>BFEA01000242.1:302844-359756 GCA_003427395.1 Chara braunii
CACATGTTATACACCGCCGCCACACTCGAAAAGAGTGACAGATTTTATTTATTTTATTCTATTTGGTGATCAACTTCTGATTGGCTGATCACACAAACTCTGCGATGCCCGAACCCTAAATGAAGACCACGTATGATCACGGTGCCGTAATGCAAAAAAAAAATTAAATTAATCTTTTTTTTTTTTTCTATGTATTTAATTTTGACTCTTTGATCAACCGTTGTTTGACTAGTCACTTCTCAGCTCATCAACGACACACTTGTCATAAGTAAAGACCCCACGCAGTATTTGAACAGAGGCTAAGCGGAACCGCACTCTGTGTTCTATTGAGCAGGGACAGAGCAGCATTACAACCCCGTGTAATATTCGAACAGGTGTAAGTAGGGCTGCACTCCGTATCCTAGTCGAACAAGGATGACGCAGACTGTACCCCTGTGCAGTATTTGAACAGGGTTTGTGCAGGTTGCGTCCTTGTATTGTATATGAGTTGGGACACCCATGCGTAGTATTTGAGCAGGGGAGCATGTTCGCTGCACCCCTATGCAGAATTCGAACGAAAAAGGAGGGGGTAGCTGTATAGATATTTTGTAAAGCTCAAGTTCCCGTTGTGCCTTGCACAATGAATAAATGAGACCTTGGCAGTACGGTATCACGTGCTGTAAACGACGAGTGACAACTTGACTGAGAACAGAAACGGCACAGTGAACGAAAATCAATGTGTTCGAGGTCAAACTCAGTACAGAGAACAAATATAATTTATCTAAGGAAAAGTCTCATCACTGTAAGCGGAGCACGTGCTGTCGAAATTAGGCTCAATGCAATGATCAGAGTATCTCCTTGAGTGAGCGAATTTTGTGTAGTAATCAGCGTGTCACTTTGAGTAAAGACTGGTTTCATACAGTGAGGGCAGACTAAGGCCAGACACTATGCAGCAACCAGAACAACAAACAAAGTGCAACCTAATTCTAAATAAACCCAAAATAGAAAACAGTGGGTGATCCAGATAAGAGCAAATTGAATACAGTGAATGAAATATAACACGCATGTGGTAAAATTTCAATGACACATGTTGTGACAGCAGCTGAAGCTGAAGCAGCAGATCACATAACTTTCAATAGGATCAGACTCCATGCAGTACTTGTGTCTGTTTTGGATAAAGCCATACCATAGCATATTAGAGGCATGACCTATATTCATATCAAACTCGATACCTGTGTTCGAACCAGACTCAAGACCGATAATCAAGTCGAACTCGGATCACTCTCAAGGTTTCACTTCCAGAATCCGTTCATGCATACCTCTGAACCAAATTTAGTCACATACTCTAATCGGATTCATGCATTCCTTCAAGTGAGACTTGGATGCATATTGTGATCAAACACAAAGGTTATATAAAAGACTCAATTACATAAGGCACTCAATTGCAGAACTCAGTGCAATTTTTTGCAAGTTTCTCAGTCAAACCTACATGCCAACTCAATTCAGTTTCACCTCAGAAAATTCAGTTCAATTCGAGTACGTTCACTTCAAACTCTGTGAAAATAATTCAATCTCAGTCAATTTATACCAGGTTCAGCGGATTCAGTTTGGTCTCTGTAAGCTCGGATCAACTTCGGTGAACTCAGTCTCTGTAAGTTAAGGGCAACATCAGTGAACTCTCGAGTTCAGTTCAAAAACACAGTTTTGTCCAGAAACACAAGGCAAGTCCAAAAGCGGTACAGACCAAAAATTCAGTGAAGTTCTCACCGCTACAATCAGTGTCGTCCTCACCGCCAAACGTAGTAAGTTTCATTCGATTCATAGAAAAAGGTTTGCTAGAAGAACTCCAAAAATTTCCAGTAATCCGAGATTCTAGAGGAGAACTAAGGTATTTTATTAACGAAAAAAAAAATAGATTACAAGAACCAAGTTTCAATGAACAGGAAGCAATTTATCAAGCATCAACTTATTCATCATAATTATATGTACCAGCACAGATAACTTATACAAAATCAGAAAAAACGAAAAGTGAACGGTCAGAGGAAATTTTATTATGAATGGAGCTTGTAGAGTTATAGTTAACCAAATTCTACGTAGTCCAGGACTCTATCAGGCATAAAATTCAAAAAATTACTTTATTTGATTGTTCATTGAAAGACTATGAACTAGTTCATCTGATTGATTGATTTCAAATTTCATTTGAAATCAATCAATCAATAATAAATCCTATAGTATTAAAGACTACAATCATTAAAATACTATAACAGTTTTCACTGCAATTTTCATCAGATGTTGATCACAATTCTTAGTGAGAGTCCCAACAAATTTCAACTCAGTTTCCCAATAAATTCTTAAGAAAAGTTCAGATCAGCTTTTCAGTGATTTCAACAAATCTTTGGTAATGAGCATAATTTTCATTGAAAATCTCAGCAAGTTCAACTCGGATACATATGAACTGGATTCAGTCTTTGCAGACTTTTTTCAGTTCCAGTAAATATAGTGAAATCAGTTTCATCTCTTCAAATTCAATCCAGTTTTCAGTAAGTTCAACTCAACCTCTGAGAATTCAGTTTCATCTCAGTAAGTTGGTTCAACATTGATTTCAGATCTACGTGTTACTTTAGGAAAAACTTCAGTTCAATTCAACTCTCAGTTCAGTGACAACGAATTTCATCCAGTCTCATTTTCAACGAGTGCAATCTCGGTGAACGAATTACTAAGCTCAGTCAAACCTCAATGATCAGGCTCAACAAATTGCATTTTCAAGAGATGTGGTCGGGTCACAGCGGACAGTTTCGGTGATAGCAGCGTGAGTGATGACCATAGCGGGAAGTCCCGGTGGTAGTAGCAATGACGATGGTCACAACAAACAGTTCCGGTGACGACAGCGCCAGTGTTGGCTTTAGCGGGCGGTCCCGGTGGTAGTAGCGACGACACTGGTCACAACGGACAGTTCCGGTGACAGCAAATTAGAGACAATGTTGGCCATAGCGGAAGACCCCGGTGGTAGCGGTCAAGGTGCTAGTCACAACAGACAACCCCGATGATAGCAGCAATAGAGCTGGTCATAGCGGGCTCTCCTGGTGACAGCAATTACAATTTATGTCACAGCAAGTGCTCTTGGTGACATCAGAGCTCGGAAAGACTGGTCAGATAATAAGTGCGCAATTTTAAATCAACCGAAGACTCAAGGCAAGATTTTCTTGAGCACGGCAGATACGTTGAGAAACAAACTCAGGACTTGAGCACAATCATAAAATGCGCAAGAGACCTCATTTTGAGTACAAGTCAGCATCAGGCAAAATCGCTCAGGGACCACTTGACATCATATTAACGATTGTCTGATATCTGAGTATGATATCATCATCAGATGGAAGAGTGAGAGATGAGTGCAGAGACAATGGTTCTATGATCTATCTGTATGTTTGTGCCCTTGATGTGATGAAAAACTCTCCTCTTCTCTCACGTGATCATCGATCTTGTTGTATCAAGTCTGTCTTGAGTCTCGCCTCGTGATCTCGTTTGAAGTTCTTGTTCGTCTTGTCGCAACTCTCAATTCCTAATTGGCACATTGATATGCATGCATTCAGATTGAATTTACTTCAATCTCCGCATATTTTATTTGTTGTTCTGAATCTATTCAATCAATGGTTCATAAGACCGGGGTTCGGCGTAGACCGCAATTGAAGGGTCTCGCTTGAAGCTGGGCTCACACAACGGAAAATGATATTATTTTACGCATTAATTTCATTTTTTGCATTCAATTAACGACAAAATCCTGCGTGACATTCCGTTGGCCTTTTCGGTCCTCTAGAGGGCTCGACTGGAAAAATGTGCGACAACGGCAATGAAGGAGCAAATATTCACATGGGAACTTTGAAGACTAAAGCGGGGAAAGGTCCCACGTGAACAGCCCTGGCCCCCGCCCTGGTCCCTTCGCGCCAAAATACGGCTCACCCCCCTTCGAGTCCCAACTGGCATGCTCACGCCCCTACCTCTCACAGCAGATCGTAAGTAGCAGACGGTAAACTTTCAACGGCCCCGCCAGCCTCTTGAATACGCAGGAACCCAAACGGGTCAGTCAAAGAGGCGTATGGTCAAGGTCCATGACTGTCATGACGGCTCCTTCGTGGAGGTGCAACCGCTGGCCCCTTCAGCCCACGCTGGCAGGTACCCCGCAACCAAACTTGGTACCGATGCTGATGTCGCGTCCTAGAAACAGGACCGGCATAAATAATAAAAAACATATAAAAATAAAAGTAATAACAACAATATAAGCATCGAGTGTTTTTGGGGAAGAGAAACGGTCAGTACCACTCTCAGTTCCGCCGACCGGGCCTACGGATGGGCCGACAACAAAACCAAGGGGGATAGCCCTGTTGGGCCCTCAACCCCTTGGCATCTTCAGCCGCTCCGATGTTCCATCGCCGCCGGTCGCCGCCTTCGATCTCTCGTACCTCTGCTTTGAAAGTCCAATGCCATTACCAATAGTGCTAGTACCGATGGTTGAGACAAATTACTGCAAAATTCAATATAAGTTATCGTCGCACGGCACGCGAGCCTACCAAAATACATCAAGGCTACTCCTTTGCCTACAGACCAAGCTCATGACTACCGACCTATGCCGCCCGCCGCTCATAGGGTCTGGCTCCGTCCACCACTGTCAACCTCCTGTATCTACCGCGCGGAGGTCCTTGCTCACGTTCTATTCTCTCTCGTATGCTTAAATCACTGCCCAAGGCAACACCACTTCCGATGACGCAGGCCGTCTGAACGCAGATGTACCATGGTCACTTCAGTAAAATAAAAAAATTTCCTAGTTTTAATCAAAGCCAAAAATTTTGCCGGCGGAAATGTCGACTCTATAGCATCAAAATAAGAATCGTCATGCGCGCTTCAAAGTTGCGCGCCCACACACACTTAGCTTCTAGTCAACCATTCAGTCAACGTGAACAAAACACAACCACAACTCGTGCAGTGTACTCAAATTTCAAACCAAACCTGTTTTCTGTTACTTGGAAACCGGGGCCCGCTTCAGTTAGGCTCACGCTGTAGGCCTTGCGGCAGGGTCGCGCCCCCCTACTCATAGTGGCGTCAGAATCTACACGGCGGCCAAGCATAGGTCGCGCGCTTCAGCGTCATCCATGCTTCGGGTTGACTGATTCGGCAGGAGAGCTAGCGGACTTCAGCTTCAATTATCTTCGCCCTACTGACTGTATCAGTCAGCGCCGTTCGTGGTGTCTGGGGTAGCTCACAGTTCAACCACTTGAAGGCATTGTGGGGGAGTGCGCAACTATATAGGCCAGTGAAGGTTGTCTGTCGGGCTTGGGTATAGGAGCGAAGGGCTAACCGGGCCGGCCGGTAGTTGGGTGCCTTCGGCATCTTCTGCACAGTAGCCAGAGCCGCTGACCACGACTATGCACTACTATAGTCGGACGGTATCGACACAGCGAGAGCGAACGTAGGTGAGGGGCTGCGCAAGGTACTTCTTGGAGCACGAAGGTGAGGATGGCGCCGAGGGGAAAGTACATTAGGTGCAAGGAGGAAAGAGGAGAAGTGTTAAAACCCCAGTAAGGCAACGAAGGTAGAGAAGGTAGAGGAGGGAGATCGTAAGAGCAGACGATGGTGAAGGACAGAGAGAGAGAGCGGAGCCGGCGGGATGGAAAACACGGGCAGATGAATCCGGACGCGAAGTCGCGCCGGATGCATGCAACATATGGGCGAAGGAGCGAAGCATCGACAGTCTGCGAAGGAGGCGAGGGAAGAGAGGCGAAGTGCGGAGGTAGCGAGCGGGCGACAGGGTGGCTGGCCTAAGGGAGCTCAAAGGCAAGGAAAAAGAAAGAATGAACCCGGGCGCGATTCCGCGCCGGATGCATTCGGCAGGGGAAGGGAACGGTGATGGCGGGTGGTGAGCCGGGGCGTAGCAAAGTAGAGAGGGCGCTCGCATTACTTCGTAGTTTTGGACGGGGGAAGAGGTGATTTTGAGGGATTCGGGTAGGGCGAACTAGATGGTAAGCTTAGTTTTGAGGGTAGGTTAGTAGAAATAGGAGTTAGTAGGGAAAACAGTACGCGCAGGGCTATGGCGGGAGTGAAGGAGGAAAATAAAAAACGGGTATCTGGCTCGTTTCCGAATGGAATCGAGCGAGAAAGGGGGCGAAATCGGGGTTTTGAGGCTGGCCGAATAGGATTATGAAGTTAGTTTTAGATGAAAGTTAGTAAAATAGAAGGTAGATAGAGAAAGGACTGCACGGAGGGGGAGTTAGAAACAACAATGTACCATCACATTTTCTAGTAGTAGATTCATTCTCGTTTGTTTTTTTTGTCGATTAGGAGCCAGCGCATTGGCTTGGGGAATTGGCGATGAATCTCTCCGCATTTCAGAGAGAGATTCAGTCTCATTTTTATACTTTTAACGAGGGGGTTAATGCGGTGATCGTGCCCATCGTCGTGATCATCGTCCTATATCCGTTTTTTTTTCACGCGAAGGGTTGCTTTCTCCTCCATAGTCATGGTGATGCTGCGCGTTCCTAGCTGCTGCTTCGCTCGCGCGATCGCTGAGGAATGTGTGAATCTGACCAGGTTGTCGGCCGGATACGTTGGAAAGAGAGGGGGTAGTTAACGAGAGAGAGAGGAGGGAGTAGAGGAGAGAGATGGATACGACGGGGATCGAAAGAGGTCAAGAAGGAAGAAGAATCCGGGATGGTTGAGCACACGTACTTGAGCGCCATATGTCAGTGTATCGTTCCGTGTTCTAGTGGAAGAATCATGCGATTTTTGCTCATCCTATCGATGAAAGTAGCGTAAGGCCAGCCACGGGATCAAAGCGAGAGAGAGACAGAGAGAGGAAGGGGGGTGACTCACCTGTCCACCGCGATCCAACGTTGTCGCTCGTGCGTATCTTGCTGATCGAGATGCTCATTATCAGAAGTTGTTAGCCATCCTTTTGGTAATGGGTTTTGTCATGATGATCTTCGCGCGCGCAGTAATACTCAGGCAATCTGAACTCTCAGTTGTCGGTATCTGGCCGAGATCGCAGCCCAATTCGGTGGAGGCAGGATACTAGCAAGAGAGGGAGAGATTGCACCTGAACGTGAGGTTGTATGGAAAATATATGAAATAAAATGAAATAAAAATTATAATGTATTTTCCCGTGTTCTAACGGAAAGCTCATTCTTATTTGGCAAAGTTGGTGAGCAGTGGAGTGTGGCCTACTACCTGCGTAAGTCACTCGTCAGCAGGATTACCTTCATCGTTATCATTTGCAACTCGTGTTATTGCTACGTGCGTCCTGACCGTCTTCTGCATCGTAGTGCTCACCCTCGTGAGTGGCCATATCCTTCATTTGAGGTTGCTACCCCTCGCTCATCGGAGTCGTGGTCTTCGTATGGCGGGAGGAAGAAAGTGTTATGGAGGAAGAGAAGGGGAGTTCGCCTGCACATCGAGGAGCCAGACCTTGCTGCACCTGCCCACCTTGAACAACCCATGTCTTGTCAGAGTGTTCGCCTTTACGACGGTTGTGTTCGCAGTGCCTATCGATGTTGTACCACTGAGCTGCCTCGTTTTGCCCTCGTAGCCATGCATTCAACATGTATCAAGTTGGTGCCCCGACCATATGCATAAGGGGCTGGTAAGGCGAGGGGTATTCGAAGTCGACGGGGGTGACAGACAAGGAAGTTAAGGAGAGGAAGGGGGACGTTTGCCTGACCCGTATCTAACCACGATACAGCGGAAGGTTCGCTGTCACTTTGGGAAAGCGCAGAAGGTAGAAGATGAGGGCATCAATCTCGGATAGCGTTCTCTTGCCACAGTTGTAGGTGGCAGTGAACCGCCTGTTTGGCGCTGCACTTGGTCGAGAATAACGGAAGTATACATCCCATTCCGCGTATTTGAAAGTGGTGTTCACACTGTTGATTCCGTGTATTCGTGCTAAATTTTGGAGGTACGTCTAAGTGGCTTTTGATCCTAGTTCCTATAATGGTTGTACATAGTCGTTCCAGGTCCTGACACAACAAGGATTGACAGATTGAGAGTTCTTTCTTGATTCTATTGATGGTGGTGGCAAGGGTATGTTTGCTTTGACACATGAGCGGTAGGCTGTGCACCGGGAGGTTCGTGGCGTCGTTGATATCAGATTAGGAGAGTTGTTGTTCGTTGAGCGACTGCTCACTGAGTTACTGTTCGTTAAGCATGATGAACTCGCTGATTGCTGAATCAATTAAGTTTCTCAGATAGCAGAGATTACTAAGTTGTCGCTGACCCAGTTGTGCAATCTCCTGTACGCTTATTGCAGTGCGGGACTTATTGTGGCTTATGGAGTTGGGCTTTATGCACAAGCACAATGTCTAGCTGCTGCATGCGGCTGTCGCAGACTCTGGGTACTTGCTGAGCACGCACGTCATGCTTCGCCGCGTCTCATTTCCTCCACTACTAAGCCTAATGGTGCATCTAGTGTGCCCTACTACTGCATGCGATTGTTGCATAAATGGGCTGACTGTGTTGCGGAGGTTTGCATTCGTTTCGAATAGAGTCCACGGGTGTACTCTATCTGAATACGGACGTTATAGACTGTGTAGTAACAGTTCGGTCTGAGATAACGATACAACGACTTGAGGAGGACAGTCAGGGGACCTGCGTTCAGATAAAGACCTGGCTACTTCTGCTGCGTTATTGACCATCATTGCGGGGTCCTCTGAAGTTTGAAGAGTTCAAGGCCCTCTCAGTGTGAGTTGAGTTGTCCCACCGTGACCCTTGGATCTCGAGAGTCTGAACTTCTATTTCTATCCTCCTTACTCTAAATCTAGTCTGAGGTTACAAGAGGAAGGCGGCAGGCGGGATTGCAACCCGTAGGTCCGCAACGAAATCTTGTGGGAGGTCGGCCCACCGATTGCGGGACCAGGCGGGGTTCTAGAGGCAGGAAACTTCAGGTATATTCTCGTCTGACACGTGTGATCCCTTCCTGTTATCCCTTGGGTATCTGAATATAACTATGGAAGGATATTACTTTTGTTTTGCTATGCATGTCAGGATATGTTTTTGTGAAAGGCTAAATGAACAAGTATATATGAGAGTTCAGATAAACCTTGAACGAATCCAAACAAAGTAAACAGGGGGAAGGTGGAAGCAAGGTGTCCTGCATGTGTTTGGACGGGTCAACCCAAGGTTGAATCCCTCTAAGTTGAGTGGATTCAGTGTTGTGTTTTATTTATGTTTGTTGGGCTGAATGTATGACCTTTTTGGGCAAGGCCTATCCGAAGTTGGACGATCCAGTCGCTGTTTCTTTTGGGGGTTTCTGAACACGAGGACGGGCGCCCTAAGTTGGGAGGACTCAGAATCCTGATGTTTCTTTTGGGTTGCTTAAAACGGAGCTAGGGATATTTTAAGTTGCGTAGACCCACTTCTGTGTCTGTTTTCTTCTGAGGAAAACTAAGGCATAAGGTTGGGCGTACCCTTAAGTTAGGGCGGCTCAGTCATAAGCCACGAACAGAAAGGTCAACCAAAGTATATAATTTTGATATATATACTATACGAATCTATATCAGCTGACAGACCGGGCACCCTAAGTTGGGAAAGTCAGCCAGTAAGTCAGGTAGAACAAAAGAGAAGGGAAGCAAGTGAAAAATATAATGAAGAGAACTCGGGCAGGCTGAGCGTACCCTTACGTTAGGGCGGTTCAGTCTTATGCTCGTGATAATATGAAGGAGCAGAGAGTTAGTATAAATCTTCTTTTATTTTCCCTTCTAAACACAGGCAGAACTGGATGTCTCCCTAAGTTGGGTAGGTCCGATCATCTGCCTAATAAGAGAGAAAAACATAAAGTTTGTGCAAGTATATCAATGGTTGTTCTCTTATATTGTCGTTGCGGAAACTAAGCGTACCATTAAGTTAGGGCGGCTTAGCCATACGTCGTTTGTGATTATTCAGGCAGATCAGTCGTACCCTTAAGTTAGGGTGGCCTGGTCATATTGTCTTATGTACCTAAAACTGTGCAGGCTAGCTAGGCGTACCCTTAAGTTAGGGCGACCTAGTGATATGTCCTTGTCGTTGACATGATTTAGGTTGAACGTACTCTTAAGTTGAGCGGTCCGACCTTTTTGTCGTTCGTACTTGTTTTAGGCAGGTTAGGTACACCTCTAAGTTGGGGCAGCCTAATCCTATGCCCTACGTAACTTTGTTTAGAGCTGACTAGGCATACCCTTAAGTTAGGGCAGTCTAGTTTTATGCTTCATGTCGTCAGTTAAGCAGAAGTCAGACGTACCCTGAAGTTGAAGCGGTCTGATCATATGTTTTATGACTAGAGTCGATGTTGTGTTGGACATAGTCTTAAGTTAGGGCAGTCCAGTTGTGCGTACTTTTACTTGTTTACCTTAGGCAGGTTGGACATACCCTTAAGTTAGGGAATTGTCTGATCGTATGCCATAAACAAGGGGCACATACAAAGGGAGAAAAACTGAGTGATCTAACGAACTACTTGGGTCAAACTGATGTGGGATTGTGAGAGATGTTTGTTTATGCATGCTTGTGGGCTCTCACTCTGGGGCATCTTTTTGATAGGTTAGCTGCTTAGATGCTCACCAGGTGCTTGAGCCATAGGCAGATGAGATGGATGATGGGAGGGAAGCTTGGGATAAAAATAAGACTGACCTTACTTAAGTTAGAGTTAACGATAACTCAGGACACCATCTTCTAAAAGTGGATCGTGTAAACTATCTTCAGTCCTAACTATCAAGTAAGTGTCAAAAGTTATACCCAAGTATAACTTTGCTTTGTCTTTTTGTTTTCAACTTTGTATAAATCTTGACAGCCTCCTGTTCCTACGGGAAGCGCTGTCGAAATTTCTACAAATATGAGAGAGTTAGTTATTTTTGGACTCGTAGAAATTATGGAAAGACATTTTTCCTACGGGAAGCGTTGCCGAAATTTTGTATAATTTGGAGAGTTTCAACTAGGAGAAATCTGGCAATCCATCCTGTTTAGGGGATACGCTGCCGAAATGTTTTACATTTTAGATAAACATCAGAGGTAAGTTAGGAAGGTAGGATTATTTCTTGATCACTCAAGCATGGTTTGGGTATTGGCCTGTGCTGCATTGCAGATCACCTTTATTCAGAGTGATTCAAGGTTTGACTAGCTACAAGCTGATCCTACGAGGATCATCTTCTATTATGTTTTGATAACAGGTCGGTTTCCGGCTCAACTCTAATCCACTCTTGCTACTCAACCTAAAAGCTTTAGCCCTGTGGTTTGATTTGTTTCGTTGTGTTTTTACCCGGACTTTAATTGAATGATCATTTAATAAAGATGCTGAGTATTTTATTTTGAGAGTTGCACAAAAAGTGAAGCCTGTATAGCTAAAGCGAGGGGTGTGAGTGCAGAGAATGGTTGAAGTTGACCTCGTGTAGTGTGTGCTCTGTTGATGTGGATCTTTGATGTGATTGCAGGTATGTTCTATGAATTCAAATCCAGACTTGGTTTTGAGTATGATTATATATATATATATTTGAAGGAAACCACATCGTGATTGTGAGAGTGATCGTCTCCCTTCTCATAATTTTTATATCATGTTTTTTGTGCCCGCACGACTCATTGAGGCCGTGCATAGTGATTGAATAAGTTCTGCATCGAGAGGAAAAAGAGATCTCTTTTTAGCTTTTGCTTTTTATAATTAATATGGTTGGACGTTGTAGTCCGTGGCAGCCGTCCAAGTCAAACCCCTTGACCTCGGGCCGCCACGACAGCTTGGAGCTGTCTACTCAACCCCTTTGCACAGGGTGCAGAAGAGGGTGTGGTCTTTAACCGCGCATGACGGTTGTCTAGCGTTGAGAAATTAACCCCTTAAGGCGCTTGTCAGCCGACACTTGAGTGTCGAACGTGACCCTCGAGAGCGCGATTATGGGTACTACATAGCACTCCATCAGTGCAAATGCTCGCACATGCCCTCATGGCTGGTCAATATGAGGAGGCCATGCGCTCGCGCGACTCTTATACGAAAGTCCAGTGCGCGATACCTATATGATTCTCGCTGCAAAAAGTTATGGGTCGGGTACTGAAGGGACTGGGAGTGTTGCTGTGTTGTTTCTCGATGTGTTGTTGTGTCATTTGTTTTTGTATGAGTGTGAGTGTTGTGGTGTAACGCGTGGTGTGTGTGATGCGTTGCGATGTGTCCTAGTCGACCGGCGTCGAGTCGCGTTTGGGACCTCAGCCCCCCAGTGCGTCGATTCACGTACGGGTCCGATTCTGGGCGTTAACCGCACGTACCCCCTATGCTACAGCGAACAAGAAACGCCCTCGTCTGGGCCACCTCTGCAACTGCATACGAAAAGCCTTCGCATGTGGTTCAGTAGCTCGGCGGGCATACGCCCACCTAAGGGATGGTGACATCTCCCACAGGTGGAGGTAAGCGATGCCTCGCGTAACCCTGTCCTGTCGTAGGGGCTAGCGAGAGGTACGGCTGACGCATTCGAGCGACAAACGCTCTCCACGACAAGTCCTGCCAATGCGTGACGAGGCCGGGAGGGTCCCCGTGCGGGACCGATGTGCACGACAACGCTATGAAGTCCACCATGAATGAGCTCATCCTGGTGCCCGACCACGGAGTGACCGAGGTATAACTTGTCCAACTGTTCTACCACATGTTGCTCGAGCATCTGCAAGGGCACTTTTTTGCCAAAAAGCAACAGCCAGGCATGACTTACGATGTCTTTAGTGGAGAGGCTATTGCATTTGCTGCCCGAGCTGCGCCTATTACCACTTTCTGGCATAAAAATTTAACAATGGGTACGACGTGGAAAGGACGAAGCCAAAGACAGTTCGATTCTGACGATGGAGGAAAGTGGTGATGAAGAAGTGGAGTATATTGATATTGAATGGAAACTCGAAGAAGAGGCAAACAATAGTATAGAGAAGGAGAGTACCTACGTTGTTGTCAACGCCAGAGTGAGGCCACAAAGAAGAGGTCGCGACCAAAATTGAAAAGGTGAGGCCTAAGGTGATCGTGGACAAGACGTCATAGGGGCTGGCGACAACAAAGGTCGCCAGTCGGGAGGAAGGGGTAAAGGTCCCCCGTCTAACCACCTTAATCCCAGTCGATCACCTCCCAGAAAGGGGGCATGACACCTTGAACAGCCTAAAGGCCAGCCTTGGGAAACCCGTGGTACATATGGCATGACCATGTGGATCGCTACCAATACGTGTTTTGCGGCAATCCCGAACACATTATAAAATTTTGCCCCTGGTACCAGGGTTTCTGGAATGCTGGATCTGCGCAGCAAAAGGCAACCGCCGGTAGAAGTAGCAACTGCCCCTACCCCAAAAGCACCAGGAGATGAGCGTGCGCGCAAGTTACAAACTCCTACTCCACGTGACTCTGTGGCAGAGGTTGATGACCAGCGTCTAGTTCGCTGCCCAGAGACTGCTTGTGTTAGAGTCTCTCTAGACGCTTCTCTCACAAACTTAGTTGAAGAGTTGAAAGAGAGAAGACAAGCCTATGCCAATATGAAGAAAGATGAGAAAGGGCAACTCATCTTAACTAATATAGAGATTTTTAGAGCTAGAGTAGGAACCCTTATAGACAGTGAGGCCGTCAGGTGGTAGGAGTTACATTAGCCCTAAAGCGCTGAAGAAATTGAGGCTAGGCCTCAAAGTCTAAAAGTTTAATGACCCTATAGTCAGTATCCTTGCAGATAACCGCACAATGCAGGTCGAGGAATACGTCCTGGGAGTCCAAGCATACTTTCGCCTAGTGGAAAAAGGAAAGGTAGAGAAAGTCCTTCACTCCTTGACTCTCCTCGTGGAAGAAAACCTCCCTTTTGATATAGTGTTAGACACCGATTGAGGCGAGGCAGTTGGGGTCACTCGGCACCTTCGAGAGCACGACTGTAAGCTCCCTAATCCGTCAGCTAGGGTCAAGAAAACCCGCTTGCATCATGAGTCAGGGGTAAACAACTTCCTAGCGCATCGATGCCTTAGCGCTCCTGCATTTGGTAAACTTGTCAGAAAGGAGCAGCTAGAGGAACAAATGTCCGTCGCCTATGTCAAGCCAGTAACAGAGACACCAAAGAAGGAAGAGAAAATCCATCCCACTATTGGTAGTTTGCTGAAGGAATACAAAGACTTATCGAAAGCACCCCGCAAGGGTAGTGCTAAGACCCGTCCAACATCGTATAGAGATAGAGTCTGATAGTAAGACGCGTAAAGAAACAGTCTATAGGATGTCTCGTAAAGAGTTAAAATTGCGCAAACAACTATACGAGCTCCTCGAGAAGGGGTGGATTAAACCTCCTTCCTCACCTTTTGGTGCACTTGTCCTATTCGTCCGAAAGAAGGATGGAGAGTTAAGGATGTGTATCGACTATAAGGGTCTGAACGCCATTACAGTTAAGAACGCCGAGCCATTGCCCTGTATAGACGATCTCTTGGACCAGATACAAGACTGCAAATACTTCACGAAGATAGACTTGAAGTTAGGGTACCATCAAATAAAGGTACACCTTGACGATCAGCATAAGACGATGTCCTGGTCGAGATGCGGGCATTACGAGTTTATAGTGATGCCCTTTGGACTTACCTATGCACCAACCACATTTCAAGGCTCTATGAACGATTTGCTTAGGTCGTGGCTAGATACATTTGTCGTAGTTTACCTAGATCACATTTTAGTATTCAGCAAAACTCTCTAAGAACACGAAGGTCATCTGAGGCAGATATTGGGGAAGTTCAAAAAACCAACGTCAAGATCAATGCGAAGAAGTGCGAGTGGGCCGAGACACAAGTCTTGTATTTGGGCAACGTGTTAGATGGAAACGACATTAGCCCAGAGGACAACAAGATCGCAACAATTAGAGACCGCCCAACTCCCGGCACTCTGACAGATTTACGGTCGTTCTTGGGGCTGGCCAACTACTATAAGTTCGTAAGAAACTTCTCCAGCGTAGCTGCTCCCCTTTGTAAACTCCTAAAGAAGGAAGCCATCTGGAAGTGGGACCAAGATTGCACCTCGACCATGAAGAAGTTGGAAAAAACCTTGGTAGAACATCCTGTCCTCAAAGTGGTTGACCCTTCGTTACCATTTGTCGTCACGACAGACGCAAGTCAGTATGGTATAGGCGTTGTCTTACATCAGAACGACGACTATGGCTATAGAGTTCATACAGGCCAAGATGATGCCGAAATTGACTAGATGGACAACGAAAATGGACCAACTTGAGTTCGAGCTGGAGCCCATTAAAGGCAAGTATAACGTGATAGGTCATGCTCCAAGTAGAAAGGCAAATTACTTCGGTGCGATATTACACTATCTAGACATAGGAACGGCGGATACGCAGCCGAAGATAAAAAATGTGTGCGGTTTACCAGCCATAACTGACAAGATCTTATGAAAGTCGATGACTCCAAGCTATTACTGTAGTCCGACCGTCATCTGGAAACAAACGACCAAACCGAATAGATGAATTAGACCTTGCAGCAGATACTCAAAACATATATTCAACCCGCCGACCAAATCAATTGGAACGAGACGCTCCAATAGTGTACATCTAGCTACATGTCGTACTCCTAATAAACTCCACAAGTCCTTTAGACCACGTAAGCCCCGTTTGAAGAACTGAATCGGGACCTTATCCAAAGACAACCTCCCGGGTCTAAAGAGTTCGCATTGTAAGACGAAAAGGAAGCCGTGAGGGTGATTGAGAAGGCCCAACATCACATGATTGAGCAGGCAAACGAGCATCGCCGGCCTTTTCAGGTAGGCAACTTAGTCTGGGTCAAGCCCAAGGACTTCGTTCGCAGAAGTTATTGCCCGCATAGAGAGGGGCGTGGCCTGTCCTAGAAATCCAAGGTGGAGAGGACGGACCCTCCTATACGATCCTCCAGACATATCAGATTTCTCATGCCTCAAAATTGTTGCCTTGTGTCACCAATCAACAGTTTTCGTTGCGAAGAGCAATGATTCCGCCTGACGTGGATGACACTTATGACATAGACCGGATCATAAAAGATAATGTGCTTTGGACCGGAGGTCAAGGTTGTCCTCTGGAACAATATAAAGTTAGATTTGCTTATCCGGAACCTGAAGACGATTGATGGTTCAGCAGGATTGAACTTTCAAAAACCGTTCCCGACATAGTGCATGCCTACGAGAGAGCAAGAAAGGGTAAAGGTCCTACCTTGGATTAGAGAATTCTCGAAGGACCTCAAATTTAGGATGGCGGGAGTGAAACGGTTTCACCCAGTTCTTGTGACAATTGCAGATCCAAGGACTCAATCCCTAGATCCAACCCCTACTCCTATTTATAAAATCCATTCCCCTCGCGACCTGTCCCTAAAACATCATAGGTTAGTGCTTTGTGCATTCGTTGGGTCGTCGAGACTTGAACCGTAGTCCTTAGGATTAGAAATCATAGGAGTCGGTCCAAACGACAATTGACCGTAGCTGAGTCAACAAGTGGGAAGTGGCCCTAAGGCCTTACGAAGAGTCAGTCGGTCTAGACTTACGCATTTTTAGAAGTCCGTAGTTGACTCTTCGGTACTGCAGAGGTCAATCGTCCGTAGGTCCATCGGCAAAGGGTAATCCAGTCCTAGCACAGTCAACAGTCCCAATGCCTAGTCCCAATCTACTTCGTCCAATCAGCAAGTACCAGGTGGGACAGCACAATCCTTGGGGTTGGGCCCGAAGGCTGGCCAGACCATCGGCGAAACAGTATAAATACAGAGGCATTGCCCAACCGCTCCTTCATTCTGCAAGTGACGCGGACTGCAGATGCCCGTAGACAAAGTGGGCAGGAAGGAGGAGGCGAAGGCCATAGCTACTAGGTAGAATATAGCAGAAGGGAGTCGGCGACCATAGCCGCCAGTACAAAGCCACGGCAGTGGGTGCGCGTGTGTGGTGTGTATGCGTGGACATTCAGGGTAGATCATAGTTTGTGCGAGTATATGCGTGAGCGAGCGAGGAGTATCTGATGGTGGATATAGTGTTCGGGTGGGAATTTTAACAGTGTTCAGCGGCTATGGCCATAGCCTAAGTCATAAAAGTTGACTTAAACCGAGTTCCTGGCCAGATGCCATATCTTTGAGTTTTTTGTATGGGCGCCGAGCGCCATCTCACACTTATTGCTGATTTTGTGTTTGTCAGAGTGCTTCTGCCATCAACTTCTGACTGTATGCATGGTAAGAGTGAAGTTGAAGTCGAATCTGATTACATTGGTGTTGCCTTGCACATCACTGCTCCGCGGCTTTGCTTCCCATCCGCAGGCTGTGCTTTCTGTGTCCTTCGCTTCCGTGCCTTGTAGTTTGGTTGCCTTGTTGGTGTCGCCTTGTTGGTGTCGCCTTGTTCTTCACTGCACGGTTGCCGTTCTGCTTGTGTGCTTGCCTTGCCATTCTTTATAGTGTAGCTGCATTGTGCTTCACAGCGTGGTTGCCATGCTGCATGTCCGATTGCCATGTCATTCCTTGCAGTAGTCTTTGGCATTGAGAGCAGCCGAGTTGCCTCTGCAGCAATGCCTGGTGCTTTGCCGGGTTGCTGCCTGCTGGGACAGTCTGCCTTCAACAAGGGTTAAAGGGTACACGACCTCGAACCATCAATACAGACATTCCACTGATTGCCGAGGGTTCAGCCTCCTGACGAGTTCATCAGTTCTCATTTTTTTCAGTCTTTTTCATTTCTTTGGGACATGTATCTTCCTGCTTGGCTTGCCTTGTCTGTTTGAGTGACGTCCTCCCTCCCACCTCCCCCATGCCCTCCAGCTATTGTCCTTTGCTGCCGCCTGTTGTCCCAGGCTTGATTTAGGCCCTTCCAACTTGGACTTCCCTTGTCCTTCCTTGTACTGTGCGGTTATGTATGGTGTGCCCTCCCGCCTACCCTGTGCCCTCCGGCAAATGCCAATCCGCAGTTTCCCATTGGTACAAGGCCGGATCGAGTCCTCCATGTCAGCAGAAACCAGGTTTAGGGACTATCACCTTTCCTCCAGCAATTCTGCTCAGCAAGAAACTGAACAGTGATTTTCTGATCAGCAGGGAACTGAACTGCAATTTTCGAATTTCCCCAGAACTGAGCCGCAACTTTCTGAAGTGCCCGGGACTGAAGTGCAACTTTCTGAAGTGCCCGGGACTGAACTTCAATTTTCTGACATGCGAAGGACTAACTGCAATTCTCTGAAGTGCCCATGACTGAACTGCAACTTGCTGGTAGAACAAGGCCGGACTGCGACCGGACTGCAAGTTGCAGGTAGAACAAGGGCCGGACTACAAGTTTGCTGGTAGAACAAGGGCCGGATTGCAACTTGCTGGTAGAACGAGGACTGGACTGCAACTTGCTGGTAGGACAAGGACTGGACTGCAACTTGCTGGTAGAACAAGGACCTGACTGCAACTTGCTGGTAGAAAAAGGACTGTACTGCAACTTGCTGGTAGTACAAGGACCGGACTGCAATTTGCTGGATTTGGCACGTAGCAACCTAACCCACCCTGAACCTGCAGGGGCGACACACAGTCTCACCAAACATGAGCCGGTGTATGGTCCCAAAACTTCAAATACAGACGAGCATGAGCAAGCAACTTCACGCCTCCGGTCCAGCTCCATCTTAGCGAGCGCACAACCTTGATCAGCCATAGCATCATGTGGCCCTGATCCTATGATTCTAACCAGCAGTAGTTGGCGCACGGCTCAGATCCTGCTATCTGAGCCCGCAGCGACAAGTTTACGATTCGCATCCTACAGTCCGTGCTGCAGGAACGAGCGCACGATCCCGACCCTACGATCCGAACCAGCGGTAACCAGTGTGCGATCCCGATCCTGCAATCTCAGCCAACGTTAACAACTGTGCGATCCCGGTGCCAGAGGTAACGAGCGCGCTACCCCCTTCCTGCCATTCCAACCAACAGTTCGCATCCTACAGTCCGTGCTGCAGGAACGAGCGCACGATCCCAACCCTACGATCCGAGCCAGCGGTAACGAGTGCACGATCTCGATCCTGCGGTCTGAGCCAACGGTAATAAGCATGCGATCCCGGTCCAGCAATCCGAGCCAGAGGTAACGAGCGCGATATCCCCATCCTGCCATTCCAACCATGATACCGGGCCAATGATCCGGGCCAACAGTAATGAACCTTTGGACTAGGCAGGCGAGCACGGGCAAGCAAGTTCATGCCTCAGGTCCATGTGAGCTAGCGCACAGCCTTTATCAGCCGTAGCATTAGAGTGGGGTTCTAATCAGGACCGGTAGTAGTGGGCGCACGGTTCAGATCCTGCTATCTGAGCCTGAAGTGACAAGCTCACGATCCGCATCCTACAATCCGTGCTGCAGTACCGAGAACACGATCCCGATCCTACAATCCGACCCAGCGATGAAGGCGGCACAATCCTAATCCTGCGATCTGAGCCAACGGTGATAAGAGTCAGATCCCCATCCTGCAATCTGCATCAGATGTAACGAGCGCGTGGTCCCGATCCTGTGATTCAAACCAACAGTAACGAGTGCATGATCCCAAGCCAATGATCTTGGGCTAACGGTAATAAGCGAGCGATCCCGACACTGCGATCCGAGCCAATGGTAACGAACGCAAGATCCCGATCCTGTGATCCGAGCCAACGGTAATGGGCACACAATCCCGTTCCTATGATTGAGCCAATGATAATGAGCATGCAATCCCGATCCTGCCGTCCGAGCCACTGGTTATGAAAGCACGATCTGAATCCTACGATCCAAGCAAAAAACGATAACGAGCATGCGATTCTGATCCTGCGATCCAGGCAAGCGGTAATAAACTCGCGTTTGCAATCTTACAATCTGAGCCAGCGGTAACAACCACACAATCCCGATCCTGACCCTGTGATCCGAGCCAGCGGAAATCAGTGGTTATCCTGATCCTATGATCGAGCCTACTGAGTGCGCGAACGAGATCTTGCAAACCAAGCCAGCGGCAATGAGCGCGCGGTCTGGATTGTATGATACGAGAAGGTAACGAGCACGCAATCCCATTCCCGCAATCGGACAAGTGGTAACGAGCGCCCAATATTGATTCGAGTCCCTCTTACACACTGGAAATGGAGAGATGTAGTTCATTGACAGGTCAATGAGGGGGTACTTGCTTGCACATGTCGCTTCTTCAAAACTCAAGAATGCAGATGGAAGTAGCACGGCCAGAAGATGTCCCAATTCACACACAAATGGCTTTTGTCGAATTCTCAGACAAGTACCAGCAACGGAAATGAATGATTGCGATGCACTGAAACAAACGGTCGAACACTTATGGCCATAAATCATCTTATTTAGTCCACATAAGACAGCATCTTCAAGAAAAAAGAAAGAAACTGTTCAGCCAGGAAAGAGGACTATCTGCACTCACCACCACAAAACAAACAAAACCAAAGCAGGCTCTATCTTCATCCTCCACAGCAGTCACCGAAGTGATGATGCAACTGATTCCAAAGCACATCACTGCAATCCGAGAAGCTACTTCGCCCATATTTCCAGACGATTTTGGATCACCACCTCTCATAAACCGACAGGAGCACAGCCGCTCAGGGAGGATTCCGCATAAGTATGCCACCCCCTTGCAGCTCCTGCACCCATCCCTCATAATCACGCTTCTAAACCAGAAGGCCTATACACTCCCTTTCACATAAAAAATACGTAACAATCCAACAAGTTGGGGTAAGCTGCCCTCTCTTCCGCTCCCGGGGTATTGCACATCGAAGCGAACTCTGCATTTTTAAACAGCGACGACTCTGTTTCGAAGGCAAGGGCATAATCTCAGCACATTTCTCAGTGTATAAGACATATGTTAACTTCACCACTGGATATAGACAGCTTTGCCCACATTGAGACCATTTCATTTCATTCACACTCCTGGCAGCTTTCCCCTCCCACCCATATGAAAGAGGGCCCTAACAAAGACCCGTCAAGCAAAGCGATCAATCATCCTGCATAGATGCTGCCACTCAAAGAATGATAAGACCTCTGAATACCTGAACATTTCTACTTAGCGATATGAATCACGATGAGTAGAGCTCATATTGTGTGTCATCTAATGAAAGTCTTACAATATGATGACAATACCCCATTTGGCCTAGCAGGACCTCCACAGCCTCTCCATTCGCCATCCCAATCTCTCTCTCTCTCTCTCTCTCTCTCTCTCTCACACACACACACACACACACACACACACACACACACACACACACACACACACACACGTATCGCACCTCTTACCGCATCCACAAACACAAATCCCAGCCATCTATCCGTTCTCCGTGATAGTTAGCAGGAGATAACTCAAAAGTGCATACAGCGTTACCCACACATGCGGAGCAAACATCCAGCTCAGGSMCTAGTTACCGAAAGCGAATCGACACCAGAGGGACATCCAGGTCATCACTCTCRTCATCCTCACATGCTACCACTATGTCAAAATGYCGMCGCTGTGKTGGAACTTCCAGCTTCGCAATCTCTCTCGCCAGATCAGACACCTTCTTGTCCAATCTCTCTCTGTGCCTGGGGAAAATGTTGTTATACAGCAGACTCTGGCCACAGGAGATACTGTATGCGTTCAGATTCTTCTGACGGAACCAATCCAGCACTTGCCGCAGAGTTACATCACCCTCAATAACCCACCTATCCCAGACGGTCCACTCCAGCTCCCCGTGCTTGAACTTCCGTGCACTAACAGGCTCTGCCATGGCAAAGAGGGGTAGGGCAAGGTTTGCAAAAGTGTTCCGATGCTGGCTGGCAGGCTGGCCCTGAAGCACTTTGTATAGCTCCAGACACACAAAACCGGTTGCCAGGGCCGTTGTTGTTGCAATGGCCGGGATAATACGGCCTGCRATGAGCTTCCCCTTCAGCTTGTCTACTTCAGGGATACTGTAGTTCCGTGCGCGCATGTTGGCAAGTCCGACAATGAAGTCCATGTGGAAGTTTGTGTCATCATCTTTCTCAAATTGAATCGGATGCATTTGAAACCCGGGACGAATGCTCTTTGTGCCAGCCTCCAGCTTCTGGAGCAGCGAGTTAATGATCGACTCATCRTCAGMATGCGATGGAACTGYCGTTGCCCTCTCATCAGTCACAATCTCAACTCCCTGTTTTGCCACAAATGGCTGGATTGGCACTTTATCCACCACCTCCATCACCTTCTTCACATCTGTTGCCCATACAGGCCTTGCTATTCCAAAAGTTTCTGCCCGGAGAATGGCGCCTGCAATGACGAAGGACATGTGACACGRATCCTTGCTYGAGAACTCCAGAGGTGTCGGGAATCTCTTCGGAGCTGACCAGAATGGAGCCCCCGTGCTGGTAATAGCATTCTCTGGAAATGTGAACGTCARCTGCTTTACACGATTCGCAAARTAATCTTCGAAGCGATGCCGTGCCCACRCAATGCAGTCCTCAAACGTTGTACACCAATCTGTCACAAGGCATTCCACAATCCGCTCCAGAGCGTCCCTGGCCTGAGCATCCCCTGCACTCTTCGCCGTTTCCTTGTACTCGTTGGGTTTCGATAAGAATGCATTCACCTCCGCTGGAGTCTTTTCTAGGAAGCCTTCGAATTCCGAGCGCGCCCAGACAAGGCAGTGRTCTATATTGTGGGGGAAGGAGTGCAAGGTACACATTGGAGCTTGCTTTTCCGGCGGATCCCTTGATGCTCCGTAGTTCTCCGTCTGATGCGGGATCACCATTTGAGTGTTGCACTTTGTCCCCAGAGTTCCAGATTCCAGAAGAGGCTTCTGRAAATAGACACATCGAGAATCCACATACAATCGCGCATTCACATTGTCCAATGCATTCACAACGACATCGAGGCGTTCCCAGAATTCATCATTAAACACAGACTCCGTYTCTCCGCTTACRCGGTTCTGGAGAGGATTGATTCTCAAGCTCGGATTAATTACTTGCGCWGCAGCCGCAGCTACCAAAGATTTYGACTGCCCGATGTTCCAGTCGCGGAACAAGAACTGTCTGCTGAGGTTACTCTTCTCGATTGTATCGTCATCCGTCACAGTGAGCTTCCCATTCTGACCACAGCAGACACCCATCAGTGCCAGATTCTTCAAAAACTCGCACCCCAGAGCTCCTGCCCCGACCATGAAGCAGTTAGCATTCATCATCTTCTCCTGAAGCGTTCGACCAAACAATGCAATCTGCGGATCATACCGCGATCCGACTGGCATGGTCTCCTCAGCTGGAAGCTCATTGGGGGGCAGAGACTCGACAGAGTCGAAGTAAAAGAATTGCAAGATGGGGTGGAACTTCCCCGAGCAAGCCTTAACAGTTTCTTGACCAACAATGCCACCAAACAGGGCAGCCATGGGAGAAAGGCAAGCCGCAGCACCGAAGGAAAGCTTCCTCAGAACGCCCTCATCGAGGCTCTCCAATCGCTTGTCACCGGCCTTTTCATTCACCTCCTTGGCTAAGGCTACGAGCTTTTCAGCATCTTCAGCTGATGCCAGGCCGGGAAGACGGCCAAAGGACGCTTCAAAGAGCCCCAGAGCTTGGAAACCTACATGCAGAAGGCCAGGGCGATCAAACTTTGAAAAATCTGAAAGCAAGAACTCCCCCGGGTCACTGAGCGCCTCATTTAGTGGCTTGAACTTCAAGACTTTCTGCTCCTTGACTTGAGTAACGATCCCACCACCTTCGTAGGCATTGCACTTGGTTGTGTCCTCCTCAAGCTGGAATGAATGTGCCTTGACGTTTTTCACCCGCCGTGGTTTTCCATCATTCAGTTCTGGAATGCCTCTGACCTCCCGGAAAGTCACAAGCTCGCCATCTTGGAACTCTAACCGCTCATCATCTACACAGGTTACAAGTGCTGGATTGCCCGTAGTGATGGATGCAACAATACCAGAGTGTGGTTCTTCTCCATCTGTATCGAACACTGTGAACTCAGGTCCAAAATCACAGAACACACTTGCAAACACTCCACGTACTTCTGCTTTGATGAAGGCGATCGGTGGCTGATGTGTATGGCAGAAGCTGTTGATCTCCAGAGCCTTGTTCATAGGCAAATCGGTAAACACCACCACGTTGAAGTTCGCAAGGAACTCTTTCATGATATCTCCAGTATGTACCCGAACTGCAACAGCAGTGTTGAGCTCAATCAGCTTGTCTGCGCATGCAGTGGCCCGGTTCTTTCCAATATCAGTTTCAGACAAATAGAACTGCGATGACAGATCTGCCAATCCCACAACATGAGAGTCATGTAAAGTCACAGACTTGACCCCAGCTAGAATCGTGTTCTTTGCGACCTCCACTCCAAGACCCCCCAGCCCAGAGACGAGCACACTGGCCCCAAACAGGCGACGCATCGTCTCCCGTCCATACACTGCCAACTGGCGACTGTGCAGATCTTCATCGATCTCAACATCCACGGAGGAGCGAGGCTTCGTCATTGACACATCCTCCGAGGAGCGAGGCTTCGTCATTGACGACCCCGTTTTGTCCTCCTCAACCTCAACCCGTCGCCTTTTAGGCAGCATGCGCTGCCTATCCTCTGCCCTAAGGGCTGAGTTATAGGCAAATCGTCTCCTTCACCTCGCTGTAATCCACTGACTCCCCTGCTTCCAGGAAATGCAAGCTCCTGTCAACATTCAATCACACAATGGCAGATGCACGGAAAGAACAGAAAAGATAGCCCAGGGCAGCTCAGCCTCCAGGAACTAGAATTTTGTGAAAAGTGCATTCAGATGAAGCAGCATTGGATTGCAGGTATTCTGCAAAAACAAATTTCTTAGTTCCCTCTCTCTCTCTCTTTGAGCATTGGCTCCCTCGGACATGGCACTACAGGGCTTGCTTTCGCAGCAATTGCCCACGAATCGCAGGAATTGTTACTAACGATATTCTAGGCTGCTCGGTGACAATGAATGCAAATCAGAATTCCATGATCTTCTCCAGCAGTGTTCACCATCATATGCTAATTGGGTGAGCCTTCTGGGCTACCTATTCCCTATGTTGTCACTACCTCCAGGAGCTTCTGGTATGGGGCAGGCTCAGGCGCACCAGACGGGTGCGCAGAGAGTTCTGGGTGGGGGCTGTGTACCGCGCCATGTCTACGGCTCCTCAGCAGGCCGCGGCAGACTTGAGGGCGTCAAGGCCAGTCTCGCTGTTGGACATGGATGCCAGTTCCGTATCATATCGAAATTCCCCCATACACATAAATACTTGCATAGTTGCGGATACACATGAACGCACTCACAGATAAGCTTATTTAGAGCTGTGGAATATTTTCCTACTTTCAAGTTTCAAGTCTAATTGGCTTTGTGGTTAGATCGTTCTCCAACCTTTCCCACATTGTGAAAACCCTCTGCACCCACACATAGGATGACACGATCTGTAGGCTCTCCAGTCACAGACCAACTTCTCCCGTTCTTTTCCCCCGGCGATGGACGCGCATGTCACTTGTCCTCGACGCTTTCAGGGCATAGTCTATGCCAGCTGTCATGATAAGGTGCATTCTGTGGCATCCAGATGTTTTCAGGGCAAGCTTTACGCCAGCCAGCTTCCATGATAAGGTGCGTTCTGCATCATGTGTTTTCAGGGCATTGTCCATGTATGTATCGATCGTGGCCCCTCTATTAGCCACAAAGGCTGTTCTAACCCCTAACCCCTTCTTCCAACTTTTACCGACATGTGGCTCATCTCTCTGGCAAAGGACGATGCAATAGTGCCTTCGGTAGGCACTCTACTCTCTGGTTATGTGCCACCATCATGCACATCTTTAGGAGTGTCGCTGCACATGGGAGTGTGTAGGAACAGGTCCCTGCTTTGGTGGGGAAGCAAGAATAAGAACAAGCTTCATCCTTGCATTCGTGGGGGGGCAAAGGTAGGAGCAGGAACACATCCGTACCTTTGTGGGCCGGGCAAAGGGGATATATCTTACTCGGTTGGATAGCGAAGAGCACTGGAACAGCAGGGTTTCAGTTGCCTGATGGCTATAAGGTAAGCACACCTTGCCAGCGATCCACAAGTCCATCTGCAGCCTGGTGACATGAAGAGCTACAGCACCTTCAACGAGACAAGGCATGTGGGTTGTCATGTGGCTGACTGGCAATGATCTTGGTAAGAGGGACGATCGAAGAGAGGGAACGAGGGATGTGGGCGTCAATCTACGAAATATACTATATTAAAGCGCACGCGCTGCATTAACAATACCATTGGTAGAAACTAAGCATGCGAAGGAAGAATACAGTTTTGCTTGAAAAAGTCATTTGTGTAGTTGACGACCTAAGAGGCATTGTTAAATTGACATAGATTGGGAAGGACGGTATCAGCGGCTGACTGACAAGCAGTTGGTCCGCTCGTTCCTTCATTCATTCGATCATCTGATTAAGCAAATTTCCCATGTTCGTGTACATGTATAAATGCATACGTTCTCTCACTTTCATTCGATTTCAAAATCCTTCTTAGGAAAGACCTAGATGCAGATTTCCAGTTGCCGCCTCATCCACCTCGGCACGTGGAAGCAGACTGGTGCGTGGCGCTCCCCGTCAGCGAAGCATGTGTGGGGACCTTGAGGCAAAAGAGAGTTCGTAAGAGTACGCTGGCCCTTCCTCTCTGCCTCCTGTTCCCTTTGCTCTTGTGTGGTTCTGATTCGAAAATGCCCTCCTACGTTTTAGCTGCATGACAATTTACCCCTTTGGGCATTTTACTTCGACGTTCCTGGACACAATTTTGACATTTTTGGAACCGAAATCATGTGCTTACCGGGTTCCCACTAGTACAACCTGACGATTTCGATTGAAAAAGCGCCGAAATTGCAGCCAGGAACTTTAAAGTTGAATGACGGAAGGGGTATATTGTAAACAACAAATTGTCGATAAGAAGAAGGAAAGGTGTGTTGCCTCCTTTATGTGCCTCTTCTTGTGCGCCTATTGCTCATATTTTGTTTTGTCCGTTTTTGCTGATGCTTGTGCAACTATACATAATATATCTTGTGACAGAGGCATAAACAAAGAGTGCACGTTGTACATTGTGACAAAAAAAAAAAAAAAGATGGTGTAATGTGAAGACTGTGTCCTCAGGAGGCCCTGGGCAACATACATATGTTCTGGATTGGATGGCGTAATGTGACTGTGTCCTCAGGAGGCCCTGGACAACATACATATGTTCTGGATTGTGGCCCCCCCAGCAAGCCTCGTGCCCACCCTAACTGAGGGCGGGCCTTAATATTCACGAGAGGCCCTTATCTCAGCACTGTCCAAAGCGGGTCTCAGACAGTTGCTGCATTACAGTTGGTTAAAGTGCAAGCTGAGCCTTACCCTGGGCTCTTCCAGAAGAAGTAACTGCGCCAGGCAGTTGAGCCCAGGGCTGGGGTGGTTGTGCCTTGGGCACAAACTGTGAGACCGACACATCACAAAGTGGCCACGGGCCAACAAGAAAGCAGCATTGTCATCGTATCTACCCGTTGGTCCAGTGCAAATGCAGCAAACAATTGGAGACTGGGGCGTGTGCCCAACTGAAAAGGGCTCAGGCCCTCAACTGTCAAGCCAGGCCAGGGCGCAGACACCAGGGCCCGACCAGAAGCTACTGGAGACTTCCACGGCCAGGCAAAGGGAGTCCAGCAGCTGCCACTTCCATATAGGAAGTAGGCCAGCTAGAAAAGGGATTCGAGCCAATGCTGGCATTGCTGACACGCTGCTGCGCTAGCAAGCGAGTGTCCGCATGCACTAGCTTGGGCTGGCGCGCGCAGGCGCTGCAGGGGCAGTGGGGCGCTAGCGTCCATAACCGGGCTGCAGGGCGCGAGGCAGAGGAGGGCAACAGGAGGTCTTCGGGAGGAGGCGCAGAAGTGGGTGACAGGACGTGAATAGGGGAGATGAGGATACGTACCTGGTGTATGTGGGAGGTCGGCATTGGTGTTGATGAGATGTACATTGGTCTTCGAAGTCGAACTGAGCCTGTTGTACGAATGTTGATAGGCTAGATAGGCAAGCAGGGTAGGCTGGGCGCTGGGCGCCAGACAGAGAGGAGCGACATTGAATACTGCGTTGGTGTGGCCTGAGGGCTTGAACATTGGCTCACAAGTTCATTGTATTGCTCTTATTTGGATGGAATCTTGGTGCATTTGAGCTCTCTGCTTGTACATGACAATCTGGACTTCTGAGTGATTTTGCAATTTGGTTTTCTGTACATCGCTCTCGCTCAGATTCCTTGGAATTTGGTATCAGAGCTGGTTCGAGATCGCCTATCTGCCGCTGACAACTTTGTTACTTGTTGCGCTGACGATGCTTCTGTGCAGTGAGGATACGATGGCACTGGCATGGTATTGCGACGCCTGGGTAGAGGGGTGAGTCGCAGGAAGGCTGTCGCGACAGCATGGGAGCTGTGGCGACAGCGGATGATGATGAGAGCTTGCTGATGTGGCAGTTTGGCTAAGGTGGCACTGCATTGCGTTGTGGGTGGTACCGAAGCTACGACCAGTCATCGAAATGCACATTCGACTCAATTGGTGAGAAATCTGAGATTGGTGGCAGCTCTTCAGGTACGTTGTTCCCTTACCTTATCTACCCTCTCAATCTCTTCTTACCGTGAGGAAGTGAGTCCAACCTTGAGTGTCCGCTCTTTGTGAGGAGTCGTGAGCGCTACCTCGAGAGACAACATTCTTCCCAGTGGGGCATCTGGCAGGAGAGGGCGGTGCCTCTGAAGGGCCCTGGTCGAAGCACGGGTCACGGTCACCATGGCAACCCATGGGAGTAGTCCACGCAGGCCATGCTGCTTTGTCCTTTAAGGCTCTTTGCTGCGCTGATAGAGGGGTGTGCGGACTGACCAGTCCTATGCCGACGCCTACCAGACCGTCTATAAACATTTCTGGCGGGGTTCTGAACTGTCCACTGGCTGTGATCGTCGTCCTTTCTGCAATGTTAAATAATTCCTGAGGACCTTGGGGGCTGTCCTTAAACTGCCTCTTGATCAGCCAGATCAGTCAGACGTAAGGCTCGTGCACGCGAGGATAAAGAAAGGGCAGTACTGGTCATAAGCATATTCCTGGGGCAGAGGGGTGGGCTGTTAATGCACACCTTAGACACCGCTGCTTGATGATGCGGACAGGCACGTTGGATACAAGGGAGGGAGATTCCAACTGGCGCTCAACTCTTAATCACAAACATACCCATTGTGCATTCATTTGCTCACACGATTTATTTTTATTTGGATTAGTTGTTGACAGACTGCTAACACCTAACAGACAGCCTAGATTAGTACTGTAGTGTTCTACCATAGCCAGTTCTGATTGAAGCTGCTGTGAGTGAAACTAATCGAAGTAAGAGTAGATCATGTGTACAGTGTGTGTGAATGCTGTCGATACCGCTTGAACAGTAGCCAGCTTGCCAGATATTACTTTATTTTCATTTATTTTTACAACCTGGTCAGACAAATGCTGCGGTAGACTCCAGTGAGGGCATTAGTGCAGACAGTGTCTGCCTAGCTGATGAGTGGACCAGGCAGTGGGGACAGATCTGCAAGGAGGAGGGTGACACGTCAGGAGTCCCTTAGCATTCCAATAGTGCACCAAGCTGTAGCTACTGGGGGAGAAAGGGCTTTGCGACAGGAAGCAGTAGCCGAACGCTTACAAAGTGCTAGAGAAGCGGCAGCAGCAGCCGAGCAAACGCTTGCAGAAGCAAGAGCCACTGCAGCAGCTATGGCTACTTCTGCTGCTACTTCAGCTTCTACATCTGGCCAGACGAGATTAGGCATGCCGGACACTTCGCAGGCGACAAGCAGTTCTTCCAGTCAGATAATGGGCTCGCAGTACAGCTCGCCACCCCCACGCACTAGGGAAGCCATTGAGCTCCAGCAAATGGAGTTGATCCGCTTACGGTTAGAGAAGGAACTTAGAGAAGCTACTGAAAGGCCAACGGAGATTAGAACTAGGAATGCTAGACTTGAGAATAGGGAGGCAGTCAAAGCTGCAGTAGAAGGGTTAGATGACGCTGTCATTGATGACAACACGCGGATCCTCAAGGCAGGTCTCCTGTCCGTGCACGCATACATGGACAGCAAACTGGATGCTATCCAGGACACCTTTGACCAGATACTGAGCACCATGCAGGGAATGGGAAGGGCTTTCCCATCTCCAACACGTGGGACCAGTTTCCAGCCTCCAGTTTCCCATCGCTGGGTTCCGCACCGGGGATGACTAGTCCTACTACAGTTCACCACGCGCTGTGTCAGCAGCAGCAGCACAGACTGTTGCTTCTTCATCTTTTGGAACTGCGGCTGGTGCTACACGACAGCCGGTCCCACCAGTGGGACTACAGCAGCCTTGGTACCCCAAGACCCCATTGAAGCCACCCTTAACCTTCTCAGGCGATAAGAAGGATAAGGCTCTTGACACTTGGCTGAGAACGGTTCCAGTGGACGCTGGTAGAGGAAGAGGTGATCACTGCTGCCTCGTATTTGGAGGGTTCGGCAAGGCGATGGCTAGATGGGTTAGTAGCCTTGAAAGGGTTTGGCAGGCTCATGAATGATTGGGCTAAGACCCATACGTTAAAGAGCTTTATGGAATTGGTGGAAACGTGATGGCACAACCCGCAGCAGGCCCAACAGGCCACTGACGCGTTGACTCGGCTTGATACTAAAAAGTACAAGTCCGCATTAGAGCTTACCTCTGCTGTTGAGTGTCTCACTGTTGTCCCGGGCATGCGCTATGACCTGCAGGTCCTCATGACTGTATCTTAGATGTCTTCCCACAGACGTCAAGAACTTGCTGAAGGCCCTAGATCTAGAGGCTAGGCTAGGAGGAGCCCAACAAACCCCTACCGATGGAAGAAAGAAGAAGAGTCACAAGAGTGGAAAAAGAAAGGTAATCGATTGATGATGGTTGACTTCGAAGGGAATCAGACTGAGATTGATGATTACTCCAACTCTGTGGACAGCACAGAGTTCAGAGGATGAGGATAGTGAGGGTAGCATCCTCGCCTCGCTTGTTAAGGCAGGTGGCCGCGGCAAGGGCGGTCAATCAAAGAGTCCGGGGCAGACCGTGAACTCGACCAAGATATTTGCAAGGTGCCTGCATCAACTACGATGAGTACGTCCATCGGCAGTTCAGATGCAAGAACGTGAAAGTCACGTAGAAGATACCTCCAAAAGGTGGTTTTGGGAAGTCCTTCTCCCAAGGCGAGGCTTCTACGAGCTCCAACTCGGTAAACACATCGGAGCAGTATAAGTTATAGCTGCTTCTACTCCTTATGAAGTGGGTGATGTCCCCTTCCCACTTCAAGAGATGGCTGAAGCTATTGGCTCTTTTGTCACCCCGCAGACACACCCCGACCCAACGGTACTCCGTTTGTTGAATGTGTATGAGGCCTTTGAGGACTTGCTACGTGAGTGGTCGACAAGGGACCCTCGCAAGTCTTGGGTGACGCTTAGTAGAGATCCTAGAGGGGAGCACTTCGTAGTGGAAGTCGGTGTAGGTGGCCGCAAATGTCGTGCCTTCGTACACATTGGCTCCACGCAAAACTTCATAAGTCGCGACTGCGTTGAGAGACTGGGCCTAGGGGACCAGGTGCAGCGCTTAGGTAGATCTGTAGCCACTACCTTAGCCAACAAAGAGCGCAAGGTACTCCGTTTGTTGAATGTGTCTGAGGCCTTCGAGGACTTGCAACGTGAGTGGTCGACAAGGGACCCTCGCGAGTCTTGGGTGAAACTTAGTAGAGGTCCTAGAGGGGAGCACTTCGTAGTGGAAGCCGGTGTAGGTGGCCGCAAATGTCGTGCCTTCGTAGACATTGGCTCCACGCAAAACTTCATAAGTCGCGACTGCGTTGAGAGACTGTGCCTAGGGGACCGGGTGAAAGGCTTAGGTAGATCTGTAGCCTCTACCTTAACCAACAAAGAGCACATGGTTGTAGACGACTACGTTAAAGAGGTGGTCTGCACCTTCTACTACGGAGGTGGCGAACTTAATCATAAGATTTATTTCCTAGTCCGTGACGACTTGCTTTTTGATATGTTGTTAGGTATGTACTACCTCGAGGTTGCAAAGCCCAATTTGTCTAGGAGCGAAAGGTACTTAGGCATGTATTACCATAAGGTAGGACTATCAGACTTGCCAAGTACAAAGCTAGCCGTTTGATAGACACTTACGGATGTATATGCGCATCTACCTTCTATAATTATTATAAACAGAACCAAGAGGAGGGTAAGTACATAGTCTTTATCTCTGAGAAAGGGGAGGCCATTAAAACACCCCGAGAGATAGAAAGTGTCATCCCAAAATTCCCTTATTTGTTCGAGGAGCCTTCATGAGTTGCCATAGAGATAGTTCCTAGGAGCAAGATACCCAAAGGATGGATCTACAGGATGGCACCAACCGAATTAGATGAACTCAGGCGACAACTGAAAGAGCTCACAAAGAAGGGTTGGATAAGACCTACTACCTCGCCCCTTGGCTCACCAATCCTATTTGTCCCGAAGAAGAGGGTTTCATCGAGGATGTGCATCGATTATAGAGGCTTCAATGCCATCATTACGAAGAATGCAAAGCCTCCGCCGTGCATCGATGACCTTCCGTATAGGGTGCAGGGATGTAAGTACTTCACTAAGATAGACTTGAAACCCGACTACCATCAAATTGGCATTAGACCGGAGGACCAACACAAAACCACATTTAAAACTAAGTATGGTCTATACGAGTTTGTGGTGATACCCTTTGGCCTTTTAAATTCGCCGGGTAGATTCCAGCAAGCCATGAATAGGATATTCCATGATTACATATCTTTAGTAGAACAGTCGAGGAGCATGCTCAACACTTAGAGACTATACTTTCACTCCTAGGACATTACAAGTACAAAATTAACTCATAGAAATGCGAGTTCGATCGCACTCAAATCTTGTACTTGGGTCATGAGATATTTGCGGATGGGATAAGGCCTGAAGATGCCAAGGTGGCTAGCATCCGTGACTGGCCACGCCAAGGTGGCTAGCATCCGTGACTGGCCACGACCTCAGTCTGTGACCGAGGTCAGATCATTTTAAGGGATGACTAGCTACTACCGCAACTTTGTCGAGAACTGTAGTACGGTGGCAAGCCATTTGACTGATCTAACTCGCCTTGACACACCATGGGAATGGACTGACGAGTGTGAAGCTGCTTTCAAGCGATTTAAGCATGCTCTCACACACCATGAGGTTCTCATGGCTCCCGATACTGTAAGGCCATTCCTGCTGGTCCGGGACAGTGTTTCCATGGATTTCATGGATACCCTCGTGACCAGCAAGAGTGGGAAGAGGCATATCTTCGTAATAGTTGATAGGTTAACTAAGTTCGTCAGACTGATTGCCATGCCATAGACCGCAGGGACTGGGCACGTCATCAAGTTATTCATGGATAACTGGGTGCGTGACTTTGGAGTGCCAAGGACTATCGTTAGTGATAGAGATGTCCGATTCAAAAGTGAATTATGGAAGAAGGTTGCAGAACAAATGGGCAGCCAACTCCAGATGACATCTGGGAATCATCCCGAAGCCAACGGCCAGGCTGATCAGATGAATCGAGTGGTGCAGCATCTGCTGAGGCATTACATAACGCCCAACCAAGATGACTAAAATGAGAAGTTACCTCTCATCGCCAGCCTGTATGACAATGTTGTACACAACACCACCGACGTCAATCCGAATCAACTGCACTTGGGGTGGAAGCCTAGATCTGCTCTAGACTTCCTCCTCCCTGAAAACCGAGCTGCTGCAACTCCTAGAACCATTGAATTTGGTGTCCAGTACGAGAAGTTGCTGCAGCAAGCTATGGAACACATCAAGAAATCTCAAGAAGCAATAATTGCTTTTGAGAACAAACATCGACGACAGTCCACATTTCGGGTGAGGGACGTGTCTAGGTTAAGTCTAGTGAGTTAGGTCAGGAATTCAACATCTCCAGAATATTAATGCCTCAATACTTTGGTCCTTGGGAAGTCTTGGATATTGCGGGCAGTGAGAAGGATGGTCTGTCGTACGCGATTCGAATCCCTGGTCGCACCTACCCTGTGGTTCACGCCTCAAAGCTTGCACCTTTTGCTGAGACACAACAGTTTCCATCAAGGAGATCCATGTTGCCCCCAACCATGGATGGCCACGTGGACGTTGACAAAATTTTGGAACACAGAGACATGCATGTTCCTAAGCCTGTGGGCAGAGGGAGACCTCTGAAACCCAAGAGAGAACATGCATGCAGTGGTTGGGTGTCATGCTGAGGTAGGATGTAGTGTGAATTATAGTTTAGACCACACACCACTGTAGGTCATGAGTGATGCAAGCAGTAGTGAGGAGGAACAAGTAGTGGAACCTCTTAGAGTTACATGTAGAACTGCTCTCAATCGACCGATCATTGTCCAGGAGTTGGGCCCAGGAGAGGAAAGGAGGCTGCAGAGGAAAGCCAGGGAGAGGGACGCATATCAGAGGTCTAGTGCAGCAGCAGCCAGCTTAGAGGCCGCAATGGCTACCGCCTCCATGTCACAAGCCTCGTCCCAAGCCTCTTCGTCAGGGGTTAGTCAAAGTGTTTCTCAGGTTTCCGATAGGTAGACTGTCCGCCTCCATGTCCCAAGCCTCGTCCCAAGCCTCTTCATCAAAGGCTAGTCAAAGTGTTTCTCAGGTTTCCGATAGTCAGATTGTTGGCTTGCAAGTCAGCCAGCAGACTCAACTCACGACAAAGGATTATGAGATTCTCCAAGCAGAAGCTCTTCATAATGAGTGGCAGCAGCAGTTGAGAGATACAGCAGAGAGAAGACAGAGAGAGAATGAGAAAAGATAGACTAGGAGCCAGAAGGCATAAGCTCGAAAAACTAGAAGCACTAGACGAGTCAACATTGGACCCTGCTATGCAAGCGCTGCGTCGCTCGCTCGTTTGTGTGGCAGAAACGCAGGTTGTCGAGCAGGAAGTGCTGGCTGAACTAGTGGCCGGCAAGAACCGAATTCTGGCTGCAATGCAGGCTCCTCGCCCAGTAATCAGGCATCCTCAATATTTTGTAGCTTCCCCATCGATTACGGGTCCCTTAGTGACACCATCGCCGGTAGCACCTTCCTTCTCTCCTATATTTCGCATGCCTCCTTCATGTGGTATGGCATCAGTTAGTGGTCCGGTTCTCAATACTTCTCCCTTACCATCGAGGACGGTGGCAGCTACAACCACAATGTCAGGACAGGCTCAGGTTAGCATCCAGCAACCTGTCTCAATGGCTATGCAGCCACAACAGCAATCCCTTGGGTCAATCCAGCCTATGCAGTGGATGCCCAAGATTCCCTTGCTGAGTCCTAAACCTTTTTCTGGCGACAGGAAAAAGGATGAGGACCTGGACACTTGGGTGAGGATTGTGCCCACCTATGTGAGGCACAAGCTCACGAGACCAGAGCAGAAAGTTATAGTCGCTGCCTCCTTTTTAGAAGGATTTGCAGCTTGAAGGTTAAATGGTCTAGTGCAGCAACAGGGCTATGCTCAGAACTTCGATGCCTGGGCCAAGGCCTAAACATTGGAGGACTTCGTGCACACTTTGTACAATAGGTGGCATGACCCTCAAGGGGCTTAGAAGGCCACTGCCTCAATCAACAGTCTCGGTTCCAAACGGTACCGGACTGTGCGGGAAGTCAAAGACGCCGTAGAACGACTGATCGTAGTACCTGGTGTGCGCTATGACCCACAGGTACGCCTCACAGCTTATTTGCAATATCTGCCCACAAACGTCAAAAATAAACTGGAGGACGAGGCCAACATCAACATCCATAACTTCACTTCTTTCAACAAGAAAGCCTTGGACATAGAGGCTAAGCTTGGGTCCGCTCATCAAGGATAGGCAGATGGTAGGAAGAAGAAACTTCCCCAAGAACAGAGGAAGAAGGGCAATCTCATGTTCGTCGACCGGGATGGTCAGGCGACAAAGATTGATGACTTTCCTGACTATGGGGAAGACACAGAGCAGGATGTGGCTAATGAGACTTCGAACGGGGGAGTCGTAGCTCCAATCAAGGATGACTAGGGGCACCGAGAAGCAAAAGGTAGGCCAATCCAAGGGTTAGGGCGACCAAGGAACACCCACATGGGTGAAACTTGGTTAAGACTACGAGGTATGGAGGGACCGAGTTGCTAGGGGTACTTGTCTGAACAGTGGCAACTATGGCCACACATCCAGGACATGCCGAGGCAAAAGGTCACCACGAAGGTAGCCTCTCCAATAGTGGTGGGCTTATCTTCAAACCCTGGTGGTGCTTCCGTGAGCATTTCGCAAGGAAACACCTCGGGCCAGTAGGAGTGTTAGCCGCTCTTACTCATGCTAAAATGGCAATGTTGCCTTCGCGACTTCAGGCGTTGGCCAAGGCTTGTGACCCATCCATCGCCCCACAACACATTCAAACCCACCGATGCTCTGTTCGAGAGATGTGTCTGAGTCCCTAGATGAGTTACCGTCTGAGTGGTCAGGAAAGGACCCCAGAGACTCTTGGGCGATGATTAGCAAAGGTCCTAGGGGTGAACATTTCATCGTAGAGGTTGATGTAGGTGACCGCAAAGTGGATGCCTTCGTAGACATAGGCTCTACACGAAACTTCATTAGTTGTGCTTGTGTGGATAGGCTGCGCTTCGTGGACCAAGTGCAACGTTTGATCAGATCTGTAGCATCTACGCTAGCCAACAAGCACGTAATGGTTGTCCAAGACTATGTCAAGGACGTAGTCTGCACCTTCTCCTATGGAGGAGGGGAACTGAGACATTAGATCTCATTCCTGGTCAGTGACGAACTACCATTCGATATGTTGTCTGGCATGTACTACCTCGAGGTTGCTCAACCTCGATTTGATTGGGATACAAAGGTGATGATTCACAAGTTGCCTAATGGTAGGACCGTTAGACTGCAAAAGTTCAAAGCTAGCAGTCTAGTGGAAAACTACGGTTGCATTCGTGCGTCCTCTTTCTGTAACAACTATAAGCAGAATCGTGAGGAGGGCATGTACCTAGTCTATCTCTGAGAAAGGGGAGGCCGTAAAATCACCCCCCAAAGATAGAAGCAGTCGATGCTCAGTATTCATACCTCTTTGAGCCCAATGGTGTGGTGGAAAGGGAGGTTGTCCATGCGATAGAAGTCGTCCTTGGTAGCAAAATACCTAGAGGATGGATCTATAGGATGTCTCTAGCAGAGGTGCATGAGTTCCGCCACCAGCTTAAAAAGCTCATAGAGAAGGGATGGATTCGGCCTACTACCTCTGCTTATGGTGCACCAGTTCTATTCGTTCCTAAGAAGGGAGGTGCACTGAGGATGTGCATTGACTATAGGGGCCTCAATGCCATCACCAGAACGTGGAGTCCCTACCCCACATCAACAACCTCTTGGATAGAGTGCAGGGATGTCGGTGTCTGGATATCATCAAATTGCCATTAGACCTAAGGACCAGCACAAAACTGCTTTCCAGACTGTACGAGTTTGTGGTGATGCCCTTTGGCCTATGCAATGCACCTGAGGCATTCCAACACGTGATGAATAGAATCTTTCATGATTACTTAGACAAGTTATCGTCGTGTACCTCGACGATATCCTTATCTTTAGTAAGGTTGTAGAGGAGCACGCTGAGCACTTGAAAACAATGCTAGGTCTCCTAAGGCAACACTAGTACAAGGTCAACTTGGAGAAATGCGAGTTTGTTCCCACCAAGATCTTGTACTTGGGTCATGAAATTTCTGCAGATGGGTTGAGGCCGCACGATGCCAAAGTGGCCAGCATACGTGACTGGCCCAGACCTTTTTACTGAGGTCCGATCATTTTTGGGGACGGGCTACTATCGGCCGTTTGTCAAAAACTGCAGTACTATAGCTTCCCCATTAACAAATCTAACTCGCCTTGACATCCCTTGGGAGTGGACCGAAGAGTGTAAAGCAAGCTTCAAGAAATTGAAGTGTGCTTTGACACACTATGAAGTCCTCAAACTTTCAGATCCTCAACAGCCCTTTGTAGTGACCACATACGCCAGCCAATATGGCATAGGCGCGGTCCTTGCGCAAAATGAGGGGAAAAAGTTGGGGCCCATCGAGTATATGAGCATGAAGATGCCATCTCAAAAGTTAGCGAATTCCACATATGAGTGTAAGCTCTATGCCCTCCATAGAGCGCTGGTCCATCGGAGACACTATCTCCTAGGCAGATTCTTCTACTTGAGATCTGACCATGAGACTTTGCGCCGAATCAAGACTCAACTTGTACTCTCTGATGCACTTAAAAGATGAATTCATGTAATAGACATGTATGACTATCAGCTTGACCCAATAAAGGGAGAGTATAACAAGGTAGATGATGCACTATCTCGAAGGGCAGATTATCTAGGCGCACTAATAACTGAGTTTGGTATATCCGATGATATAACTCGATCCTTGGTGGAAGCCTATCAAGAGGACGCAGTTATGTCAAAAATCATCCATAAGCCGAAAGACAAAGTAACTTCTGACGAGTTTACGGTGGTCAATGGCTTGCTGTACCTTGAGAAGGCTGAGAATCAAAGACTATGTGTACATGATAGAGAGTCTTTACGTAGTTTGTTTCTAGGAGAATGTCATGATGCAACTGGTCATTTCGGCTAAAAGAAAACATCAGCTAACCTAGTGTAGACATTATGGTGGACCTCTATGATGCAAGGTGCTAAGAGGTACGTTGAAACCTGCCAGGTTTGTCGACGCGACAAACCCAAGACTCAGGCTCCGCTTGGGCTTATCAAGCCCTTGCGGATTCCTGAAGGTCCAAGTCGAAGTGTGTCCATGGACTTCATGGATACCCTTGTGACCAGCAGGATTGGAAAGAGACACATCTTCATTATAGTGGACCGATTTTCCAAGTATGCAAGACAGATTGCTATGCCAAAGACTGCTAAAACTGACTTCGTCATTAGAATGTTTATGGATAACTGGGTGCGGGACTTTGGTTTGCCCAAGTCTATTGTCAGCGGTAGGGATGTCCGCTTTACAAGTGAACTATGGCAAAACACTGCCCAACAGATGGGAACCAAACTGCAGATGACATCAAGGAATCACCCTTAGTCAAACGGGCAGCCGAAACCGATGAACCGAGTAATGCAGCACCTACCAATGTATTACATCAACCCAAGTCAGGATGACTGGGACGAGAGATTGCCTCTCGTCGCCAGCCTGTATAACAACACTATGCACAACACTACTGGCAAGACTCCCAACCAAGTACATCTTGGTTGGAAGCCCAAATCCACCCTTGATTTCCTACTGCCTGAGAACCAAGCAACTGCAGCACCTGGCAGCATAGAATTTGTTGTCAAGTACGAACAGATGCTACAGCAGACCGTTGAACACATTAGGAAGTCTCAGGATGATTGCATTTGAGAACAAACACAGACGGCCTTCTAACTTTCAGGTAGGAGACAAAGTCTGGGTAAAGTCATTTGAACTGGGACAGGAATTGGGAATATCCAAAAAACTAATGCCACAATATTCCGATCCCTGGGAGGTCCTAGCGTAGTCGAAAACCAGATAGATGGACCTTCCTATGTAATTCGCATCCCACCTCACCTCCACACACACCCAGTCTTTCACGCCTCAAAGTTGGCAACTTTCGCATAGACTGCACAATTTCCCTCCAGATCAATGCGGCCCCCAAACATGCATGATGAAGTCGACATCGACGAAATTGTAGAGCATCGGGTGATGCTAGTACCTAAGCCTCTCGACAAAGGCCGTCCTCCAAAGCCAAGGATGCAGTATCGTGTCAGATTCCAATATCGTGTCAGATTCAAACACCATATTGATCCCAATGAACATTGGTGGTTCACTAGAGAACAACTCCAACGGACAGCGCCCAAAGTGATTGCAGGCTACAAAAGAGAACTCAAGGGAAAGTTGCTTACAGATTAGAAGACTTCTCAGAGAACTATCGAAGCGAAGGAGAAGGGAATACGAGGATTTGGCTCCTCAGTAGGCATGAGGGGCCCCTGATACAGATGTGCCCACCCTAAGTGAAGGAGGGCCTAACAAATCACGAGAGGCCCAACGCTGTCAATTTCGTATTCGTTATCAAGGCAGTTGTGTTGCCTCAATTGGTTGAGGGAACCCAGACCCGAGCAGCAAACACTCCCACGGCCTTCTATCTAAAATGCAAGCCCTGGGCAGGAATTCCAGCAACATACACAGACAGTTTCGTAGCCTAACTGAACGAGGCCCAGTAGCTGCAGGAGAGGCACAACCTCCTGGGGCCTACCGGAAGCTTTTGGGCACAGGCCCAGCCTAGCCAGGCCGTCGGGGCAGGCAGACTCTTTTCATATAGGAAAGACCACGCTGCCTGGAGGAGCATTCAAACACTTGCAAGCTAGCGGCAACACTGCTCGAGCGGAGTCTCACAGGCTGCCGCTTGCGCTAAGGCAAGGTGCTGCAGAAGTGCGGTCATGTACAAGAAAGGGCGTCGCTGAGGGCAACGCCATAGCCCAGGCCCCATAGTTGGCTGAGGTTTGGATGTACAGCAAGGCGCAGGGGTTGTCTTCGGGTGTACTGAGGGAAGGCGTGCGTGAAAGTCGAGGGAGAGAAAGAAGGATGATGATGATGATGATGATGCGAGGGCATATACCTGATATTAGCGATGGTCTGCATTGGTCGACATCTTCAAGTACTTCGTTGGCTGTTGACGTCCACAGTTGCATTGTCAACTAGTAGACAAATAGTAGTTGTGTAGGGAGTAGGTTGGGCGCCGAGCGCCAAGTGGGGAGAAGGGCCTGGATACTTACGTTGGTGATGGCCAAAGCAAGGTCTCATTGACATTCGGTTTTCAGTGTTACAATTCTCGATTGATGTCATATTGGTGCAATGCTGCTTTTTGGACATTGTGAAACTCTCTGGGTCTCGATGTGATTGTGCAATCTGGATTTTGTTATCTCGCTATTGCTCATTTTCCTTGCAAAACAAAAGAAAAGGCAAAAAAAAGGAACTACTCTCCTTACTAGTTTGTGCAGGTGTCCCATTCACACACTCGTCTGGCTAGCAAAGGCATTGTTGCATCTTCCTTAGCTGAAGAGAGAAGCCACAAGTCGATAAAAGTTGGAAGAAGGGTTTGGGGGTTAGAATAACCTTTGTGTCTAATAGAGGGGCCACGATCGATACGATGATGCATGGATGATGACAGAGAAGACAGAAGGCAGAAAACCAGATGATGGAAAATGCACCTTATCATGACAGCTGACTTTCAGAGGCCATGCCCTGAAAACATTCAAGACAAGTGACATCGCCATCCATCGCACGGGGAAGGGACGCGAGAAGGTCTGCGACTAGCAAGCATGCAGACCATGTTGTCCTTGAGGGGAACCCAGGCATGTTATGTGTGGGTGCAAAGGACTTTCACAATGAGGGAGAGGTAGGAGAGTGATCTTATGAAAGGGCGTGAGCAAGGATCGATACGATGATGCATGGATGATGACAGAGAAGACCAAAGGCAAAAAACCAGATGCATAACACACCTTATCGTCACAGATGGATGGCATAGACCATGACCTGAAAACATTCAGGACTAGTGACATCGTCGTCCATCGCAGGGGGAAGGGACGCGAGAAGGTGGTCTACAACTCGCAAGCATATAGATATGTCGTCCTTGACGGGAAACCAGGCATGTTATGTGTGGGTGCAGAGCGCTTTCACGATAAGGGAAAGGTAGGACAGTGACCTTATGAAAGGGCATGAGGAAGGATCCATACATTGATGCATGGATGATGACAGGGAAGACCAAGGCAAAAAACCAGATCCAAAAGGCACCTTATGATCACAGTTGGCTGGCATAGACCATGCCCTTAAAAACATTCAGGATGGTGACATCACCATCTATCATAGGGGGAAGGGACGTGAGAAGTAGACCTGGGACTAGCAAGCATACAAATCGTGTCGTCCTTGAGGGGGAACCAAGCATGTTATGTGTGGGTGCAGAGGGCTTTCACGATCAAGGAAAGGTAGGAGAGTGATCTTATGAAAGGGCTTGAGCAAGAAAGAATCGTATTCACCTGCATCGTAAAAGAGTTAAGTAGATAATGTTACTAGATGAAATATTTTTTTTGAGGCAGTTGGCATGGTACGATACCTTTCTTTCTTATGAAAGGGCGAGCAAGAAAGCATTGTCTTCACCTGCACCGTAAAAGAGGTAAGTGACTGTATTACTGGATGAAATTCTTGTTCGAGGCAGCTGGCATGATACAATACCTTTCTTTCTTCTGTACAACGAGCTACGTGCTGGAGCGAGCATATGAGCAGCTGATGGTGGAGAGTCAACAACTGTCTACCCTAACTTCAATATCAATCCCAACTTCTATATGCACTCTAATCTGAATATCCGCTCTTCTTCTCCAGGCGCAATTCCTACATCCTGCCCTGTTGTATTTTCACCACTACCATTGTGTTGTCCCCTTGTTGTTGCGCCTTCCCCCCTACCGGACTCCTTTCCAGTACAAGTTATTTGTCTCTCCCCTTTGATTGGTCCATTTGCTCCATATGTTCTCTCGCCCCCCTCCCCCATCGTCTACTGTTGCGCTTAGGACCGTCTTGGACATTGTCATCCATCATCGCTTTTACCATCACCCATATCATATTCGTTGTCATCAACATCATTATCATCATCGGCATCATCATCATCAAGCACCGTCGTCCACATATCATTTTCCTTGCAACATATCTTACGAGTTCCAGTATTCGGAGGAGTGTCTCCTCTGCAAATGGTCACCATAAATCCTCTCGCACGTGCTCCTTGTCCAGTTCCGAGTGTATTTGTTGGTGAGAGGAATGGTTTCTCTTTTGTCAGGACGTGGTCGAAACAGACCATCGCTGACTCTATAACAATTCGTGTGTCGAAACGGGACCAATCATCGACGTACGATGCCCTAATCTATATATAAGCAAATATGTCCATACTTGTGTGCATTATTGCTTTGGTAACATGAGAGGACAACACAAAGTATATTGCCCTTCCCCCACTATGTATATAAGTGTTACGATCCTAATCATTTGCGAAGTGCAAAATCACGGGGATACCACCCAATTGCGAAAGAAATGAAAGCACTTGCAAAGAGATACCAAAACAAAAGAGAAGAAGAAGAAGAAGAAGAAGAAGAAGAAGAAGAAGAAGATGTACACCAGCAAGACCAATGACAAATCCCCCTTCTCTCTCCACCTTCCTCCTCCTCGTCTTCGCTAATCTTATTCTTCTCCCAACTAATAATAATAACAATGAGTGGTTGAACTAGAATCAATATCCGAAGTTCCCTCTTACTGCCAACACAACAACAGGTCCACGATAGCCATGGCTTCCCCCTTCACGTTCCTCTCACGTGCCAAGGCTATGGCAAACTACTAAGGTCTCTGCCCTCCTGTGCAAAAGACAACTCAAAGCTTCTACGGTCGCTGCTCTTCAAGCCGCCACGCCTGACTCAGCCTCAAAGCTTCCTTGGTGCGGCACTACCCCAACTGGAGCCTACCTGATGGAGGGCCTGACAAGTTGATGAAGATGGCATCCACCAGAGCGAGGTAGGTACCTCGCCATTCTCCTCCTTGACCCCGTTCTTCCTCCTCCTCAAGTTGGGCTTCTTGCCATAGCCAGGCTGAGCGCCCAGCTCCTCGTCGTCCTCCCAAGCAGCGCTCTGTGTACCGCGCTCGCTCAAGCAATATGTCGCCCAACCTTACACACCGCAAATGAGGAGCTACTCGCTCCTGCTGGAGATATAGCGCCCTACTTGCCTCTTGGGCGGTGACTTCCAGGCTGCACGGCCTCCAAGCAACCGGTACCTCCTCCCTTTCCGAGGGAAACGTCATTGCAGGCTCTGATATCGTTCGTACAAGCCCGAGACTGAGGCTACTTGGACTGGTAGCCGCCTACCTCTAGCCTACCGCTACTGGGCCTCTAAAAATGCCGAGTTTTTTTTCTTCATCTGCTCGGCCTCGAGTACCTGACACAACTCCTACTAGAGTGGTACCGGCCTACCTGTTACTTGAGTGCTTTCACCGCTGTCCTACGTGTCGCAGCCCTACCCTTGCTACTTGAGTGTTTTTCCCCGCTGCAACCCTCAAAAGTTACGGCCACAGGAGATTACCGACCTTGCAGCGCCTCCAAGCAAACAAGAACCCTTGCGGGTCACACACACTCACGCCGACAAGCACTCAATCAGGCACGCACACACACGGAACAGAAAACTCAGCAGAATGCAGGAATCTCAGCAAGGCATACATTCCAACGACACAACCCAAAAATCAGCCGTGTGTTCTCAATTTGTGTTTTGCCGGGTCATTACATAAGTAAATGTCCACAATTGTGTATTGTTGCTATGGTAACATGAGAGGACAACACAAAGTATATTGCCCTTCACCCTACTATGTATACAAAGTATTACAAACATTGCGATAATGTATATAAAGGTGATATTTGGTTTGTCCATCTATGGGTATATTGCTAACAAGACCTTGTAGGGAGAGAGTAACTACGCAAAAGAGCAACAACGAGAAGGGAGAGAGTAGCAACGACAAGGGAACTGCTCATTTGTACAATCAATATGCAAATAACGCATTGTAGATGTCCACAACACTACGGAGGGCCACTTTAAAGTGCAAATCAAGGAAGGATTCAAGCTCATCGTGAAAGTGGATTATTGGGAATGACTATCCCTTGGTTAAACCCCGATCATGGGCATCACTCAACTATTCACAACATGCACAAAAGATTAAAAATATGGCAATGTATGTTCCCATTTCTAGCGAAAGATTCATTCTCATTCCGCTCATTTGGCGAGTATTGGAGCTAGGCATTTTGTCTGTGATACGCACCGGAATGGAACACCACTGAACGTGGGATTTTTTTGGTGGGCAATTGCCCACCGGAATGGAATACCACTGAACGTGGGATTTTTTTGGTGGGCAATTGCCAAAACAGTTGGTTCCCTTTGAAGATCGGAAATCGAATTTATGAAACATTGAACAAGGCCACAAATTTGCAACCGCATCAGACACACCCACCACCGCTTAATTTTTCACAACTAAATGGTGTATATATTTATTTGTTTGTGATGGTATGCATCCTTCGTACTTGGGGCTTGATCACACCAGAAACGTACAATTGCATGTTCCCGTAGGTAGTGGCAAGAAGCATCTGAGCCTATGTAAAGCAATGGACACATCTCGCCTCTTTCTGTTGGCACACCAAACTTAAGCTTGGTTTGAAATTTGAACTAAGTTAGTTGCATAGATAGCTTGGCTACCTCTTTTAACGTGCTTATAACAAGAACTGAGTACTTGAACTGACACTTAGTTTTCACTAGGTGAGCTGCATACTTAGCTTGGCTACCTCTTTAAGTTAGCTGGCCAACTTTTCCCTTTCTTAAGGGACAACTGAGCTTGGGGCATACTATACTTGGCTAGCTGTGTTAGTTGGTGCTAAGGACACAATGTGTCTTAGGCAGGTGCGTGGGAGGCAAAGACAGCAGGCACTAATCGGCTTATAAACTTGAGGCCACACCAAAATTAACTTAGCACACCGAGTCCATAGTCGATACTTCCTTAGTATACAGTGAGGCCACACTAAGTAAATGACAAGGCACGTGGATGGGAGAGATGAGGTGTCGCATGCCTAATCGGCATCGATCAAAACCAAGAACTGACGTCTCAGAAACAAAAAAAAAAATAGCACAATGGAAGAATGAAATACCAAGATCTCACTCAGCAGGGACAATGACAGGTCCTGACCGCACTCGTCATCACTCAACGTGAGTGGGACTCAACGCATCAATCATGGAAGGGGCACTGAGTCCGGATGCATCCACAGACGAGGACGGGAGAAGAGGCGAAGGCAGAGAGGGATAGCCGGATGAACCCGGTCGCCAATGTATCCCCGATGTGGCTGCTCATACAATATCAAGTCGCAATGCCTGAAAGGTCACCAAGTCCCAACGTCAACTCTCTCTCTCTCTCTCTCTCTCTCTCTCTCTCTCTCTCTCTCTCTCTCTCTCTCTCTCTCTCTCTCTCTCTCTCTCTCTCTCTCGCTTTGTGCCAAGTACTGACCTGCGTTAAGGTGGTGCCTTCATGCAGGTGAGGACGTGTCGAGACGAAGCTGGAGTTGTGGCGTCACAAGTCAGTGGCAGGTAAGTCCCCCTAGCTCCGCTTCATCTCTCTTTCCCTCTCGACTCCTACTGCAGCTCGACTGCAGTGCTCTAACTCTCAACTTGTGCCCAGCGCAGTCGACTAACTGAAGTCTACCTCCGAAGGACCTGAGTACTACTATACCTATAATTGAGGCGGACTAGCTAGCCTCAGAGGCTGCCTCGGAATGCACTGACGCATGGACCCGAATCTGACACCTAACCATCTTCTTGGCACCTAAACTGCCTTACCGCAGACCGGCACCTGGCGCCTAACGAAATGGCGCCAAACGGACCTTTGGCCTGCCTAACCTGAATTGGGTCTTGCGCCTACCAAAATGGTGCCAAGGGCCTAAAACGGCCTAGACCTAAATTAGACACGGTAGGAGACCCTAAAAGGACAGTGGGCCTAATCCTAACAAACCTCGAACCTGGCCCTACCCCTCTACCTACGAGTTAAGCCTTGTAGGGGCATGTGTGGCACTCAGAATGCCAAGCCCCCCCCTCCTTGAAAGGCCAAACCTACCGGCGAGGGCAAAGCTGCCTGTCGAAGGGAGGGACGGAAGTCCGGGTCGGACGGACAGGTTGTGAAGCTTCTTTCCGTAGTCGTCGCTTCTCGTAGTCGGTGTAGATAAGCAGGGCTGATGCTTACACATCTGCTTGTGAAATCCATCCTGTGTCGTCACGATGTCGGGCGGCCGCGACCAGCCGACCACCCGAAATTAAACGGATTGGGCCATCAACCGAACGCCCTATTGAGATTCTTAGGGTACTCTTGTCGGAACTGTCGGGGAAAGTTAGGGGTCCTAAGATGAACTCTAAAATTCCCTGCATCAACCGTTGGTACTAGCCCTCGAAATTGATAACTTGGGTAACCGCCTCTACCATGCCAGGAACCTAGCCTTTTCGTCTGTTCTGAGGCGGACTTCAACTCAGCCAGCTGTGAGGCGAAGGTACATGTGTAGGCCTTCGCGCAACCTTTTTACGCTGGCCAATTGGCGGGGAAGTGAACCCTCGATCTTCATTAAATCTAATAACAAAATTAAAGATGGGGAAAATAACAAAAAAATCATGAAAGAGGAGGGAAAGAGTGATTATTTGATATTTAACTTAATTTTATTAAATCCTACTCTTGATGAATTTTTGTCGAAGATCGCGTATTTATCCCTCTTCATCGATTTAAATAGATTTCTGACATTTATAAACGCCCACTCGATTTTACCTGATTTTCTGGAATTTATCGAGTAAGCAAACCTGTACCCTCCCCCGGTGCTCAAGGACATTGGTGACATCGAAGGAAGGATCAGTTGCAGGTTCGAAACAGGCACGGTACTGGGCGTTTCGACGTTGGTATTTCCTGATACGGTACTCCAGTCCGCTTTGGAACAGCTGCGGTTCTCTTAATTGGCACCTGCACGACACTGAGACAAGCCACTGCAGTTCGAAACAATTGTTTCAGCTACGGTTATTGGTTCGGCATGGCCTATCTGCAGTTCGAGAGAATTATCACGGGGCGCTGGCCCACGGCTACCGGGCCCAAGCCTTCGGTACCAACTGAATCGCAGCTGCTGGTGGGGATAACATTCCAGTTTTGTGGGCCCGGTGCTGCAGGTACACGGGCAGTGCCAGCCTTCAGTTGTGAACAGGTACCACTAGCGGGGGACGGGGGTTTTCTCCCTGGCCTGAGGCCGCAGCCTTGGGGAAATATAGGGCAGACCAGCGGAAGGACGGGGACATTCGGGGCTGGGGCGACCAGGGGGACCAGGGTGCGCTGAAGGGAGTGACCAGGGCGAGTATTGCTGCCGCGTGTGCGGCCGAGCAAGTGAGCTAAAGCGAAGGCAGGCATGCATGCTATGGCTAAGAAGTGAGTTGACTACCTTCATTCCCGCTTGTGCACGTCTGCTGGTACAGTCAACGCAGCTCGCACGAGCAGCCATCAAACGGAGTGATCAGAGCTGCGGACAAGATAATGCGCGAGTGTGGGAGACAACATGAGAGCGGACCCATCCATGAGAGAGTGAGAGAGATTAACTGCGCAGAGAGAGAGTGAGAGAGACTGACAACGCAGAGAGAGTGAGAGAGACAGACTGCGCAGAGAGTGTGAGAGAGTGCACGGGCAAAGAGAGAGAGGGATAGAGAGAGAGAGAGAGGGATAGAGAGAGAGAGAGGGATAGAGAGAGAGAGAGAGAGAGTGTAGGATCAACCCGCTGCTGCCTGCAGCAGATCATCATTATCACTTGTGCAAGAGAACCGCTGCTGCTCAGCCATTACCGCAAGTGAACAGGTCATCATTATCACTTGTGCAAGAGAACCGCTGCTGCTGGCATTGTGATCAGAGGTCATTATTACTGCTTGTGCCAGAGAATCGCTGCTGCTGGCAGCGTGATCAGCCATTACCGCAAGTGAACAGGTCATCATTATCACTTGTGTAATGCGAACCCACTGCTGTGGGCAGCAGAATCAGCCATTACTGCAAGAGAAGAAATAATCATTACCGCATGTGCAAGAGGACTCGCTGCTGCTGGCAGCACGATCAGCCATTACCGCAAGTGAACAGGTCACTTCATTACCGCTTGTGCCAGAGAACCTCTGCTGCTGGCAGCGTGATCAGCCATTACCGCAAGTGAACAGGTCGTTATTACCGCTTGTGCCAGAGAATCGCTGTTGCTGGCGAGGTAATCAGCCATTACCGCAAGTGAACAGGTCTTCATTACCGCTTGTGCCAGAGAACCGCTGCTGCTAGCAGCGGGCTAGCAGCGTGATCAGCCACCACCGCAAGTGGAGAGATCATCATCACCACTTGTGCAAGAGGAACCACTGCTGGTGGCAGCGGAATCATCCATTAGCGTATGTGAAGAGGTCATCATTACCGCTGGTGTGGGAAAACCTGCTGCCGCTGGCAGCGTGATCAATCATTACTGGAAGTGAAGGGATCATCATTACCACTTGTGCAAGGGAAACTGCTGCTGCTCGCAGCGTAATCAGCCATTAGCGCATGAGAACAGATCATCATTACCGCTTGTGTAAAGAGAGCCCGCTGCTGCTGGCAGCGGAATCAGCCATTACCACATAAGAACAGATCATCGTTACCGCTTGTGCAAGGGAAACTGCGGCTGCTGACAGCCGAATCAATCATTACCGCATGTGAGGAGATAATTATTACCGCTCATGTAAAGAGAGTCCGCTGCTGCTGACAGCGGAATCAGCCATTACCACATGAGATCAGATCATCATTACCCTTGCAAGGGAAACTGTTGCTGCTGGCAAGGGAATCATCCATTACCGCATGTGAAAAAATCATGATTACCGCAGTTGCAAGAGAACTGTTGCCTGGCTCTCTGTCTTTCCCTCTGATGGGTTCGATGATCTAGCGACGTTCAAGCCGTTGGTAAGCTTGGTTCTGAGTTGGTACGCCCATGAAACTGTTCAAATATAGACCCGAGTTCGAATCCGGATTATAGAACTAGATGAATGAAATCAAATATTTATCTGTTGCCTGGTGCCTGAATGTTCTGCTTATGGTTTGCCTGCCTTTTCCCACGGATCCTACTCTCTCTAAGGACAGGCAAATCACAAAATTACCCTGCAAATCTGAGAACCTCTCGCGGAAGCCCTATGAGCAACCCTTTGTTAGATTTCATATCCGTAGGCTATTGCATTATTGTATTTCATTAAAAGTTACGAGCAAATTCCATAGGCGACGAGCGACATTAAAAGCCACCTTTCTCCCCTGTTCCGTCACTGAGGACCTCCGAAGTGGGCACGGCGGGTAACAGACGCCGCAGCCCTTGGCTTTCTGCAACGAACAGACACCCTCCTCGGGTTTCCTCACAACGGTCACATTGCTTGAAGGTGAACTTGTATTGCATTGGCTTGTTGTCATTCTTACGATGCATAATCACCCTATCGATCTCCTGGTGGCCATGCATAGGAGGAGGGTAATGCTATCACCGGCCCGATAAATCACCTCTCTTCTCTGGTGTACAAGTAGCCAGCTTGGAGGCGTGGAAAACCGGGTTGACCAAAATATGAGGCGAGATTTTGATCACGAAAGATGGGCCATTGGACTCGTCGCCCTCGGCTGATTTGACGGTCCATGGCTGAAACCACTTGGGGTGGAGTTTGTGCGAGACATTTTGTTCGAGTGTGAGCTCCTCGAACGAAAGCCATACAAGTCAGCCGACGGGGATAGGACATGGCACACACGCGGACTTGAGCGTTTTGCATATTTGCACGAGCTTTGGCCAGCTAGTCCCAATACTTCCATACAAAGGCGGGAGAGCAAGGGCCATCAATGTCGACTGCCCGAGTGAATAGAAGATCACTGAGGTTACGACCTTTCCATCCACCTTGGTGCAACTCGAATGGAGTCGCACGAATCATGGGATGGAACAACGTTTTGTAGGCGACTTCGATGTCGGGAAGGCCGTCAACCCAATCTTTCTGGTCCCCGGGGATGAGCACCCAAAGCATCATTTGAGCGGTTTGCCCGTCCGTTTGTGGGTGACGAGCCAAACTCGGTTTCATCTCGGTGGCGAACTCCATAAGAGAAATTCAAACTGTCGAGATTAATAGAGTGTCGTGGTCGCTAAGGATATCTTCCGGGACGCCATGGCCTGCAATCCAGCCCGTGTTCAAGAGTCTTGCGAGCTCGAGATTCGTGGTGTGATACTCGCAAGGAAGAAACCACACATACGTCCTTAGTCGGTCAACGACCGTAAGGATGTTGTCATGCCCAAAACGATCACAAGGAAGGAATCGGTGACGTCCATGGCAATAGACAATTCAGGTTCTCGAGGACTCGACAACGGGCGCAACTTGCCATAGGGATTGTGGTTGAGGGGCTTGTTGCCTAAAAAATCTTGGCAACACTCACAATAATGGGTGATGTCGATGATGACGTCAGACTATCAAAACTGTTGACGCACTTAAGTGACCGTGCAGTTGACTCCAAAGTGTCTGGCGAGCCACAAGTCGTGGTACTCACCGAGGAGGTGAGTCCATAATCGGCGGTCGCTAGGGATGAATAGCAAGTCCTGGCTTCACAAATGGAGAAGCAATACGCGTTGACGACGCCATACTAGCTAGTCGGCGGGTGATCCGAAGAAAGTTCATTGTAGAGGATGGCATAATCCAGTTCCATCTTGTATGCTTGTACAAAATGATGGTGTAGGTCCTCGTCGAAGTCCGAAGGCGTGGTGCGTCGATGCGCAAAGACCAGCTTATCGCGAAAGAGCATCCACCCCTCGATTAAAGAATCCCAAGATGTGCTTCGGTGTTAACTCGAACTGGACAATGAAGTACATCCATCTCCTGAGCGTCGTACTCACCGTGTCTTGCATCTTGTAATAGGTTAATGGGTTATTGTCGATCACCCATGTGAACCTACGACGCCCAAGGAGGAAGTGTAACCAGTATCGTGACTTAGGCCAGCAACTCTTTCCTCCTCCCATCATCAATTGCATTTACAAGGGGCACCTTTTGGTTGAAGTACTCAACCGGATGCCAATCTACGTCGTCATGTTGCTTCAAGACTGTGCCAATGTCGTAGCCGGAAGCATATGTAGAAAACTCTCGTTGGCGAAGTCGAGTTATAAACGCTCAAAACAAGAGCCATAAGCGTCACCATCTTTAGAATGCGGAACACACGTTGTACTTGTCAGTGAAACGAAGTGCACCTTCAGGGATTTAAGTCGTGACAAAGGTGTGGCAATCCACGCATATCCATCGATTAAGCGTTGGTAGCGTCGGGCCAATCCCATGAAAAAGCGAACCTCTGTGGTATTAGCGGCTTCCAACCAATCTTGGATGGCCTTAATTTTGTCCACGAGCAGACGGATGCCTCACGACGTCATAAAATGGCCCAAGTACTCGAGCTCTTGTTTTGCGAACACACACTTGGCTCGATTGGCCTTGTACTTGGCCGTACGTATTCTTTCCAAAATGTCGAGTAGGTGTTCGTGGTCCTCAAAGAAGGTCCAGCTATAAACAAAGATGTCGTCGAGGTAGATGAGCACGAGCCGGTCCAACATGTCTCAAAAATCCGTCATCATTGCTGCTTGGAAAGTGGTAAGGGCATTCATGAGGCCGAATGGCATTACGACCCAATTGAAGTGCACATACCCCGTCTTGTACCGATTCCATGGATGGATCCCAATTTGGTGATAACCGGATTTGAGGTCCAACTTCGAGAAGTACGTGGTGCCTCCCAAACGTTCGAGAAGCTCGTCGATGCGCGGGAGGGGGCCAGCATTCTTAACGGTTTGAGTGTCAAGCTTGCAGTCGTCAATGCATAGCCACAAGTCCTTGTTTTTCTTCCGAACGAAGTGCACGGGTGCACCGTAGGGCAAGCAACTAGGACGAATCCAACCCTTCTCAATATGGTTGTCGAGTTGCGTAAAAAGCACCTCAAGTTCCTTCTCACTCATGAGGTAGATACAAACACGTGGAGGTACGACCCTGTCCTCAACGATGATTTTGTGCCAGAGGGGCCAATCGGGTACGATTCCGGTGGGAGCTTCGAAAACGTCGCCAAAGGAGTCGAGAAGCTCGACAATTCGTGGGTCCAATGGTACTTCAGTAGCTGGCACGTCTGATAAATGAATGGGATGCAAAGAGCAAAGGCTTGTTTCTTCAACGTTGTGTCGTGCTGAGTTGTGAATCCTCGCTACGAAAACCACGTGACAACCAATCGAAGGGTGAGAGCGATGAACAGTGCATGGGACTAACATGTCGTTCCGAACACGTACGTGAACGGTGTGGCGATGGAGGTTCACCGGGTGGTACTCACTTCGCAGCCATGACATGCCCAAGATCATGACGATCTTCGTGTCACGATGTGGAAGGACATAACCTAGCACGCGGGGCAAACTACACAGGCACCGCATCAATGCACCGGCCAATGGCCTTGTGTGTGTGATCGTCGGTCAACGTGACTTGTATGGGTTGCGACTTCCTTCGAACGTGCCGCCCGAGGCTGGCTCGCGCAATGAAGTCTTGGCTGATGTAGTTGTGAGTACCTCCACAATAGATCAAGGCGCTGCAGGTCGCCTTCCCCATGTGAATGTGGACGTAAAGTATCGGTGCATCGATGGTGTTGTACCGATGCGTGTCGTACTCGCGGTCAATCTTCATGAGGTACTCGCGAAGGTCAACAACCGCTACTCCATCTTCCATCAACAAATATGGTACTGCAGTGTGCAAAAATCTGCCATGAAAGTGTTTGAATGTGGTTTCAGCAAGGAACCGGGCGTGGGAAGGGGCAACCATGGGAAATCTTTTGAAGTCAACAAGTCGAGGTCGTCAATATTCCAACAAACCAACGAATCTCCCGATGATAGTAATGACGGCGAAGAAGTCGCATCACCTCCGACGGTGATGAATCCACACATGCGCATGTCTTGCCGTTGGAGAGGTAGGTCCAACGAAGGGACCAGCTGGACAGCATAGTCGTCGTACAAAGTACGTAAACTTGCAACATCCTTGTGCTCCCCGGGCGTGTAGGAGGCTGCAAACAAGGCAGTCGTGTCCGGCGGAATGGGAAGTGGAGTCACCTCACTTCGCACGGAGCTCACTTTTTTGAGCTTGGCTTGGGACAAACATCCTCCTTGACGTTGTCGCGACATTGAGTGGGGGTGTGCTTGGTGGTATTACACCAAAAACAGCAACCCCACTTTTGTCTAAGCTTAAACTGCACCTCTAAGCTTCTTGACTTGGTGCGTCGCACCTGAAGGGCATTGACTGATTCTCCTTCACTTGACGCTTCTGGTCTTCATTAGCGTCTGGTCTTCATTAGGTCCACTGAATTGGACTGTAGCGACGGGCTGCATTCGTTACCCCTTTCCTCTCTCCACAAAGTTCCGTTGCCATTGTTTCTCATTCGCGGCACGCCTATTCGCTTGGATGACCGGGAGAGCTCAAGTGACTATCGAGTCAAAATCTTCGTACTTCTCCATTTGTCCAAGAGTCGATGCCAAGGAGTTAACCGATCTTCAAAAGAGCTCGCTGCGGATGTGCTCGATCGGCAAGTTCGAGTCCGGAATGGCAACTATCTTTTGCCATTCGGTCAACCAATCGCACGTCGATTGACTTTCTTGAAACATCTTGAATATCTGATTTCGCCTTGAAGCGTGATATCCATTGCGCGGCGATGTCGTCCCAATTCAGCTTGGTGTGCAGGTTCTCCACCACCTTGACCGCCAAATGATTGAACCAAATTTGGCATGCATAGAGCGCTGCAATCTTGAGGCGACGGGGACTCCGTGAGGTCCGAGCTCGATGGTCAATCCTTGCAACAATGCGAGCGGATCGGTCTTGTGTAATTGTCGAACTCCTCAATGCGAAAGTTCGCCATTTTGAACGATCGTGAGTTGTTGCTATTTGCAGGTCGCTGCTGTAGCATATTCACGTCGGCCTACAGCACGGTGAGCTCCTGGCTGATCGTTGCTGCCTCTGAGAACACACCAAGGTTGCAGATTGTGGCAACCACATGGTCAATCCGCTGCTCCAGTTATCGTGTGGACGGCTGGCTTGTACAAGGTCCATTGCCAGGTATGACGACATCCTTGTTCTCCAAGTCCTCGAGGTGTGTGTAAAAATTGCGGTTGGTACCATCCTACTGGTCCCTATCGTTGTCAATCACTTGCGCCAGGCACTGCTGCTCCTGCTGCTGCCAATTGCATGTGGCGATGAGCTGCGCGATCATCCTGCAGATCTCCTCCTTGGTCTGGTCGGCTTCCGTCGGATAGTTATTGTTCTCCGTCGACGTGAAGTGCCGTTTTCTGAGGGTCGTTGCATAAACCACTTCTCGCTGTCGCAGTGTTGAGCAGGCTTTCAACCGGAATTGGTTGATTGCTGCTGCGGCCTCCACCTGCTGTCCTCCACCAGCTGTCCTCGCTCTTCGGCTGCACGGACGTGAGCGGCCTCAGCTCGTTGCCACACTTAGTTTCCTCTTCGATGAAGGCCAGGAAATTGGCCACTCGAAGCTGGAAGGCCTCGACAGTCTCATTGGGTCCCTGCCCTTGCAGACCGGGCAGGCCCAGACCCGCTGCATCTTGACCTGCTGTACTCCCAAGTGGGCTCACTGCTGCTGCTGCTGCTGCTGTGGCCATGCCTGCTGTTGCTGGGTGCTGGCACCTGTCAAAAGTCTGACGGCAATTGGTGATGTACCACAGTGACAGATGTAGAAGATGAAGAGCCCTGTTGTGCTGCTCTGCGAGTGCTAGGTCGGAGCATAGGCTGGCCACAAGCCTGGTGCTGACGTGGCACTCTTGCTGTCATGGCACTCTTCCTGATGTGGCACTCTGCTGACATGGCAGTTGGCTGACATGGCACTTACCCGACCATTGGAACAAGACGAAGGAGACGGGGAGGGGAAGGACATGCAGGCTAAAACTGTGCACCCAAACTATGATTGCCCTCCCTCAGATAGGTAAGGCACAACCCCCAATTTGCAAAAAAAAAAAAAAAAAAGTGGGATTGGAAGGTGGCTTCGATGTCAGGCGGTAGGACAAAACCGACCTGACCTCCAGGTAGTAAGAGGAGAGAAAACAACTTAACGAAGTTCAGAATTCCGCCCTTTTTTTTCTTTTTCTTGGCAGAAAATTCAAATTTTGAAAAGAAAAAACAACCAAAATGTTTTAGTTACGACTCGAGTTTTCCTAATTTCCTACTTCGTTAAATACAAAAAGAAGTAAGAAATTCGAATTTTACAGGTCAGGAAATAAGGAAAAAACAGGAATTTTCAACGAATTTTCAGTTAACTGCAGATACGTGGGCCAAACTCTGTAACCCACCCAAATTTGGTTTATGACCGTAGGTGATTAGGTTAGACCTAATTGGGGCAAGTAGATTAGCTCCCTAACCCTGATTAGGAGGTAGAACAGTCTAAATCTAAAGTAGCGCTAAGTTAATTAGTGCCAACCTCAATCGTACCACTAATTAGCACCACTTAACCTAATCCTAACTACTGCCTAACCAATCAGTGGCACTAGTTACTAATTAATGCAGGTAATGCCTGATAATCGTTAATCAAAGATTGGTGCCTAATCCTGGCTTTGCGCTAATTAGTTGTTAGTGCTGCCTAGTAGGTACAAGAAACGAAAGTCGGAAAAAATTCCGCGTTTAACCAATCAACCAATTAATCCACCAATCAATCAATTAACCAACCAATCAACCAACCAATCGATCGTTTAAGATAGCAACTCTATCGGAGCAGATCCTTGTCTATGAGGTCCACTCCGGTACCAAATTGTTGCATGCCTAATCGGCATCGATCAGAACCAACAACCGACCTCTCAGAGACAATGCAAAAATAGCACAGCAGAAGACTGAAATACCAAGATCTGACTCAGCAGGGACAATGTCAGGTCCTGACACCACTCGTCATCACTCAGAGTGGGCGGACTCAGCGCACCAATCATGGGAGGTGCGCTGAGTCCGGATACATCCGCGAACGAAGAGGGGAAAAGAGATGAAGCGGGAGAGGGAGATAGGGAGGATCAGCCATCATAGCCCGATTAACCCAGTCTCCAATGTATCCCCAATGTCGCCGCTCATACATTCTCAAGTTGCTATGTCACTGAACTGGCCGAAGCCCTAAAGGTCACCAAGTCTCAATGTCAACTCTCTCTCTCTCTCTCACACACACACACACACACACAGAGCAGCAGCAGCAGAAGAAGAAGAAGAAGCTCCTATCCAACGTATCCCCAATGTCGCTGCTCATACATTCTCAAGTTGCAATGTCACTGAACTGGCCGAAGCCCTAAGGGTCACCAAGTCTCAATGTCAACTCTCTCTCTCTCTCTCTCTCTCTCTCTCTCTCTCTCTCTCTCACACACACACACACACACACACACACACACACACACACACACAC
>BFEA01000242.1:359816-392237 GCA_003427395.1 Chara braunii
ACACACACACACACACACACACACAGCAGCAGCAGCAGAAGAAGAAGAAGAAGCTCCCGAGGGAGGGAAGGAGGAAAACAGGCAGGAGGAGAACGAAGAAGAAGAATCCTCTCTCTCTCTCTCTCTCTCTCTCTCTCTCTAGGTGCCAAGTCCAGACCTTTGTAAAGGTGGTGCCTTGATGCAGATGAGGACGTGTAGAGACAGAGCTGGAGCTATGTCGTCACAAGTAAGTCACAGGTAAGTCCCCCTGGCCTCCCCCTCACCTCTTTTTCCCCCTCTCGACTCCTGCTACATCTCGACTGCAGTGCTCTAACTCTTAGCTCGCTCCCAGCGTTGTTGACTAACTGAAGTCCACCTCCGTAATACCTGAGCACTGCCTACCGACAACTGAGGTGGACCAGCACTGGTCCAGCCTCAGGGGCTGCCTCGAAGCGAACTGCCGCCTCCACTCGAATCTGGCGCCTAACCATCCTGGTGCCTAAACTGCCCTAGGTACCTAGCGCCTAACAAAATGGCGCCAAAACAGACCTCCTGACTCCCGCCTGCCTAACCTGGAGTGGGTCCAAAGATAACCTAGACCCGGTAGTAGACCCTGAAACGACACTGGGCCTAATCCTAACAAACCTCGGACCTGGCCCTACCCCTCTACCTACTGGTTGGGCCCGTGCGTGCGGTACCGAGAATCCCACACAAGGGTTGTAAGCGCTAATCACAATCTCCTTACTGTTTTTGTCCACGTTTGCCACCTTCCACAACTTCTCCCTTCTGGTTCTCAACGAACACAATCAGGGAATTATTCCCAGTAGTTATGACTTGCACATGGTCCCCAGATCATTACCCCTAAACCATTGATCCCAAGTCTGACTCAAACCCTTGGATCAAAAGTTGTCAATGGTAGATACAAACAGATCATCGAAGACGGTAGAGACCCTTGGATCCTGCAAGCTTTCCAACAGTTTCAGAATGATCTGTCGAGATATAGTAAGAGGAGAAGGTAGAGGAGGAGGTAAGACTAGTAGGTAAAGTAAGAGGTGGAGTAGAGGCAGAGTAAGAGATTAAATAGGAGGAAGAGAAGGAGGCAGAGTGTAAGTAGAAGAGGTGTAGGAGAGGGCGGAGTGGAGATTAGATAGGAGGTAGAATAGGAGGTTGACAGTGAGTAAAAGAGGTGTAAGAGTGGGCGGACCGGAGGCGTAGGAGAGGGTGGAGGATGATGAGGAGGGGGTTGAGGTGGTGGAGAACGTGGACGGGTTGTAGTAATAGGTGGAAGAGAAAGAGAAAAGGGGACATACTGTACAGTGAAAAGCATAGTTCAGGAGAGGAGTGTTTTAAGAACTTGACTGGGATCAAGTTTAACACAGTAGGAAAGAAAACCAGGGGAGAAAACGGGGGCAATTTGGAGTGATGTCAATTGCCAGGAAAATGCAAGGGTGGAAGGGAGAAAAGATACAAAGAGTCCAGAAAGAAAAGTGAAACAGCGAATCAGGAGTGAGAGGCGGAAACGACCGGTGCAGTATCATAGAATATACATATATGGAAAAATAATTTAATAGGATATAATATAACAACATATTGAGACATATATTCTATCTAATTAAGATTATAACTGGGCACCTGCCCGAGAGACTTCCCAGTTGCCCAGCAGGGTGAGTCACCCACCTAGTCATGATCCCGAGTCGCCTCAGTGCCCAAGTTTAACTGGGCCTTTTCACACCTGGTAGGCAGCCTAGTGGTGCTGCACGCCTCCTGGCGCCTTCAAAAGAATGATGATGAATGATGATAATGATGAATGTAACGACCTGCAAAAATGCAGACTCAGAAAACCTGCTGTTTTCTAAGTTGTGCCATTTGTTTGAGTGACTTTCTAAGAATCCCGTATTCTACTGAGATTTTGAAAGGTGTGTGTGTGTGCGTGTCTGCTGCGCTCCCATGTGTTTGCCTGTCTGCATGATTGCATGGCTGTGTGTGTGACCCGCTGGGGTACTTTTGTGCTGGGAAGGCCCATATGCCTGGTACTTACCTGTGGCCATGTTGGTGTGCCGGCGCAGTAGGGTAGTAGCATAGGAAAGGCCTGAGAAGGCCAAATACATTCAACTAGTGGGTAGCTAGGCAGAAGAAGACAAACCTTGGGAGGCCAAAGTAGAATTTGGAGTCTTGTAAGCTTTAGAGAAAAAGGTACCAGTCCAAGTAGCCCGAGTCTAGAGCCTGCAGGAGGGGATATAAGATTGTGATGATGTTCCCCTCTGAAAGTGGGAGGTGCCGGGAAGACTTGGAGGCCATGCGGCCTTGGAGCAACCGCACGAGGAGGCACTTCTCTGGTACACCTAACCGGGAGGCGAACTGCTCTGCCTCATTTGCTTGCATGTAGCTTGGGGGCAGGGAGTTGGAGCACCCTCTCAACTGAGGCAGTGCTGAACGGAGGAGGAAGGCGGTGGCTCCTGGGCTTCACCTAGGCTACGGTCCAAGTACCCAAGAAGGAGGCAGCTAGTAGGGAGGTGAGGAAGGAGGAGGAAGAAGACGGTGAGCAAGGAGGAGAGCGACAAGGGGGGTTACCTGGCTATGCTGGTCTGCATCTTTGTCTTCTAGGTTGGCACTGCACTTAAAACCCCAGTTGGGGTTGGCACCTACAAGGAAGACTTCAAGGGTAGTGCTAGGCATGGCGGCCATACTAGGAGGGACAGCAGCTTCGTGTCGTCCTTTGAACATCGGAGCTTCACTCCGTTAGTCCGCCATAGCCACCTGCTCAACCAAGTAGGAGAACGATGTATGAGATGGCTATGGTGGACCTATTGAGTGGCCGGCAGTAAGGAATTCAAACAACGGTTCTAGTTCATTCTTTCATTGTTATTATTATTATTATTATTATGATATAAGAAGAAGTTGGGGGAGCAATTGGAGGTTGAATACGGTGGCGAAATGAAAGGGGATTGACAATGGTCTTTGCTGGTGTTCATCGTCTTCTTCTTCCATTCTTATTTCTTCTTTTTCCTTTGTCTATTTCTCTTTCCAAGTTCTTTCATTTCAGTTGCAATCGGACAGGTCTTTCTTCGAGTTGTTGCACTCCAAGATAGCCACGATCATAACAATTGCTATCACAGCGGTACTTACCTGCTAGCGAGAGGATGTCTTGTTGCCCTGACCCTAATACAAGTTGATTAGGGCAAATTACTTTCAGCTTAGGGTTGATTAGTAAGGAAGTGAGGTGGGTAGGTATGTGGGAGCTGCCCCCACCTGGACTAGGGCATGTAGGGTCAACATTGACCCTGTCCAGGTTGAGCGAGTGGATGTATGAGATGGCAAGACATAAGGAGTATCAATATGCGGTGTTATGAGGGATGAGAGAGTGAGTGGAGGTTGACGCCTGCACTCTTAAGCACAAGGGGGACGTCAAGTGCCTGCACGGCTTCTCTCCAAGAACAGAACTTGGTGGTGAAGTGGCTATGGCAGCACTGAATGAATTCCGAGTTCTTGATTGGTCTTCCACATCGAAGTGGCACGTGACGGTGCACTTTGGTGTAGAGTAGACTCTCCTGGTTGATACGTGCACTAGAGTACGCGTTGCCAATTGGGGTAAGGAGGACGTATGAGAGGGGGGGAGGTGAGTTATTCTTCATCTCAAGAGTCCACCCAACACAAGTGTCGTGTAACTAAGGGATGCCAATGGTGAGTGCATGGCGCTGCATTGCTTGATGGGTGTGCTGGGGTTCTTTTCCTACTCTCTATGATCTTGGCGGATGGGAATGTGTTTGTGGACATCCCTCATCTGATGGATAGATGTGAAGTATATAGTTAGCAATGCTTATTCCTTCAATGATGCTTTCATCTCTCCATTCTAAATTCGGTTGCACATGAGTAAGGACCACATGTGCTTTGTCTTTCCTTTTCAGTATCCCAGGGAGTTGCTTTGGGATGCATTCTCCCGGAATACAGGCTCATATCCTGGCACTAAGCCCAGCGCTTGGCTCCCAATTGTCTACTCCTTCGAATCACCATTACTTCAACTGCCATTATTTCCTAAATTGGATCTAGTCATTCTCTTTGATCTTGGTTAGATTAAGTAAGAGTAAATCTCATGCGTGATCTGACCGGACCCGTTGGTTAGATCTGACCTTTGTTATTACTTCATTTTTTGTTGTTGTAGCAATGTACATTCCAAATACATACAAGATGGCACAAAGTGGCGCAGTGGAAGACTTGACGAGAAGATCTGATCTGATCTGAACTGACCCGACATCCATCATAGCTGGGGGAGGAGGGAACGCAATCACAAAAGAAAGGTCCCTCCTTCGCACACATACATGGGGAGATACCACGGATGAGAGATGGGGGAAAGGGGACAAGACGAAGAAGAAGAGGCGAGGGAGTAGACCAAGATCGCAATAGCGAAGTCCCAAAATTAGTCCCTTGCCGAGAGTCCAATCAATGTGTCCCAGAATGTCGAATCAGATCCTGGGCAATGTGCCCAACCTAACCTCTACTTGTATTCCCTACTGATATGCTCTCTTACTCTCGTAGCTGAAGAAGAAGGTAAGAAAGAGAAGGAAGAAGTAGAAAGGAGAGAGAGAGAGAGATGGAGGAGGAAGAAGAAGAAGATGACATCCTCCTTGCTATCTCACCTGCAGTTAGCTGTCACCGTACTGACTGTGGTCTTCGTCGTGTGCAGGTACCACGCGGAGCCCAACTATGGCGCCAGGTAAGTTCGTCGCTTGCATCTAAGGCCTCCGCCTCTCTCCACTACCTACTCCGCTACTCCCTACTCCGTATCTTGGCGCAGAAATAACGCTGCTTCAACCAACAGCGTGTCGCTCCTCAAGTGAGCTACTTGAACTGTCCCTGACCAGCCGCTGCCCAGCTATTTGTAGTGCTGGGCCGGCTGGGCCTACCTGATGGTGGCCTCAGAAAACGGCCCAGCTGGTCTGGGTCCCTACCGGACGTCCAAACCGTGCTGCTGATGCAGCAAGGCGCAGAAATGTGTCTGACCTAAAAACGGCCCGGTACCTGTGCACCTAGCCCAAGGCGTTGCCTTGGGACCTGCAGGACCGAAACGACGACTGTTTGGCGCCAAAATGCGCCTGGCCTCCTTTCGGGCCTGCCTCCGGTGTGCCCAGTCTCAAGGTCCAGCCTTGGGGCTGCAAGTCCGAAACGGCACCTGATAGACAAGGTAAGACAGCACACACACACACAGAAAGGCAAGTAAACTAAACCTATTCTAACTAGTGTGCTACCTAGGGCCTGAAGGGCCGCCATGGGCCTCCAGGGCACGTGCTGTATGGTACGCGGCCTAGGGACCCCTCAGCAACCGTCGGGCCCCACAAATGGGGCCCGTGTGCAAACGCAGCATGCAACACCCCCCCCTCCTTATGAAGTCAAGCCGGGTCGAGGGCGAAGCTGACGATCTGAAGGTGGAACTTGGACGCGGGTGCAACGTGGAGCCGAAGACGTCGGCTTGCCTTGCAACTTGCGTTCGTAGCACGCGAGGACGTCGGGAGCTGTTGCTTGAAGTTCCGCACGGGTCAGCCATCTATCAGCTCTATGGGTGTAATATGCAAAATGGATCAAGAATTCATTCGGCATGTTGCCGTGACGTCGCTGGGATATGATGTCACCAACCTCTTGGAAACCGTCCATTTAAGTTGGGTCTTGCGATCGTCGCCTGGGAAAGTCGTCAAGTTTCGCTGGCGTGTAGAGAGCCAACTTGGACCAGCGACGGGCAAGTGGGCGGGCACCTGAATGATAAATGAGGGTCCTTCGGGTGGGTCCCCAGCGGGTGCCACGATCGGCCAAGGCCCCATCGATTTCGAAAGGAGCTTGCGAGAGATATCTTTTCGAGGCTGAATTCCGCAGCGGAAACCCATACGAGGTCGCCGGCGAGGAACAGACAAGGAAGACGTTAGCGGTTGGCCTGTTGGCGCATGCGTTGCTGCGTCTTTGACATCTGGTCGCGTGCCTTGAGAAGAACCTCTTGCATTCGACGAATGAAGAGAAGATGGACGTCGCTCTCGGGCGCCCGTGGGATGATTGTGTCCAAAGGAGAATTGACCAGCGTAGAGAACCTCGGCGTAGAGAACCTCCTAATCTGCAGATGATCTCCTTGGGGCAACCCTTGGTTTGAATCCAACCGGCGTAGAGAACCTCGGCCAACTCTGATGCCTTAGCGTGATAACGGCAAGGCAAAAACATGGCAAACTTGGTGAGTCGGTCAACCACCATGAGAATCCCATCCACGCCTGTCATGTGCTTGGGGAACGACCCTGTAATGTCCATGGCAATCGCTTCCCTTCGGCGCAAGGGAACCGGTAATGGTCGCAGTTCGTCGTGCGGACGATGATTACACGATTTGCAGCGTCGGCAAACCTCGCATGACTCGAAATAGCGAGAGACGTCGTCGAGAAGACCTGGCCACCAAAAGCGCTCGCGCAGTCGGCCAATCGTGCGATTGACTCCAAAGTGTCCGGTGGCGGGGGCGTCCTAGAACTCGCCAAGAAGCCTCGTGCGCAAGTGTGAATCTTGCGGCACACAAAGTAGATCCTTCCCCCGCGAGTGAACGAGCAAGTATCCCTCTTGGATCCGATAGTGCGAAGGCGCCGGATTGGGAGGAACAATTTGCGTACTTGTCGCGAAATTCGTGGTCGACTTGATAGTCGCGGATGAAATTGTCCCGCAAGTCATCCTCTATCTCGAAGGTCGAGTAGACGGCGGTGCAGTGATCCAAACATCGTGAAAGCGCATCCGTGAAACGGTTTGACGTCCCCGGAATATAATCGGGAAAGAAGTCGAGCTGGTCGATGAACGCCATCCAACAGGCGATCGTCCTGTTGCCGATGTCTTGGGTCTTGTAAAAGACCAACGGATTGTTGTCCGTTACCCATCGGAATTGGCGTCGACCAAGGAGGAAGTGCCGCCACCGCTTGAGTGCGTGGACGAAGGCGAGAAGTTCCTTTTTTGCGTGCATCATGGATTTAATGCTCGACTGGCACTTTCTTTCTGAAGTATTCGACCGGGTGCCAGTCCACGCCATCATGTTGTTCGAGGACGGCACCAATGCCATAGCCAAGCGCATCCGTAGTGACGCGCGTTGGCAATAGCGGGTCGTATATTGGCAAGACTTCGGCTGATAGCAATGCGGCCTTAAGGGCCAAAAAAGATCCCCGCGCATTCGTCCCAAAGTCAAATGGTCAGTCCTCACATTGAAGCTTGGATAAGTGGGCCGCGGCCTTCGAGTATCCTTTGATGAAACGTTGGTAGTAGCCGGCAAGGCCAAGGAACGAACGGACATCCGTGACGTTCCGTGGCTCCAGCCAATCTTGGATGGCTTGAATCTTGTCCGACATCAGACTGATGCCTTGTGGAGTGACGAAATGGCCCAAGTATTCCAACTCTTGATGTACGAACTCGCACTTGTGGCGGTTGGCTTCATACTTGGCGCGGCGGAGAGTCTCCAACACTCGTCAAAGATGCTCGAGGTGTTCCTCCAAGGTTCGGCTATAGACGAGGATGTCGTCTAAGTAGACCAGCACGAACCGGTCTAACATTGCACGAAACTCGTTGGTCATCGCCGCTTGAAAAGTCGTCGGGGCGTTGGTGAGTCCGAAAGGCGTGACGACCCACTCAAAATGCCTGTACCGTGTCTTAAACGCGGTCTTGTAGCGATATTGCGGCCGTATCGAAATCTGATCATACCCGGACTTTAAATCCAACTTGGAAAAAAAAATTGCGCCACCCAAACGCTCCAAAAGGTCGTCAATACGAGGAAGAGGTCCCTCGTTCTTACGGTTTGTGCATTGAGCTTGCGGTAATCGATGCATAGGTGAAGATCCTTGTTCTTCTTCCGCACGAAGAGAACAGGCGCACCATAGGGTGAGCTACTAGGCCGGATCCAGCCTTTGTCCAACAAATCGTCGAGCTGCGTGCGGAGTTCTGTAAGTTCCTCCTCGCTCATGCGATAAATGCAACCTTTCGGCGGCACGGCATCGGCCTGGAGAATGACCTCGTGGGAGATCGGTCGATCCGGCACCACGCCGGTAGGTGACTCGAAGATGTCGGCGAATTCGTCAAGCAACCATACCACACGGGGATCCGAAGACAAGTCCGTGGGTTGAGATTCGGCTGCCGCGATGGTGCGAACAAAACATAAGCCTATCTCATCGGTCCGCTCATAAGCGCAAGTGGCCCGAAAAGATTTGGCTATTACAACTTGGCACCGGATTGAAGGGTGCGGAAGAGGGATGGTACATGGGACTTCGGCGTCGAACGGGTCGCGGACCGTAAGTGTCCGCCGATGGAAGTTGACCGTGTGATCCGCACTTGCAAGCCAAGGCATGCCCAAAATGATGTCGAAGTCCGTGTCCAAAACGTAAAACGTCACCGGTTCGCATGCATGAGTTGCGAAATAGACCGGCAGGGCCTCGATGTAGCGATCAAAGAGTTGTTGCATCCTATTGTCCGCCAACTCGATCGTCATAGGGTGTGCCTTCCTTCGAACTTGTGGGCCAAAACCGGCCCTTCGCATAAAGGACTGGCTAATGAAGTTGCGAGTCGTGCCGCTATCCAGCAAAGCGCTGCAGGACGCTTGCCCTACTTGGATACGCACATTAAGGAGCAGTGCGTTGTTGTCGCCGTACCGCTGTGTGCGAAACTCTCGTGCCACCTTGCTAACATACTCAAGAATGTCCCCCACTGCGACTTCGTCCTCCGTCGGCGAAGTTGGTGGTGCATAGAAGGCTAGGTATGTACGTAGATGAGCGTTAAGAGCTGCGCATTGCGGCTCCGGTAATGCCGCTGCTTCTGATCGGAGAAAAAACCGCACATACATTTTGTCCTTGGGCTCGTGAATTCAGCGAAGGCACGAGCCGGGCAGCATAGTCCTCGGAAGAATGAAGAATGGGAGGACTTACGACTTCCGCATGTGCCCCGAAACCGATGGAGGTTACAAGTACGGCAACCGATTCCGAAGGCGTGGAGAGTGTCGTCGCATCACTCTCGGCAGTGCTTACTTTCCCGACTGAGCGGGGCCCTTGGCCTTCATGGGATAGTTCACGGTCTCATGTGCCGCGCGGTTGCACCACAAACAATAATCGTACTTGTTGCGGACGCGATACCCGCGCTCCGTCAGACCGTATTGTGTCCAAGGTTCTTGAGCTGGAGCTGCATGTCGGGCCCAGAAGAAGTGGTGTTTGTCTTCGTTTTGCCGCATCCTCGTCCTTTGGCGGGGCGGCCACCATTCTGGGCAGCTGCTAGTCTGTCTCCCTCGTCAGACGAGGCAGCCTCGTTTGAAGTTGAAGGGTCGCTTGGCGTTGCTGCCGCGACCACGACCACTTTCGATCGATGCTGATGCGCGCCCTGGCCGGATGTCGACGAACGACCAATGTTCTTCGCTTCCAAGTTCGTGACAATGATCTGCGCGGCCTTGTTGAAGAGTTCCTCACTTGTGTGGAGGTTCTTGGCGACTTGAGTCAACGCGTTTTGCAAAGCGGGGAATGACCGCTTAATGAAGTAAAGCTTGATGTCGTCGAAGTTCATTGGTAGCTTCGGCGTGCTCGCCAGGCGTTGGAACTTTGATATCCAATCTCCGCTTGGCATGCTGTTCTGTGTGAATGTCAGCAGCTTGTCCATCGCCTGGTGCTCGGGCGGTTCCACTTGAAAACGCTTCTTCCATGCTGCCGTGAGATCGGCCCAGGTGATGAAGTTGTGTAACTCGGAGACTGTACATGCATGTGCGGACAACACGTTGTCCAGCCATGCCTGGCAAGCACCTCCTGACCGGGAGTACAAGTATGCGTGCCGGTTTGTGTTGACAACGTGGTGGATGTCCAACTTCAATTCGAACTGGCGCCACCAAGGTATAGGCTCCGTCTTCGATGCATTGCATAAGATCGGGAGCCCCTCAAATTTGGGGATGCTTTCGTGAGGCGCTGAGCTCGGTGTGGCTGCTGACCCCACCTGCTGGTCAAGTCGCTGAGTCTCGGTCTTGAGCGTTCCCACGTCTATCTCCAAGACGTTGACGCGGTCGACGAGGTCGAAGGGGCCGGCGCTGGAGGTGGCGACGGGTCGCTGCTCCAGCTGTTGTATGAGCTTAGTCAGCGCCTGATTGGCGTGGTCGAGAGAGTGAATGTCCTCCTCCTGTGCGATGCAAGTAGCGAGGAGGTCCGTGACGCGGTTGATCAAGAGAGCAATCCTTGTCCCGTACTCAACGAAGTCTCCATTCTCGGCCTCCTTCTGCCAATCCTTCGCCTGTGCGTGTGTAATGCAGTTTCCTCCTTGAAGAGAATCTCCCGCCGCCGTACACGTTCTTCATCGGCAGCCTTTGCTGCTGCTGCTGCGTGCTTCTGCCGTTGATCTTCGGCTACCCGACGCAGCCTCTCTGCCTCTGCCTCTCTCTTCTTCAGTGTTCCTGCTGAAGCTTCTGCCCGTTGCTTGCTTTTGGCCATTATGGCCGCCAAACATCTCTCATAGGCCTCGTCAGTCTCGCCGGCTTTCTGATCCATCCCTGCTATCTGTGAACGAGTGAGCAGGGTCATGCGCCGCGAGTGGCTAACGTGGCCTGAGGTACTTACCAAGGCTGTAGCCAGAACTGATGGGCAGTTGAGCAAGAAGAAGAGGAGTTGGGAGGAAGAGGTGGCGGGGTGGGGGAATCGAGTAGATCGCCCAGATAAGGAGCCACTAATCAAAAACTGAAAAGTTGGAACTCTGCCAAAACTTCGAGAAAATAAAAATATGTTAAATAATTAAAAAAAAATATCGATTGCAAGTTCGGTAGAACTCCTATTTTTCCCACAACAGGTAGTTAAAACAAAAATCGAATTTCAGACCGCTAAGAAAAAGAAATAAATAACGAATGGAGATTTTCAAACTGCACTGTGAAAAAAATAAAAAATTTCACAAGTTCGGAGAATTCCGAAAACATATAAAAAAATTCAGAATTTCTCGAGTGAGAGTATGCGCAGTTTGAAACCAAATGACTACAGAGGAATTTCCGTAATAAAAATAGTTTCCGAATTCGGGAATAACGGTCAAATTTCAATATTTCCGTCACCCCCAGAATGCGTGAATAATAAAAGAACGCAACAAAAATTCCAAAAATAATAATGAATTAAAAAAAAAAATGGAATTTCGAATTAATAAGGAGTTGCGAAGGAAAAGACGAATCGAAAAAAAAAATCGTAATATTTCCAGACTTCCTGCACCGGAATTTCGAATTTAAAAAAAAAGAAAGACGAAAATTCCAGATGCTACGCTATTGCAATTTTCAAAAAGAAAGAATAGCAGGAAGATGAAATCCAGAAAACAATTTCGATTTCGGCAGTTAGGTCAAAAATCTGCGATTTTGGGGACTAATTAGTGTGTCCTAATCAATCAATCAATCAATCGATCTTCCATTGTCCCCTCGCTTGTGTCAGATCAGGTTGTCCTGATTCACAAACGGGGCTGCGATACCAAACTGACGCATGCCCAACGGGACAATGCAGGGAGCCAAGAATCCGCAATGTGATGAAAAGGACTGAAATGGACAATGCAAGGTCAGCGTAGCATCAACTGCCATCTTTTCGGTATTTGGTGGCTTTGTTTCCACTACAATAGCTTTAAGCACATTCTGAGTGTTGCGACCCATTCGTGCTTGTTTCAAAGACACTATTATAGTATCACCTATAATAGCTCTTTGTTTTTTGAAAGGATGCAGGATTTTGATACAATGTACGATTTTTGCACCTGAATTATCAGAGACCTGTAACAAGCAACGTACATTCTGAATACACACAAGATGGCACAAAGTGGCGCAGTGGAAGACTTAAAGAGAAGATCTGATCTGATCTGGACTGACCCGACATCCATCATGCATCACACTTGTGAGAAGGGAGGAGGGACCGCAATCACAAAAGAAAGGTCCCTCCGAGGACATACAACGGATGAGAGATGGGGGAAAGGGGACAAGACGAAGGAGAAGAGGCGAGGGAGTAGACCAAGATCCCAAAAATAGTCCCTTGTCGAGTGTCCAATCAATGTCTGTCCCAGAATGTCGAATCAGATCCTGGGCAATGTGCCCAACCTAACCTCTGCCTGTACAAAGGAAGAAGGAGAAAGGAGATAGAGAGAGAGATGGAGGAAGAAGAACAAGATGACGTCCTCCTTGCTATCTCACCTGCAGGTAGCTGTCACCGTACTGACTGTGGTCTTCGTCGTGTGCAGGTACTGCGCGGAGCCCAGCTATGGCGCCAGGTAAGTTCGTCGCATGCAGGTAAGGTCTCCGCCTCTCTCCACTACCTACTCCGCTACTCCCTACTCCGTAGCATGGCGCAGAAATAACGCTGCTTCAACCAGCAGCGTGTCGCTCCAGAAGTGAGCTACTCGAACTGTCCCTGTGCAGCCGCTGCCCAGCTATTTGTAGTGCTGGGCCGGCTGGGCCTACCTGATGCTGGCCTCAGAAAACGGCCCAGATGGTCTGGGTCCCTACCGGACGTCCAAACCGTGCTGCTGATGCAGCAAGGCGCAGAAACGTGTCTGGCCTAAAAACGGCCCGGTACCTGTGCACCTAGCCCAAGGTGTCGCCTTGGGACCTGCAGGACCAAAACGACGCCTGTTTGGCGCCAAAATGCGCCTGGCCTCGTTTCAGGCCTGCCTCCGGTGTGCCCAGTCCCAAGGTCAGGCCTTGGGGCTGCAAGTCCGAAACGGCACCTGATAGACAAGGTAAGACAGCACACACACACAGAAAGGTAAGTAAACTAAACCTATTCTAACTAATGTGCTACCTAGGGCCTGAAGGGCCACCGTGGGCCTCCAGGGCACGTGCTGTATGGTACGCGGCGTGGGGACCCCTCAGCAAGCATCGGGGCCCCTCAAATGGGGGCCGTGTGCAAGCGCAGCACACAACATAAGCAGTGGATGGGCACAACGAAGACCTTGGAGCAAGAATTTCCTAAACTCTTTACCGCTGAAGGCCTTGAGATGAACAGCACTGCCTGTTTGGATTCTGTTCGTAGTATTGTTCCTGCTGAATACATTCACCTGCTAGGACTGCAGAAATTCTCAGACTGGCAAGCCTTAACGAAATCAGTAGTTCAGCTCGAGGCGTTAGACAACGCCTGCGGAGTGGTCGCCAAGAGGACTTTTCCTTGCAAACGGTATGGAGGCAGCAACCGTCTTGCAGTGCATGACCAGGTGCAGGCTGAGGACCAGTCTGCAGATGACTCTACTCTAGATGACGATATAGAATTGGGCTTCAGCACAGGCTGCTCTTCATCATCCCTGGAGTCTAAAAATCTAGAAGATGAAAAACTGAATGCCATGAAATAGTCTGCCATTACCAAAACGGGACCTAACCGCACTCTATGAAGAAGACCCAGGGTCGTCTCCCCAAAGGGCTAAATCCCGGCCAATTTGGACGACGTGTCCACTGAACCATGGACAGACCTCCTGATCATTGTGAAAAGAAAGGTCACTTTCCGCAAAATTGCTTTCGCCCGGAAGGCATCAGGCAAGGGGTGTAGGGCAGTTATCAGCACTCTACAGCACGGGAAGGTGAGCCAACAAGGAAGAAGCACTAGCTCTTGCCAAGTGCATTGAATAAAGAAGACCAGCTTCACAGTCCAAATATTCTATAGAAGGGGGGGGGGACTGTAAAATTGAGAAAAAAAGGAAATTGTTCGCCAGCGAAACTCCCCTTGTAGGGTAGGTCAGGATGCTGTGGAAATGGATGGGCAGAATGGTTGGAGAAGGGAGGGATAGGGGTACAGATAGGGCTAGCCAGTACTCCACAAATCCGGCCTTTTTCCCCCTTCACGTCAAGTTCTGTTTGCTTTGGGGAGGGGGCCACCGGGGATGACAGGAGACAGGCAATGGGAGGCAATGGGAGACAATGGGAGACCATGGGAGGCAGCGGCAGGCAATGGGAAGGGAGGAGAGGGAATGGAAGGGAGGAAGGCAACAAGAGGAGAGACTTAGTGGAAGGAGGGAGCCATTGGGAAGCACTTTGTTCCATGAGAGCCAGCTTTCCAGGAGTGCTCAGACAGGCAGCTCCCAGCAGGGCACCCGTGCGCGACTCCCGGGTAGGGTATCGCCCATCGCCCAGGGTACCCTGTGTGTGGTGGAAGTCGACCCTCTTTTTTCCGACCGTCGGACATTACTGCACTTTGGCAGGACACAAATCCGGCGTTTTTCCCCTGCATGGTTAGTTCTGTTTGCTCTGGGGAGGGGGGCTGGGGGAGACGAGAGGAGGCTGGCAATGGGAGGGGATGAGAGGTAATGGGAGGGACGAGATTGAAGGCAATAAGAGGAGGGAGGCAATTTGAGGAGGGAGGCGATTGGAGGAGAGAGGCTATGGGAGGTGGCTGAGGAGCGACGCGATGGCAGGCGGTGACGGAGGGAGACGATGGGAGGCAGGGAAGGAGGGAAGCGATGGAAGGAGTGGGAGGAGGGCGGCGATGGGGAAGGAGGAAGGCGATGAAGGAGAACGGATGCCACGGAAGAGGAATTCAGCGAAGGGTGTGGCTCATTAGTTGTGCAAAGATACCAAGAAAGAGAAAGAAATCTAGACAGTACTTACTGACACGCCTCCTGCGAAAGGAGTGGCACGCTGGTCGAGCATACGGGAGCGGGGAAACGTCAACCAGCTAGTTCTAGTGTATGGGGGGGAGGACGTGCTCGGACGTGAGGCATAGTAGCGTGAGTATTTGGGGGAGGCTGTGCTCGGAGGTGAAGCATAAGATGGGCTGCATGGTGACATAGGTGCATGGCAGGGAAACAACGGGCTACAGGGTGCATGCGGACTTGCCCAGGATTCAAATGCAGATCCGGGATCGTGTCCGCGTCATCGATCTGATCTATCGATGCCCTAGATATGAAAAACACAACGAAGTAGAAAGTGGACCTTCCCGCCCCCAATTATCGACTTCCTGGGAGGCTGCTCACAGCACAAAAATAGATTCGAGGTCGTTGAGGACTCAATACTGGGGGTGCCCAGAAGCCCAGTCAGGCGACCCAGACAGAATTCCAGGCGCTGTGGGGTGGCCCGTGCACCCGGTCTGGAGAGATAGTGTGAGAGCTACGTCCCAAGGAGAGGAGGAGATACTTGGAGGACACAAAGCAAACAACGGAATGGAGGTACGAAGAGGAGGAAGAGAACAAAAAGAAGGAACTGGAGGAAGGGGAGGACGAAGGGAATGAGGAAGAGGAGGAACAAGAGGAAGAGGACGAGGAAGAGGAGGAACAAGAGGAAGAGGAAGAGGAAGAGAAGGAAGAGGAGGAAGACAAAGAAGAGCGCATACAACGAGGAGGAAGAGAACAAAGATGACGAGGAGAACAAGGAGGAATACCGGGAAGAGGGGGAAGAGGAGGAAGAGGAGTTACTTCATGCTTCGTTCTCAAGATGACAGAGAAGGGCAAGGAGGACGCGGGAGGAGTTGGAAAAAAATGAGAAGAATTGTTTTCCACTTTTCCCTTTATGAAGGAAAAAGCCGGTGGTAACGAAGTAACAAAACAAAAGGGAAGGAAAAACTCCAAAAAGCTAACGAACAAAGAGGAAAAACAAGAAGAACATGAAATTAGAGGAGATGAAGAGAAGTTGGCTATCCCTCCTCTCCTGCCTTCACGAGAACAACCGACCAGGTGCACAACCAAAGGAAGAGGATAGTTTTTTTAACAACAAGCTAATGAATAAAAATAAATAAAGAGAAACAGAGATTGGTGGGGGGATGGGAGGAGGTGCAGGAAACGGTGGGAGGGAAAGGTTGGGGGAGGGAAGCCGGGGAGGAAGATGCTAAGCCCCTCTCCTCTTCTACTTCCCTCCTCTCCTTCCTCTCCTCCCCTCCTTTCCATTTTTCCACTCCCACTCCTCTATTTTCCACTTCTACATTTCAAAACTATTCTCTTCCCTCCCCTCTCCTCATCCCCTCGTCTGGTTTCCACCAGTTCAGGGAAGAACAGGAACTTTAGTCTCCAGCCCCTCTCTCTTCTACCTGTCGCAATGAAAGACTCTCCTCTCCCCTCTCCTCTCCTCACCTCAACCTCTCACAACACAAGCACTATCTACTCCCCAGATTCCCATGCCTCTTATTTAATTCTTTAAAACATACCCTTTCTTTTCCTAAGAGAAATTTAAAAATTAATGAACATTTCCAAGTTTCCTATTCTGCCTCCTGGCTTACCGTCTTCCCCCGAACATAATGCATATGCCTTGTATTCGTTTCCCAAAAAAAGATGATGATTCAAATAGAATTTATATGCGTTGTGCATAAATTTAATGGCTGGACTCTTAAAATCATTCACAATTCACCATATTCACAAGTGCCTGTCACGAAATGTGACTGCACAATAGTGGTAGGTGATAGGCACAAACAGTCAATTTCCAAAATCGAATAATAAAATCATTCAAAATTCACCATATTCACAAGTGTCTGTCACAAAATGTGACCGGACAGTAGTGGTAGGTGATAAGCGCAAACAGGCATGCCGCCAGTCACAATGCATTACACAAGGAGAGAAAACCAGAGAGAAGGAGAGAGAGAGAGAGAGCCAGAGAGAAAGAGAGACGAAGAGAGAATGGGGAGAAAGAGAGGCAGTAAGGAGATAGAAACAGGGGCAAGTGCATCTCAGAAAACAACAAGGCAAAGAGAGTCAAGGTAGCCACACCTAAGCTTTCCTCGTCTACCTCTAACAACATAGTAAAACCTCTCTTCCTCTTTCCTTCTAGGAGAGTCACCACCCTGCCTATTGCACCACCAGCAGGAGAATAGTCACCAGCCTGGCGGTAGCGGCGATCAACATGGAGCGGACACTCATGCTGGCAGCGCTGTATGCTGGCCCTGCCACGTGGAAAAAGTCCCGTTCACTCAGTTTCTGTGTTTCTCGCCATTGGTCCTTGCCATTTCTATGGCCCAGAATGAAACCTCCAGGCAAGTGCAGGGACCTTTTTTTTCCTGAACCAAGTGTCATTTGTTTTCCATTTTCCTCTGCTGCTGCTTTTCACTTTATCCTCAAAAGGTCAACGGCTTTGAAATATCATTTTCAATTTGACCAGCCACTGGTAAGCTTGGAGGAACTTAACGCAAACTGCATTCGATTTCAAACTCAGGGGTGTCCTTCAACAGATCATGGGGGTGCCAACTAAGCTAGGCCCATTGCTAGATCTTCTAATCTCAGGTCCTTATTCCTCAAATAACCCCACCTGCCCTCCATGGATCAATTTTCCCTGGCATACCCCTACTCCCCGAGCCCTACCTCAGTGTCTACCACTCAGGACAATCATCCTTCCACCCTTCCGTGGTTGGAATGACCTGGCTGGTCAGCAGTCATTCACACCAGCATTGATTGAAGCATGTTCCAAGCAGCAACTCAAACGCAAAGCATGATCCTTTGCAACTCTATAGGCCCCGTAAGTAGACCCGAAATACCCCCCCCCTTGGAGTTTTGCACTCGAATGCATCAACATATCTGAATGTCCTGCCATAGCAATCACGAGCATATCTAATGGCCCAGGCCAAGGTCTAACCCATGGCAGCTCCTGAGTGACCCAAGTACATCCCCCTGGCACAGCCCAGACATTTACGTCATCGTTATGTTTTTGTTATGTGAGTTTTACACCATTGTTCTTCTACCCATATTTTGCTAGGGTGAGCGGCAGTCACCATCATGAACTTGGACCGTCTCTAGCCTCTATCATCGGGAGGAACCGTCCGACCCCATGCCACTGTCCTCAACCAGACTACCCAATTTCCATAATCAACTGCCTCCCCACCCCCTGGTATTGCTATTCTGTTATACATTGCCAAGGCTACAATCTTTATCCTCGACCTCAACCAGAGTTGCTTTGGTCATCGTCATCGAGGGACGCCTGTCATCAACTAGAAGCACCCAGTGTTTGTCGTCAACTGCCCCCTTGGCCTCCAGATCTATCATCCCTCTGCTACACTCCCCTTTCTTTCATACTGTCTGGTCCGTCCAGCCTAACTGGTGGGTTTCTACGGACCAGGTCACACAGTTCTATAAACCAATCCCCTCACCACAACCCCTTTCTTTCATCATACCTGGTCCCTCCAGCTTTACTCGTGGGTTGCTATAGACCAGGTTGCTCCATTTAATCGGTCCTCTCCACTAACCATTCCTAGTCAACATGCCGTAAATAGGCAGCGCCCTAGAAGCCCCTAGCTTTGGCATCAACTAGCTTTCCAATCAGGTCTCCATCATCAACTAGAGGGTACCCATCATCAACTAGAGGGTATCCATCAACAACTAGAGGGTCCCCTCCATCATTAATTGAAGTCCCCCAATCTTTGTTGTCAGCCACATAGGGAGCACCCTGGTCTCTATCATCAACCTGGACCCCCCCATGGTCCATGTCCCTCATCATCGACTCGAATCCCCCATTTTTTGTCAGCAGTTTAGCAGTATGCGACATGAATGCCATTTGAAGTCCTGGGGCAAGGTCGAATTTGCCTGGATTCTTCTGACTGCCAATCTTCATGATCTACAGCTGCATATCACGGCAAATGTGTTCGCTCCGCTCTGCATTCGAGCGAACAGCTCACAGATGTGTTCCGGTGAACATAACTTTTTTCCATTAAAAAAATAATAATATTTTTTTTTTCGGTTTTTTATTTTTAACTAACGTTTGGCTAAGAATTTAAACATGACTCCAGGGCAAAAGTTGCTTGTATTGTTGTTTTACATGACTTTTTTTTTTTCAGTTTTTCTGAGACTTTTTTTTTTCGCGTTCGGAGGGTTTTGGGCGCTAGTTCACGTTCGGGCGAACATGTTCGGGTTCGCCTCCGAACGCAAACACGAATGCTACGCAGATCTACGGTTAGATTCCACAATCAGTGGGACCTTGCCCTAATGCATTGTGAGAAAGAGCGAGTCAGAAAGTGATCTCTCCTGCCCGGCAACTTGCATATATTCCTCTCCAGGGTGCGTTGTGTTCCGAGCAAAGATGGTAGAAGCACAATCGCTACAGTCAAGCCCCCTGGTTGGTAACAGCCAGAATGAGGGTGTGATGTGTTCAGGGGAAGTCTCTCTCTCTCTCTCTCTCTCTCCCTCTCTACCTCCAAGTCTTCTCCTGAACACAACGCAACCCCATTATGGCTGTACCGGGCTGGGAAGATCGATTACATACACGTGGTCAGCGGCTTGATGGTAGCGATCACGCTGCTACCGTATTCACCCTGAACATAGCACACCCTGGTAACAAATGTATACAAGCAATCTTTCCAGTCTGGTACAGAGAGGGTGAGTTGTGTTCGAGGGCAGACATAGTGGAGGTGGTGGACGGTGGGAGAGGGAGAGAAAGAGAGAGGAACAGGGTATTTCCCCCGAACACATCATGCCCTCATTATGGCTGTAACCGACCAGGAATAACTTGTATACATTCGTTACCAGGGCGTGAGAGGAGAGAGAGAGAGAGGGAGGGAGGGCGGGAGGGAGGAAGGAAGGGAAGCCTGTTGTGATCATTGGGGACGCACGCAACGGGCCATGCTCCACCACACACAACACTACTTGCATTTGCACGCGATACTGGACAGGGTGCAGACTGTTTGGATGTTCTGTTATGATTTTTTTTTGTGTTTGTTTTTCTCTTTACTTTTCTGTTTCTGCTATGTCAGTCTCCCCGTCCAACATGGGGGACTTGCATCACGACCAACCTGTGCACCAACTTTTTCAACAATTATACAATCACAGTGTAGGGCGGGTAGGAAAAACAGAAAAAACTGCCTTTCTTGACATTGCCAGTCGCGAGAGCCTCGTCCAATGCCCCACCACACCTGCCTCCAACCCTGGCTATGGACGGCTGGTTAACGGAAGAGCATTTTCTGCAGATTTATTGATGCCAGGGGCAGTGATGGTTTAAGAGGTAGTGTCCGGCGATTTTTCATTGTCATGGTCGCAGTCTCTAAGACCACCTCCATGGCAAAGCCCGATTCCCGGTGAAGTTGGACTTTTCTTTCTTGTCTTTGCTTTGTTTGCCTTGCATAGGACTTCGTTGGGTCTATGTAACCATTCTGAAACCACATGTGCACCACCCTGAGGCCCTGTCCTGGCCGCCTCTCCCACACTTGTAGTCAGGTTTGACCTCCCAGGCCAAAAAAGGTGGAGAGTACCTGCCTAGTGGCTGAAGGGTACACACACACAACTATCAACAAACAGTTAAAAACCCCACCTGCACAAATAAGGTTAGGGGATTGCCATTTAAACCACCAGCACCTTTCGCCATTTTCTATGACGCAGATATGCATGCGGCTCGTCCTTCAGGGATCGCGGACGGTTCAGACATTCACGAAATATTCAGTGGGCCCTGCCAGTACCGTGCATAAAGGCCCATCTAAACTATCGAGTGGTCAATAGTCAAGCATTGTGGCCTATGTTGGTGTATGGTTGGACTGGACTGCAAGGAAAAAAAAAACGGTAGGGGGGGGGGGGGGGGGGCTTTGCCCTGTAAAGACAGGTCTGGGGGTGATAGAACCCCAGGTGCACGTGCAATTTTGTACAGCAGGAACTCAAAATCGAAAGGTTGATTCATAGAACACGTGTGTCAACCTGGGCTCGCGGTCCGCACATGCTCCTGCCATATCACATGAGGACTGCAGGACAATCGTGCTCGCACCTGGGAACCACCGTCGACATGGCTACCTGTTGAGCATGAGCTGACAGTGCAGGACAAGCAGTAAAGTGCAGTAGGAGAGACAGATGGATGGAACGAGAGAAGCCAAAAAAGAAACAGCAATAGACTAAGAGAGAAAATGAGGATGCTCTTCCTTCCCCAAATCCTGTCACCTGTCTTCTCCCTCCTCTCCCTTCTGTACTCGTCTTCCTCCAGCTTCTATCCCTTCTGTCTGCTTTCTTCTTCCAGCCTTGTCCCCTACCTTCTGTTGTCGTCTTCCTCCCTCACTGTGTGTTGGCATGTACACTATACACAACTTCACAAAAAAAGGCATCACTGTGCCACACTGTTTCAGCAGACTTTCACCGATTTATCAGGATGTTCAACTCTTTGTGCATGAGTGATTGATTGACTGATTTATTGATTGGTTGATTGGCTGGTTGACGATTGATTGACGATATGATAAAACAATGGATTCATCTGCAATGTCTGTGGTATTGTATGTATGTTTGTGTATGCGTTACCATTGATTGATTGATTGATATATCGATTGATTGATTGATCGATTGATCGATTGATTTATTACGAGAAGAAAAGTAAGAAGATAACAGAAAAGTTCAGCCGAATTCAAAAGTTCTACCATTTTTGTTTTTGTCTTTTTTTACTAGTTCACTTTTTTTTTTTTTGGACATCAGCATTGAACAAAAAATACTATAGATCTTGTGTGTTGGGGGCGCATTTGCTGCCAAATGCTGCCAAGCTTCTTCAGCATTTCCTCGTGTCTCTACTTCCTGTTCCACCTCCTCCCCTTATGCTCTGCAGATCTTTCTGCATCCGTTTGGAAGTGTGCAGTATCTAAGGGTCTATACCTCCTGCTTTACCCCCTGCTCTACCTCCTCCTCCCATTCTGCCTCCGCAGATCTATCTGTATCTATTCCACAGCGTCCAGCTACCGTTTATAGCTTTCGATCCAAGGGTCTGAGTCTGATTTGGGATCTATGGTTCAGGGTTAATGAGCTGGGCACTACGCGCAGGTGACTACTCAGAATGATTCTCTGATTGTCTTCGTCGAGAAGCAGAAGAGAGAAGGAGAAGCTATGTAAGGTGCCGAATGAGGCCATTTGCACCCGAATGATGCTAAGCTTCCCCGCCCCTTCCCTCATCTCTATATTCTACTCTTGAATATCTCCCTTACACTACCTATCCTCCTCCCATTCTGCCTCCGTAGATCTATCCGTATCTGTTCCGAAGCTTTTGATCCAAGGGTATGAGTCTGACTTGGGATCTATGGTTCAGGGTTAATGAGCTGGGCACTACGCGCAGGTGACTACTCAGAGTGATTCTCTGATAGTCTTCACCGAGAAGCAGAAGAGAGAAGGAGAAGCTGTGTAAGGTGCCGGATGAGGCCATTTGCAGCCGAATGCTGCTAAGCTTCCCCACCCCTTCCCTCATCTCTGTATTCTTCTCTACGATATCCCTCACACTACCTACCCACAGCTACCTAGCCAGGGCTACGTCTACCAAGCAGGGGCAACCAAACTCTACCAGCCATATGAACTAACCCCCAGCTAGGACTGGCAGGGGTGAAGGCCATATCCCTTACACTACCCACCCACACCTACCTAGCCAGGGCTATGTTTATCAAGCAGGGGCAAGCCAAACCTACATCTACCAAACAGGGCCAAAACAAAGCTACATCTACAAAGCAGGGGCAACTAAACTCTACCGGCCATATGAACTAACCCCCAGCTAGGACTGGCAGGGGCGAAGGCCTCTGGGAGAACCCAGGACCCTATCAAGACCAACTACGGAGGGCAAGACAAATATCTCGGCTGACAAACACCAAGCACGCTGCAGGCGGCCTCGGGGAACTGAATACCACTTGCATACAAAACCAGCCAAACTAGGCTTCCAGCCCTCCCCTCCTCTCCCCTCTCTCCCCCCATCTCATCTCTCTACCTCCTACTCTGCCTCCTACCCTACATCCTCTCTCGACCTCCGGCTCCACTTCCTATCTTCTACTCTACCTCCTCCTCTTGTTTTGTCTCGATAGTTCTTTCTGTATCTGTTTGGAATCACGCAGGATCCAAGGGTCTCAAAGTCCTACTTTACCTCCTACTCTGCCTCCGCCTCCCATTCCGTCTCCGCAGATCTATTTCCCTCTGTTCAGAAGCCTGCAGTCGCCATTGATAGCTTTTGATCCAAGGGGTCTGAGCCAATGGTTCAGGGGTACTGCGCAGGGCACAAGCGCAGGTCACAACTACTGAGAATGATTCTCTTAATGTCTTCATCTAGAAGCAGAAGGGAGAAGGAGAAGCTGTGTACGATGCTGAATGAGGACAAGAACCGAAAGGAGACCGTGATTAGCGGTTACCGTCCTCGGTTCCCCCACCCACCTGCCTTGCCACTTACTTGGTGTGGCCTCACTGTGTGGTCGTCATGAAACATTCACTCAGCAATAGTCGTCCCGCACAACTGTTCTAACGCCACTATAACAAATACAGTTACTTCCAATTTCGTTTCTAAACCAGCTCTGAATATACGACTGCTCAGATCTTTCAGCAACCAATACATGACCGCTCAAACCTGCAGTAATCGATTATGAAGACAATCCAGGTTATAACAACTTGCGAATTTTGAACAGTGCTCAAACCTGCAGTCATTGTTTACGAAGATGCTAAGGTTTATGATGACTTATGACTCTTGAACAGTAGAGCAATCTTAAGAAAAGATCAACAATCCACAGGATGACAGGTCCAAAAACTTTAACCAGAATTTCACAAAGAAAGTCTGACCAGAGCTAGACCTGATTGGCACTGCACATTTATATCACACACATGGAAATTACTTGTTGGCCAGTTCACGCTTTTTTGAGACATCAACTTCGTTTTCTACATTCCAACAAATCCTGACACTTTCACATTCTAAACCACATAGACAAACAATACGTCAACGAGAACGATCTTCTCCTGGCAGAACATGAGATGTTCACAGATTCATACTGCCACTAGAAAGAAACACGAGACCGACCAACCTGGTATCCAATCAGACGACACATGGCTGTTGAAAGATTGCATCTCACGGAACACGGCTATCTGTACCAGTTGAATGTTATCATAGCTTTCATTGTTGGCAAGCACTCAACTTTTTTTCTCACAAAAAAGGCAATAAATCATAACGTTCCGTCCCTCGTTCACTTATGACGCCAACTAGCTACTCATCTGCCTACTACAACAAAACCCTGCAGCTGACTTTCATTGCCTTTCATCTCACCCAACTTTATTGTTCCCCACTATTCAAGACCTGCCTCCCTCTCCAACTTGTCATGTGCTCCCTCCCTCTCGCTTATCTCTCACCTCTCTCTCACAGGCTGAGGAAGTACCCACCAACCAGGGATACTGCACTACATAGAACATAGATCTCTCCATAGGATATCAACACGGTCAAGCCCCTTCAGGATCAACAAATATCATTGACAATCCAGATCAGTCTGACAAGCACAGTACACTGCCTTGTCAATTCATAGTGTGCCTATGTGATCAGCCAAAGTACGCCTCCGATCTTTCCACATCCAGTCGAACTTCAATTACCTCATAGTTCATTCACGTGCATTCAGTATCCCTTTTTATACCTTCTGTGTCAGCGCATACTCTCTAATCTTGCTCGCGTGTAAATGCATTTAGACTTGGTATGGAGCTAACATGTTCTCAAAGCACAAAATCAATGGGGCACTATAGCTGCTTGTCAATTCCTGATTCTACATAGGCCTGACCTTAACATCCGGGAGGCAGGTGGGTGATTGGCTCCTGCGGATTCTTTAGCTTCCAACGAGACACCTGAAAAAGATGACGAGGTGCATGAAAGAGAGTGCGGGCCGGAGGGCATCAAGTAAGGGGATTGGATAGTAAATTGGTCACTTTCGCATCATTTTAAACTGCATGCGAAGCCACCACTATTTGTTTATTCGAAAACTGCTATTCCCACTCAACTAGCCCATCACGAATCAATCAACTGCCTTCGCAGCTTGCAAGTGGACCACTTATCGCTCGCCAGCTGTCAAGCCCATCAGGTAAGCGGATGGCAGGCCATTGCAAGAGCCAGCCAGCACCCACAGGGTCGGCAATCTCAATGCATACACTCCCCTCAATCGATCAATAGATGTGGGAATGAGGGCACTTGAGTTACAACTGCAGGCTTAACAATTTCAGAGCCAAGAGTGGGTTAACCACTTGATAAGCAAACTGCTGTCAACCAGCTAAGAAGTCGGAGTAAGATAGTCAACCACTAACTATCCCACATCAGCGAAGTTACTCTGCTTGACCTGGCAGTATTCTTGGCCACGCAGCCGACCCCAAAAACAGCAACTGAGCACGGTCTTACCCTGGAGGAGTGAAGTTAAGTCTGCTTGACCAGACACCGCTCGACCCGACTCTGCAGGCCAGGCAGCCGGACAGCAACCCTATAGACAATGGGCAGCAAAGCTCGCCAAGGCTTTAAGGCCACCCACCTCTACTAGCCTCTTGCCCTAGTCGATAGACAATGGTACAGAGGGAGCATGCCCGATGTTACACTGTACTGCAAGGTCTGCCACTTGGGGCACAAAAAGGTAATGTGGAACAAAGGTGGACAGAGAGGCCTGCCATAGAAACCTGTATTCATTTCCCATTCCAGGAACGGCAAATAGGGACGAAAAATAAATCTAGCTGAGAGCTCTTTTCATTGCCACATAATACTTTGAGAACTGCTGGCGTATACAGTGATATACCCAACAGAATCAGCATATAGGATGATGTGGGGACACCCTGTTCTGCAAAGAAGGGTTCCATTTCCGACATTAACGAGAATCAACAGCGACCTGAAGCAGAGTGGTAAAACCTAGAAGCAGTTAGCCTACAGAACAGGCTAGCAGGGCTGACCTATAAATGGGCTCAGGCCCTCCACTAGTCGACACAAAGAAAGCTTACACAAGGGAGAAATGTTTGCCTACAGACAGCATGCCTTTCGTGATGACGGCTGCATCTCCTGCGCAAGTGGACCTTCCCTGACCTTCAGCGCGGCCTATCGCAAAGGGTAGGTGTCATACCCTGATCACCCCACTAAAACAGACAGGGGCTCTCTCAAAGCAGGAGAAAGCATCTTAACTGCCAACCTGAATGGTTTGAAAACCACACAACAAGATGTCCACTGCCACTGCTCCAGACCGAACTAACTGTTTAACGTGCTTGATGAAGAAGAACTGTACGTCCTCCTTGCCCACCGCTCAAAGTGCTCTCACATCCATTCACAGATGGATGGCTATGCAAGTTGCAGGCGTATGCACAATCATCCTACGGTCTAGGGCTACCGGACAAAGGACAAGTCAGTGTGGAACTGCACACTACGGTGCAGCCTTACATGGGACCACCGAGGGCAAAGGGGAAGGAAGGAGAGCACGAAGAGGAAAGGTCACGGAAGGGGCCAAAACTGCTCAGGTTACCATAAACCGCTACTGTAGTCCCTAGTTGGGGGACCAGAGCTCCATCCCAGGGTTCCACTGCCACCAGAAGTCCTGCTGGCAACAGTGAGTTGTGCACGGAGTTTTTCATTATCCCTTGCCATTGAGACAAGGTTGCTTTCCAGCCGCTGACTGTTATCAATTTGCTCAGAGTTGAACTTCTTCTCCTGTTCAAGCTGGGTTCGCGCTTGCTGCAGTTCCTGCCGCAGCCCTTGAATTTCCTGCCGCAGGGTTGGAACTTGCTGCACCTCCTGCCTCAGAGTGGCAAGCTGACTCAGCTCTTGACGGGCCCGACTGAAGTCAGCTGTCATGCCCTGCAGTTGCTGGTGAGCAGTTACCCTCGCCTGTTCAGACTCCTGACATTTCATTCGAAGACTTTGCAGCTCCACTCTTGCAGCATGAACCTCTTTCTTCAACGGCTCTACTGCACGCAGTTCTTCCGTCATCGCAGCATTCCGTTCCATAAGCTTCCGGATGCTTGCCTCTCTCTCGGCCTGACGCGTAGCCAATGCCTGTTGCAAGCGCTGCACTTCTCCTTGAGCTACCGACTGCTCCTGCCGTAGAGCCATGAGGGTTGCTGCAAGCCTCTGGTTTTCAGTCAACAGCCTCTGCATCTCTGTGTGTGCAGTGGCAAGCTTGTGTTCCATGACTGCCAGTGGAGGAGGATGACCTTGGTGTGGACCACCACCACCACCATAAACAGGAGGCGGAGGACCAGGTGGTGCCTTAGCACGCATCCCATTGAATGCCCCAGGACCTCCACCCATCTGCCCAGAAAATGGTCCAGCGGGTCCCTGTCTTCCATGCATCATTGTGTAATAAACTTCCCTCGCAAACAGACAAAACCCTTGCTCCGAGTGACCTCACCTCTATAGGGCAAACCAGAGATGAATGTTCTCTCACACAAATGTCACAACAGCTACCTGACAAGATATGATGGCACAGCTGCCACACACAGCTCCTATGGCGAACTGCAGCTTACCTCCAATGAAGGCTCCACTTCACTTCTTGCACCACAAGCTAGCCCGCAAATTCTCCTTATGCAATAATCACCAAACAAAGCCAGCACATTCCACAACGAATTGGCACCAACGCACACCACTACTCCCGTTCACGGCAGAGAGCAGCTCCGAACACCTTGACCTGTTCAACAGACAGCAAGGTTTCCAACCATCAGTAGCTAACATGAACAGACCTCCGTGGACAAACCGTAGACATATTTACCTCCCCCTCAGACACCCAACCAAATTTGTAGACTTCTCCGCCGCCACAGAGGAGGAAAATGAAGCCTTCATTGCCCTCACGAAAGTGGACCCCTTCATGACCCTAAATAGTTAGGATAGGGGGACGTATGATTCTGAAATCACGAGAACACAGAATCAGACCCAGGGCCATCTGTGCTGGCCCTTGCGTGAATGCAAAGTGGATTCATTACTTTCTGAACGAAACCCAGTGCCATCAGGATCCAACTGAAATGCCCTGCCAAGCATCGGACATTCAATGCACAGCCCTCAGGCTGCGTCAGGTTGACGTTTTGTCGTTTAGCGAGTTGCTGTGGGGATTGCAGCGTACAGGGCCAAAGAATATGTTTTCATTGTTCGTTTCTTGTTTGTTGCATTTCTCTGCGCTGGTCACCGGGTTGAGGCTGACCAATATGGGCCACAGGTCACCGCAAGCGATTTTGGGTATGATTAGCCCCATTGCTCGTTCATTTTTGGGCAACAGGACAATCGCCCGCCCCTCAGTCCAGAGGTGCTATGTAGTTCTACACCAGATTCAACAGTCCGTTCTGCATGGTGGTCACGTGCACAAAGGAGTTCCATCAATTCTACAGCATGGTGTGGCACACCGAGGAGTTACAATACAGTCGTATCTGAAAAAATACACAAGGAGCCATCCCAGAATCCTATAGTCATGGCAAAGAGCTTTTTGACACGCCAAAGCATGAGAAAGGTATGGAAAAGTGTAAGCCTGCTTAAGGACTGTAAAGCATGGCGTAAGCACAGCGAAGCATACCATTGCATAGCATGACCTAGTACAGCAACACATAGCAAAACTACAGCAAATCACAGAAGAAACAAAATCGCAGGGCAAGCAAGCCAAGATAGCAATAGCTGCAAGATAGCAATAGGTGCAAAGAAGACAGGTTGGGGGCGGGAGGGGGAGAGCGGAGGAGAAGACACCACCGGTGCGTGTACTTGGTCATGCAAACAGCATCGGCCAAAGCTTGAAACACGGGATGAATTATGTTTTCATCAGTTGTTTTGCTCTTTCTTGTCAGTCTTAGACAAGCAAATCCTGACCAGATGCATAATCATTCCCGATCAGAGGGGACCACGGGCTGGTGAAAGCCGTTCCGTTGGCTTGATTGCTCACTCATCTTTTGGGGCAACCACGTTATTCGAGTTAATTTGGCCCACCTCCCAAGTGATTCGCCCTGCACAGGCAACCACCCTACGGAGACTAATTCAGTTAGTTTGGTGTGCCTGGCAAGCTGTTCGCCCCCTGTGGGCACTCAGGGTCCATTTGGCCCACCTGGCCAGCTATTCCCGTGCAGCAGTCTTCAAGATTTAACAGTCTATGTCCCTTCAAAGCCATTTTGCAGGGTTCAAGAGTCGAAAACCTCATAAAAGAAAGCAAAGCGAAGCATGGCAAACCATGCCAAACCATGCCATACTATGCTCTTTCACTCCCTCATACTATATACCCTGCTATGCTGTTAGCCTGGCTACGCTGTGCTATCACAGCCAAAATAAGCAGTGCCAAGCATGAACATCGCTGCGACCAGGACTAAGCACAGGCAAGCTGAAGGGGACAAGGAAGCTCCCCCCCCTCTTCTTCCTGCAACACAATATCATAAATGAACTTTCCAGTGTGCTGAACTATACACACACCAAAGCATGGCCAAATACCCTGCTAGGCTAATGGCATTGCATCCAAATAAGCACAGGGAAGCACTCTGCCAAGCTACAGCATCACTCAGCCCAATGCACCATGGCATTTGTGAGTTCTGTAGATTGAAGTCGTGCTGCCTTACGTTGTGCTAACGTGTGCCAAGCATGGTCAACCATAGGAAAACATGGCACATGAAGCGCTGTTCAGACACACACTACTTTCAGTGTGCCACAAACACAGCACCCTTGCCGTATGCGAGTTTCCCAGAAACTGCAAAATTTGATAACGACCCTTTTGGTGGCCACAAACCGAGCGCCCTTGCCGTATGCGAATCTCCCAGAAACTGCAGAATTGGATATAACGGCCATCACAGTACCCTAAGCTACTCCATTCTGAACAACACAGTGTGAGAGGGAAACGACGAGCATGCAAAGGAACTGTCTGAGGTCTGCAATTCCCAGACAAACCGTGCACCGTCTATGCGAATGTGAACCACCACACACACGCACAGCAGTGTGCAAGGCCACGATTGTTTATGCAACGTCCTACTTGTTCCGCATCGCCTGTCTGACTTGATGCTTCAGTCACGGAGCAGCAACACCCGCTTCCATTTTCCATTTTATTTTTAATGGGCTCATTTTCTTTTTAATGGGCTCATTTTCCTCGTTTCCTGCTTGTTGTATGGTTCTGTCAAACTGAGATACCTACCATTCCACGTCCTGTTTTCCTCATTTTCCTCGTTTCCTGCTTGTTGTATGGTTCTGTCAAACTGAGATACCTACCATTCCACGTCCTGTTTTCCTCTCTCCTTTACTTTCTTCTTTTCTTGCTTCTCTGTGCGAGAAAGCACGAGATGCTTTTCAAACTTCAAAATCACTAGTTGATTCCACCATGTGCCAAATCAATACATCCTTCTGATAGCCGGCAGCAATGACCTACACAGATCGCTGTCTGAGATTCGCACAATTTTTTTTTTTTTTTTTTTTTTTTTTTTAAGATTGTGCGACCCTAAGGTCTGATTTTTTGGTAGTTGGAAGTGGAGTAGCGGGCTTGAAATATGCACTACGTGTTGCTGTTGAAGGAACAGTCATCATTGTTACCTAGTCTGAGCCACAAGAGTGCAACACAAATTATGCTCAGGTCATTCTCTCTCTCTCTGAGATTCGCGCAATTTCTAAAAAAACAGATATTCCTTTACTCTGCTTTCGGAAAATCCCGAGTTTGAGTCTGTTCTGCTGTGATTCGCTGTGATTTGCTGCGATGATTTGCTGTGATTTGCTGTGATGTGATTTGCTGTGATTTGCTGTGATTTGCTGTGGTTGCGGGAAGTAGTATAGGTTCTAGGCCTGTAGGTAGGTTTCAGGCTGGAATGACGTTCCCACCAAAAGGAGAGAACAGCCAGTAGGCCTAGTGTACTTGCCAAAGCTCCCAGTGAACCAAAAATAGGCCACCCAAGTGAGGCAGTCGAGGCAGGTAGTAACAGGCTGAGGCACTGGAGCCGAGAGGCAGCAAGTCTATCATTCGCCACAATGAGCATTTTGCCGATTAACCCGAAAGTCATGCTGGTCCTTCGCCAAGAGGGAGAAGTGGTGGCATTCGTGGAAGGAGAAGATGGAGATGGACGGAGAAGACCTCCATGGCTACGTAGTATCAAGGAGGAGGCGTTAGTTCTAGGCTATGGAGGTGAGGGAGAAAGACCTCTAGCTAGGTTATTAAGAAGTAGAGGGGGAGGGCTACAGTCTTCCCCCGAATACAACGTACGGTCATTATAGCTGAATTTAGACTGAAAGATACACCAAATTCAGCTATAATGACCGTACGTTGTATTCGGGGGAAGACTGTAGGCTATGGAGGTGAGGGAGGAGGACCTTTAGCTAGGTTATCGAGTAGTGGTAGAGGGAGAGGGAGGAGGGAGGAGGAAGGGAGGTGGGTACCGGGAAGGAGACTCACCTGTGGCTATGGTGGACTTGCATCTTCATCTCCAACGCCGACGCGGCACCTAGAAAGGCCCCTGAGGGTTTTACCCGAGGGTTGAGGAGTAGAACTGGTAGAGTAGGCTTGGCAGCTGAAGTGGGACAGGGCAATGAAGCTTTGCCTTCAAACACCGACCTATGCTTGTGAATGAGCGGCCATAGCCAGATTTCATACCAAGGACGACGATGGGAGGTGTAGGACGTCAAAGGACTCTTTATGTTGCTGGCACTAATGGGGAGTAATCAGACATTTTTTTATTTTGACTCTTTCATTCACGTTTGTTGTTTATTATTCATATTGATATATTTATAATAATAATAAGATAAGATTATGGTGGAGATGATGAGGCGGAGGTGATGGAGGCAAGGTGAGTGACAAACCACATCAGTTCCAGCTTGTGTTTATCTCTTTCTTCTTCTTTTGCTATTCTTCTTCTTTTGCTATTCTTCTTCTTTTGTTATCATTCTTCTTTTGTTATTACTATTCTTCTTTTGTTATTCATCTTCTTCTTTGGTTATTATTCTTCTTTTGCTATTCTTAGTTCTTCTCCCTCCCTTGTGCTATTCTTCTTCCAATCTTCTTCATTTGAGTTGCCATTGAATGACGTTCTGTTTTTGTTTTTTTTTTGCTTTTGAATTAGGAGCTGAGCACGATGAAGAAGATTATAGCATGGCTATGAATTTGGGTAATAATAACTCTCACTGTTGGCCGACGCTTGCACCCTACGCTGTTGACGTCTGCGCTAATCAAGCACTCACTCCTTTGCAACTGGCAGACGGCCAGCTTGCCCCGACCCAACCTGCAGTCCGAATAGAACGCCCGGTCATTATAGTCGTATTTGGTGCAATATTCAGTCCAGATACAGCTATAGAACGCCCGGTCGTTATAGTCGTATTTGGTGCAATATCCAGTCCAGATACAGCTATAACGACCGGGCGTTCTATTCGGGTGAAGACGGTAGAACTCACAAAAGCACAAGACTCGCCCTAAACAATAGACGCAGGGTTGCATAACAGCCTGCCAACGCCACTCACTTGACATGCTCTTTCTCTCTCGATCTGCCAATCTCTTGATCTCTTTCGATTACATACACTGCTGTCGAAATCATGTCCGCCGGGGGGGGGGAGGGGCTACCCCCTTGCTATAAAATAAAGAACAGGGGAGGAAAAAAAAACGGAAAGACAACACACACAAGCAGAAACAGTAAACACAAGGGACAGTACGAAGACAGAGAGAGAAAAGGGAGTGAGGAAGATCACAGCCACTCTTCAAGCGATCTCCATTTCCCGTTCCAAGGCCTGCTATCAGTCAAAACATGCTCCTCCTTGTGTCCATCTCAAACCCACGTGCATATCCGATACACAAGAGGGAGGAGGAGAGAGAGTGGAACACTGCGGTTGAGGAGGAGGAGGTCATCTTCACACATCCCCCTCTTACGGGAGAGGGGGTGGGGGGGAGGGGGGTTTGGGGGCGAGGGGGG
>BFEA01000242.1:396966-407814 GCA_003427395.1 Chara braunii
ATGTAGGTTGAGCGGCGGCTGCCCCCACCCCCGTGTGTCATATCGACCCACTTGCACACAGCCAAAAGGCAAAAAAGAGGCAAAGAAAAGAGGAGGGAATACCTTTCTCGGCCTTTTGGCTAAGATCAAGTGTAGTATCTGTTCTGATCAGTTTAATGTCTGATCCGTGGTCCATCGGAGAAAGTAGGACGCCGAACATCTTACAAGCGTAGTGACGAGGAGAGTCCATGGCCCTCTCCGCACCATTCACCAATCAAAAGCTATGGCTGACATATCTTTCCACGTTCTACCGGAAGATACACGCTCCATTTTGCACATTTGGTGGTGAGTGCTGCTGTGCGTATCTTTCCAAGTTCTAGCGGAAGATACACGCTCCTACACGCTCTGGGAAATTTTCAAAAAGCTTCACAACCTACTCTACTACGGGACGAAGACACAGAACGAACCTTTTTTTTTTTTTTTTTTTTTGACACGACCGAAAACAGAGAAAGAAGAGGAGGGACCTCTCTCTCCTCATCGCGAAACAGGTTTGAAAGATGGAGACCCCTTCCGTTGGGAGGAGACACAAGAAGAGAGGGAAGGGGGATAATGAATGAACACAAGAGGGGGGATTCATCCTCACAGTGGAGGCGGACTCTTTTCTGAATAGGAATGAATGAATTGGGCGGGCGGCAATTACCGACAGATATGAATGTATTTGACCGCAATTACGTCCAGAAACGATTCGGCAAAATTCCTGATGAGCGTTATACCCTAATAACGAGCGAAATGGTCCACATCAGCAGAGCAGAGGGAAAGGATCTCGCGCTACTTGTCACTGACCTTAAATAATGCCGAGTGCACCTTCACACGGAAGCTGGCAAGATCCATTGGCACACGATCCAAAGTGGCGGCTGTACCTGGTCACCTCCCATGTGAAGATGCATTCACGATTTTTCACGGTTTCGCTGATGGTGCGGCGAGGCGCGAACAGAGCGATGCAGGTAGAAGGTCCGTAAGGAAGACGAGAAAGACGGAGCCAGAGACAGGAGAGAGAGAGAAAAGATGAAGAGAGAGAGAAAGAAGGGATAGAGAGAGAGCGAAGGAAGAGAGAGAGAGAGTAAGAAGGGAGAGAGAGAGAAAGAAGGTAGAGAGAGAAGGGACAGAGAGAGAGAGGGGATGGAGAGAAAGAAGGGATAGAGAGAGAAATGCAGACAGGGAGGAGAAAACCGAGACGGAACATTAACGGAGAGAAAGAGATAACGGACGGAGACATAACGGAGACAAGGAGATAACGGACGGAGGCATAACGGAAACAAGGAGATAACGGACGGAGACATAACGGAGACAAGGAGATAACGGACGGAGACATAACGGAGAGATGAGGAAGACGGTAAGGAGGTAAAATGGACAAATGGACTGGTGGGCGACACAGATCAAGATGCACAAAAGAGGAAGACAGATCCATAGAAGCAAGGCAAACACGAAAGGGATACAGAGCGAAGCACCTCCGTTGAGGCCATACTCACACGAGGGCATTCTCGAGTGAATCTGGCCGAAAATGCGATCCAATACATTCAGAAAAGTCTAAGTGTGAACACACCCTAAGCAAGGAGTGACGGGTAGAAGGTGAAAGGGAAAGGTAAGGTTAAGGTAAAGCTAAAGGTAAAGGTGAAGGTGAATACATCCAGGAAAGCGGTGAAGGTGAATTCATCCAGGAAAGCTTAAGTGTGAACACACCCTAAGCAAGGAGTGACGGGCAGAAGGTGAAGAAGAAGGTGAAGGGGAAGGTAAAGATGAAGGTACAAGGTAAAGGTATGGGTGAAGGTAAGGGCCTACAGTAGCTGCACCACTCGCCATCTTCCAAGTCCGTGAGTGCATCTGCACAGCCATGATGTCCAAATGCATTCAAAATCTGGGCGGATGGCGAGTGGGGCAACTACTGTAGGCCCTAAAGGTAAAGGAGGAGTTGGGAGGTGAAGATGAAGACGATTGGCTCGTTTGCACTCACCGCGTGACAACAACATCGGCACGTACTCTCCTCGATCGCCTCCACATGAGCTGACAAACAAACAGAAACCCTCCTTCGAACTTCGCCCGCTATAAATCTTGTGCCCGCCTGCTGGAGGTCCGTTTTCCCATGGCGTTCTGGAAGTAGCCCTGCCTTGTAGCGCGCCACATGTCACATCGGGGCCCCCCTCAGATGGCAGTGGTACATCGAGACGGCTGTTTGCATGCCGCCGAGAGTACACTCACACTACCCGTGGGCCTTCGAAAGGGCAGACACAAAATGAGCGGCCGCTGAGAGTACAATCACACTACCGGTGGGCCCTCGAAAATGGCAGACTCACAAAATGACCGGCCACTGAGAGTACACTCAGAGAGATGGTGAGTCGGCCTTCGATTAACAGAGGCGAGTTGGCCAAATTCGGGGCGAAATCTTGGCCTTTGATTGCACGTGGACATACTCCTTGTCCAGATGCATTGGAATCTGGACATCTGTATTGTCCAGATGCATTTGAAATCTTGGCGGATGGCGATTAGTGCAACTAGTAGGGCCTAAAGCTAACCTCGGAGATGAGGCTTCAGGAGAGTGGTCCGGTTTGGACCGTTACTGCACCTCCTCTTCACCTGAATAGAACGCCCGGTTATTATAGCTGCATCTAGACGGAATCGTCGGCCAAAAATACAGATATAATGACAGGGCGTTCTATTCGGGTCAAGACGGTTCTTCCCCTCTCTCTGCGCCGAAGCGGGGTGGTGGTCCCAGTATGTTTTCCGGCGTTGTTTGTGGAGGCCTCCTATTCTCTTGGTAAGTAAGAAAAGGAACTCGGACTGGGGGCCTCGCCGCACCACTCACTGAATGTGAAAAAGACAAATTTATGTCGGGCCTGTCGTTCCAGGTTGTAGGGGGGAAGTACATTTTTATTTTGTCTTTTTTTTTTATGTTCCTCTCTCAATTTCACCTCACACTACCTACCTACCACTACTAATTGTAAGCATAATGTTCTTCTCTCAATTTCACCTCACACTACCTACCTACCACTACTAATTGTAAGCATAATGTTCTTCTCTCAATTTCACCTCGCACTACCTACCTACCACTACTCCTAATTGTAAGCATGCGGGAACCCCGTAGCAGCCAGAACCGTGTTCACGAGAGAACATGCGGGGGCTGCTCCCGACCTGCAGGTGGGCGATACCGGCTAGGGGACAGCCGGTAGCATCAGGGACCATGCCAACAGGACCAATCCCTGTGCCTCCCCTCAGGTCCCCTCCCCTACGAACATCAGCAGATTCTGCTTAATGCCGATCGGGGGATCCAGTGGTCTATCTCCAGGTGGCGGGCGCCAAGCATGCCCAGGAAGGTACATGCGGTCAATGGGGATTGAACCCACCACCTCCTGAATGCCACTTGCGTGCCTTACCAACTGAGTTAGGCCGCGGGATGCATATGGGGTCCTTCGGGACATCCGTTAAAATTGGAACGATACAGAGAGGGGTGATTAGCACGGCCTCTGCGCTTTCAAGGAAGACACGCATAAATCGAGAAAAGGTCCAGATTTTGCATATGGGCGTCGCCGCACGGGACACGAAACGAAAAACGAAACGAGTGCATCTTCCTGCAGAAAATGGCCACGTTCATTGGTTTGCTATAAATAGTAACGAGTATATTTTGCCACCTTTCGTGGGCAGATGCACTCGTTTCGTTTTCCTTTCATGTGCCATGCAGTGAGACCCTATATTTGGTGGGTGACTGGCGCCGCGAGGCCCTGGTTTACATGTGTGCCCTAAAATCGGACCCTTTCGTCAGGAATAAACATTGGCGGCCTACCGGTAGTGACGCCGTATATTTACCTCCGAAGACCCAGACATTACTAGCCTACCCAAAAAGAACACCCGGTCATTATCGGTGTATCAATCACTGAACGTTGCCAACGATGATCCACCGGGCGTTGTATTCGCGGCAGCTGGGCGTTGTATTCGCGGCAACTGGGCGTTGTATTCGCGGCAACTGGACTTTGTATTCGGGGAAACTGGGCGTTGTATTCGGGGAAACTGGGCATTGAACGTTGCCAGCCATGATCCACCGGGCGTTGTATTCGCGGCAACTGGGCGTTGTATTCGTGGCAACTCGGCGTTGTATTAAGGGAAACTGGGCGTTGTATTCGGGGAAAAGTTGCCAGCTATGATCCACCAGGTGTTGTATTCGGGAAAAATTGCCAGTTGTGATCCACCGGGCATTATATTTGGGGAAACTGGGCATTGTATTTAGGGAAAAGTTGCCAGCTATGATCCATCGGGTGTTGTATTCGGGGAAAGTTGTCAGTTGTGATCCACCTGGCGTTGTATTTAGGGAAAGTTGCCAACTGTGATCCACCGAGCGATGTACTGGGGGAAAGATTGCCCCCTATGGTCCAGCGAGCGTATTGGAGGCGTTGTATTCAGGGAAGATTGGTAATTGGGATGTGACAACGTTGTAGAATCACGTGGCGTTGTATTCGGGTGAAGAACGTTCGTTGGAGGGCGTGACAACGTTGGCGAGTCACAAGTGGTAAGCGAAGGATGAGGGGAAGAAAGCCCAAGGAAAGGTCCAGCGGGGAGACTAAGGGGGTGGCCCAGGGAAAGCCTAGTTTTAAGAGGAGTCCAAGGGGGGAAGCCCCAAGATGTCCCAAGGACAGGTCTATTCTACAGGTTAGCAACTTATCACTTATAGCATACCCCGACCTATAGGAAACTCTTCTTTTTTTTCCCGAACATGAGTGTACACGACCCCAACCTTGCAAAAAGTTTTTGTCGTCACAAGTAAAACTTAGAGGGGCCGTGCAGCATGGGGCGTTGTTGAAAAAGGAAATTTGCGGCCTCTGAAGTGGTGCAGGTTCCACGCTGACCCCCGCAGGCCTATGTATGGTGTACTGGTGCTTTAAACTACCATAGGGGTAATACTAACACCTCCTCATTTTGAGATTACCTATAGATGGCTCATGTTTATTCTTGGGAAGCAATGGGGAGCAACACTTGGAAACTGGATCCAACGTTTCATGAGACAAATTAGCTCTCTTAGTCATGGGAGACACATGACAATACTGATTACCCCGGAAGAACCAAGGTATTCACTTTCTACCTACCTTTTCCAAAAGACAAAAAGTTGCAACACAAGTCAGCATTGATTAAACTAGGAAAAAATAGAGGATTGTCTGCCTTTGATGCTTGTACCAACCTGACTCCTTACGCTGCTTTCCTTCTCGGAGTGACTAGAAATATGGAAAAGGCCCGAAAAGCATGCAACTTGAATGGGGATATGCCAACGATTTGAGGAAAAAATGACTATGGAATTTGAATCTCATGTGTAGTTCGGTTACTGCTAATAAACGAGGGAGAGGGACCGATCAGGCGTGACATCCAATATCCATCTGATTCAAAAAGTATTGTTGCTCGTCATCCTGTGTTCCGCGGCGTCTCTTTCCTGATCTAAATCGTGCGGGTGTATATGACGGGACTCGGTTATAGACAAGGGTTCGGTGATATGTCTCACAGAGTTCAAAATAGTAGTTAGAGGGGCGTAATTGCACAACTCTCTTCTCGACTTCTGACTTTTCACATGGCATATAATTGAAGTCTCTCGCTGTGCACGTCAGCACTTATACCACATACTACACGACCAATGAGGGGCATTTGTTGGCCACGGAACCATGATCGGATCGTTGAAAGACAATAAAACATAATAATGGGAAAAATATTATATCCACAATCACAAATCCGGAGTTCACAAAAGTCAAACATTGCGTTTTCGCAACACAATAATAGGGTCATCCGGTTTGTTCCACAAAGTCTCGCACGTTCCACTCATAGACACGTGGGTGTTCCTCGTTGTATGGGAACTCGGAACACGTTTTGAGATCTTGACGTAGCGTCGAGAATAAGATTGAGATGCTTTGGCGAACATCACAATGGGGAAAAAAAACATCCATCACACACATCCACCGTTTACAAAACACTATGTCATTACAAATGCCCTTACAAGTGTATTCATTCGTATTTTTTGTATCTTGCATGAACTGCATCTGCAACGACAATTGAGGCAATAACACATTTGTATTTTGTTCAGCTCGTAACCGACTCTCAGTAGTCGAATGAGCGAGGGGCTGAATGGCTAGGTCAGAGAGTCTATGGGCGTGAACTTTGAGGCGCACGTTTGTTTCGTGAACGTCCGGCGGTTCCACAATCCGGCAAAACAGTTTGTGATCTCGCAGAGTAATGCGAGTAAAAGAAAGGCTAGTTTTTTATTAGTATGGTCGCACGTATTGTGTGTGTGTGCGTAGAGATGGACGTTGTCGTGACTATTGTTAAAGTGATGCTAGTCGTCGATGCTGCCATCCGAGGTGATTTTCAATAATTCGTTTGAGGCAGCGCCCGAGTTTGCATAGTACAAGAATCCGTAAAGTGTTTTGGTTGTTGTATCTCTTGCCTGTCAATAGAAGTCACCTACGACCTTGGCTAGGCATATATGAATGAAGTCCGATACAAGTAAAAGGTCGAAGTTTTCTGCCTGCAGAAATAACAGAGGTATGACCTTGGAAAAGTGGTCGCATGTGGGGGCCATGATCGATAATGACGAGGCCTTTGTATGGTAAATGGTGTGTGCAATGGATATAGATGGGGACCAGACCTCCACTCGACGGATGACAGGGTTCAACAGCCGTGGGTTCGGCCAATAGGCCAAGATGTGGCTTGGGGAAGTTTAACGGGTTTAGGTCCAGGGTAGTTACTTTTTATATGGAGTTCTACGCTTTCTAAACTTACAATTGAGCCTAACCCTGTAGATTATGACATTAGACTTCGAAACAATAGATAAGAAGATCGAGGCCAATGAGTGGCGAAAAAGCAATAAAGCGCAATTAAAGAAGATTAAGGGGTTGAGGGTCTCGTGGCACTATCTCCCTTGGTTTCGTCGTCAGTGTCGAGCACGGGGCCGAATGGCGGGACCGAGTGGTATCTGTAGTTCCCTCCCTCCTCTCCCCCTCTACTTCATTTTTTTTTAACTATTTATTTATTTAATATTATCATTTATTATTTTATTACTTCTCTGTATCATTTTAGGACCGGGCCAGACACCGGTTCCGGGACCGGTGATGGGACCAACTGACCTAGCTCAATTGGCTCTCCCACGAACTATGGAAATGCAAACTTGGATTCGAACTCCATTAGAAGCAGATGACTTAAATACTACATAGGGCCGACCAGTTCGAGTTGGTATCTCAAGGCTAGTACCCTGTCATGGACCTTTATGAAATTCTTTAAAATTTGAATGGTACAGGGAGAGGATTAGTGTGCCTTTAGACTTAGTTTCAATGTAGAACAAATCTTACGTCTCATAGTGGGTAGGTTCATTATGAGGCAAAAGGGAAAAGTTGGCCGACCGAGTAGGTCGAGCTTGGCATAAAGCTCAACTGTTAGGCGAAATTTTATTTTATTTTTCCGACGAGATATAAACCAAGGAAGCCTTGTGGGTGAAATGAGGAAAATACTAATTAGGAGAATAGGAAGAAAGGAAGAGGTGAGGAGGTAGACATCAGGGGGTTAGTTTGACTTATCAATTGGTCACGATATTTTCAGCAATGCGGCTCTCTTCCTTTTCATCGAGTTGTGATCTTGTTCTTCTCTCGATGATCTTCCTCTCGACTTGGCCATGATCTTCTTCATTGGAAGAACGATCCGTTTTTTTGCGGGTATGGTGGTTGTACTTGTAGAAGGCGATGTTGGTGGTGTGGCTGTCCAGGCTCGAACGGAAGATTCTCTCTCGGTCGGTGGATGTACCTCTCCATGTTTAAGGGGAATATTCATTCATATTTTGCACATTTGGTGAGTGGTGGAGAGTGACTCATAGCAACCGCTTCCTCGTCATTTTTACACACGTCATCGAGGTGTTCATTTTCCTTGCAGAGATTGGCGGATCGACATTCATTGTGGTGATCGTACTTGTTGGGCGATGCATCTGCCCATATCTTAGCGGAAGATTCAAACTCACTTCGCACATGTGGTGAATGGTGGTGCGAGGCAGAAGGTTGAGGTTGCACTGCTATTTGTGCACGTCATGCTCAACTTCATCGTCGAGTCGTTTTGCTCATAATCGACGCTCCACTCGTAATCGCCTCTCCCGATGGTGTTGCTCATGACCCTCTTTGAACGATCGTACTATTTATTCAGGCAAGAAAAAAATTTCTTAATTTTGAATAAATTTGGCGATGCAAACGGCCAGATGCATTAGTGTATTGAGGCCCATTGAGAAGCATGCAACACGTATGAGCAAGCATGCGATTGAACAAAAGAGAGAGAGAGAGAGAGAGAGAGAGAGAGAGAGAGAGAGAGAGAGAGAGAGAGAGAGAGAGAAAAAAAAAAAAAAAAAAGAGGAACATTAGCATGGATCTCGCCCATTTCCGTTTGGCATCGACAACGATGGGACGTGCGAGGTGAGATTAGAGGATGTGTGGATACACTAGTTTAAGGCGCGGGCGACTTTCCTGTATAGAAAAAGGTTCGGAAAAAACAGGGTTAGCAAAGTTGGTGATGAAAAAGTGCGGGCCGTGCACGGAGCCCGACACCCGCACGGTAGGAGGATGATTGTTTACAATCAGGAATTCGACCGATAAGCCAAAGCGTGGCCTTTGGGGTTTTTCATAAGACCGTACAACCCGCCGAACCCATTTATAAGGCTTTTTGATAATGTCAATGCCAGCCTTGGGCATAACACTATCGGTTACGGTGTTCAACTCTCAAGCAGCGAGTATGGGGGTCGAGGAGAACATGCGTTGACGGCGGAGCGACGATGTATTTTGAAGGAAGCCGAGGGGTTGAGGGCCCGGTGGGGCTATTCCCTTTAGTTTTATGGCTGGTCTCGACCACGGGCCAGATTGGTGGAACCAAGGGGACGCCAACAGTTCCCCTCTTCCCATAGGTGCCACCTTTGCCTCTTATGTTTATTTTTTATTTTTATTTTTATTTTATTATTATTAATTTTATTATTATTATTTTCTTATTATTCGGCCATATCTCCGGGATGTGGTATCAGTGTCAAGTACGACGGTGGGACCAATGGGCTTAGCTCGAGTGGTTCACCAATAAACTGTTGAAACACAGACCGAGAAGGTCAACGTTGTTGGTGCGAATACCCTTACAAGGGTATCCGCCCTGGTTTTTGCAAGTAACAGAAAATAAGCTTGATTCAAAGTTTAGGTATAACGCGCGAGGCGCGGCGGCGTCTATGGTTTACATTAGGCTGAATGGATGACTATAGCAGAGAGTGTGTGGGCGCGCAGACTTAAAACGCGCGTGTTCTTTTTGTTATTGATGATTGTGGGAACCGGGGTTGATCGCAGACCAGATTTTTATTTCTGATTAAGTTAGGATTAAAAAATCTTGTCTCCTAATTGATGTGTTTACTTGTGATTTGTGCGTACGTGCGGGGGACGACATCAACAACCATATGAGTTTGAGATTGTTTTGGTAGGTCTGAGCGTCGCTGTCGCGCGCACGGTCCCCGCTGGGGGAACGTTCCCGGCCTCGTTGTCGGCGTGAATACCCTTACAAGGGTATCCGCCCTGGTTTTTGCAAGCAACAGAAAATGAGTTTAAAAGTTTGAGTATACCGCGCGAGTCGCGGCAGTCTCCGTTGTTTATGCGGCTGATGGTTGGCTAGAATAAAGAGTGTGTGGGCGCGCAGACTTGAGCCGCGCGTGATCCTTCTAATTGTTGATGATTAAAAAGTTAGCGTGATCGCCGGCCGGAAGTGTTTTTATTTTTTTTCTGATTAAGTAAGGATTAGAAAGATTATGTCTCGGTGATTGATGTGCTTGCCTGTGACCCATGTGCACGCGCGGAGATCGACATCGACAACGAGGGGGCTTGAAGTGTTTTCAGTAGGCCATGCGTCGTTAGGCGTCCGCCAGAGCCAGACCCAGACTCGGGCCTAGCCCAATAGTTACAACATCTGAGACATTCAGGAGTCGAGGTCGAGCGACGACGACGCGGGAATATCCGAGTGGCGCGAGGGGGTTGAGGGCCCGACAGGGCTACCCCCCTTGCCTTTGCCGTTTGCGGAGTCAAGGCAGTGCTAGCGGTTTATTCTCCCTCGACATATTTGGACGATTAAAAGTTTTTAAATATTTTTATTACCCGTTGTCGCACTCCTATTAATTTTTATGTTCCGGTGTGCCGTTGACTTGGATGCGACGTCAGGCTTAATGGCCGCCACGACAGTTAAGGACTTTGAGTGTGCAGCCCGTTCAACGGGCCCGTGTGTTCGAGGTACTGGCAAAAGTCCTCGATCACGCGTGGCTGAGGACCACGGCGCGGCCAGGGTTCGGGTGGGGTGTATTATGTTCAGGAGGAACCCGTAGCAGCCACGCTCGGCCCCAAGCCTCCACTAAGGGGACAGGCGGGAGCTGTACCCACCAGCAGGGGCGATATCTGCTGTAGTGGGGCGGGTGGCACCGGCCAGGGGCTAGCCGGTATCACCAGGTCTGAACTGCCTCGATCGGCCGGGAGGGCCAGCCGGTAACAGTGGGGAGCTTAGCAGGGCAGCGCAGTAAAGGCAAGGCGGCGGCGGTAGCGCAGTGGGAACGGGCGCTGAAGCAGCACATGGGAGGCAAGGCAGAGCTGCAAGAGCAGGCGGAGGGCGCAGAGGCTAGTAGGAACGAACCCGGGCGTGACCCCGACCAGGTTCGTGTAAAAACGGACCGAGTGGGCGGATGCAGCAGTGAGGTAGAATAGCAAGTCGGCAGCGGGCGGAGTGGAGTGCTGCTGTGAGAAAGAGTGGAGCGGGCGGGTGGGCGGGGGGGTGAAGTGACAGACAGTAGGACAGTGAGGCGGG
>BFEA01000242.1:407825-426516 GCA_003427395.1 Chara braunii
TGTCCTCTTCTCCCTCTCTGCCTACGGTTTACCGGGCAGTTCTATTTGACGATATATATATATACAGGGTAACCGGCGTTCGGGACGGGCCGAACACCCGAACGTATGGGACTGTTTGGGGATGCATTCGGCCCTTCGGGCTGGACGGGGACAAAAAAAAAAAAAAAAAAAAAAAACAGTCATAAAAAAAATCTGAAAAACAGATATGTTATGGAAAAAAATAAATTAAACAAGATTTGCCTGAGCATTACGTCCGAATTCTTTACCAAATTTGAAATAAAAATAAAGTACACAGAACAAATACTAATAATAAAAATAAATAAAAATAGAAAGAAAATTAAATTTAGTGAGTGCGGGAGTATGTTTTTGACACCGTCATCTTTGGCGATTTTTTTTTTTTTTTTTGGCATAGATAAATACTCTTAAAATTCCCAGATGTGTACTTCACATAATACAAAACCCACTAAAAAAGTAAAAAAAAAAAAAAAAATTGTTTAGACTGCGAACTAAAGTGAAAACAAAAAGTAAAAAGTAAAAAACAACGTGGGCGAGCACGTTTTGACACCGCCATCTCTGGCGATTTGTAATTCATTTTAGGCTAAGCCAAATGACTTGAAAATTTATAGGCATGTACCTCACATCATAGAGAACTCAGAAAAAAAAAAAAAAATTTAAGGCCCCGAAATAATTTTTGGCAGGGGCCGCACGCCGTCGGGTTCGGGCCTCGTACGGAACCCCGAACGTACGAACGTACGGAGGTCCGCCCGGGGGCATCCGTACGTACGGGCTGGTAACCCTATATATATATATATCCCTCTCTGCCTACGGTTTACCGGACAGTTCTATTTCTGTCTCTTATACACATCTAGATGTGTATAAGAGACAGCAGTAGGACAGTGAGGCGGGCGGAGTGAGGACGCTGAGGCAGGGAAGCGGACGTAGGCGGTCGGAGGAGAAGGTGAAAAGGAAGAGGGGAACGAACGGGGACGCAGGGTCGGGCCGGGTACATTCGGGGGCAGGAAGGACGCAGCGACGAGAGGAGTAGCTATGGTGGGGGCAAGAATCGTCTATCACACCCGATCCTTGACGGATTCGGGCGGGGGAAGAAGCGAACTTGGGGTTCTGGCCTAAGGCGAACCTGTTAGTTGGGTCAGAGTGGCGGAAGGGTGAGTAAGAAGGTAAGAAAGGGAGAAAACGGACTGCGCGGGTATGGCGGGAGGAGGATGAACGGGAAGGCGAGTCGTATAAAACACTCACTTCATAACGAAAACGAGCGAGGGGAGACATGATTTCGGGGTTTTTGAATAGGGAGACCCCGAATTTGTGGTCAGATTGTGATAAAAGTTAGTAGAGTTAGAGTTGGGAAGGAAGAGGAGGTCCGCTGAGTTATGGCGGGAAGCGGTGATGGAAGAGGAGCACGTGCAAAATGGTAGATCCCGCCCGCTCCTTAACGAAAATGGGCGAGGGGAAAGGCATTTTCATAGTTTTGGGGACGGGCGAGTTCAATACTGAGGTTAGTTTTGGTGTTAAAGTACTAGGTTAGAAGGTTAGTAAGAAGGAGAGGCGGACAACGAAGAAGAAAGAGAGTGTAAACGGGATAACTCGGTCCTTTTAGGACCGATTTTGAAGATCTAAAGTGCTATTCAGGGGCTTTTAGGTGTTGCGAGTTAGCTGGCGAACCTAGATTTCGAGCACAATGGATGGATCTTGCACGGCAGACAACGAGAGTTGCGCCCGGGGGAAATGAATCAGTGAAATAGCGATGTATCCGTCCAAGATTATGCGGAAGGTTCATTCGATTTCGCTCATGCTACCTATGGAGGCTGCGTAGGGACAGCCACGGGGTCGGAGACTCATGTGGCCAGGACATTGGTCATCCAGTCGTTGGAGGACTCGCTCTAGCCCACATGCACGCGAAGCACTGCATGCTCCAAGCTCCCTTGTCATACACGCGTGTATCGGCGTATATTTCCATGTTTAAGCGGAATATTCGCTCTGATGTTGTAACGAGTGAAGAAGGGGGGCGGGTCCCATGGCCGCAGCTGTGACGCGTTCTCCTCGGTGGCTATGAATGCCCCGCGGCCGCGGTCACCGCGGGCAAGACCGCGGGCCCGCGGTCATCATGACCGCCGTCCGCGGTCATGACAAAAAAAATAAATAAAAAAAATTCAGAAAAATCTGAAAAAATTATATGTTATGCCAAACAATAAACTGAACAACTTTTGCTTTGGGGTCATATCCAAACTCGTTACCAAATTTGAGATAAAAAATAAACAAAATCCTTTATTTTTCTTACTAAAAGAATAAAGTCGAGAACTTTTGCCTGAGGGATTTCTGTTTTTCTTTTTTTTTTTTTGAAATCCGAAAAGAAGTCAAAAAATAAAACTAAAAATATGGAGTTGTAGAGGGCAAACAAACCTACAACCCCATATTTTTAGTTTTTTTTTTGGCCCATAATGCTACGAATTAAAAATGTCGGGGTTTTGCGGCCGCGGGCGGTCGGCCCCGGCGGTCGAGGTCATGACCGCATGCGGTAAAATGACCCGCGGTCATGACCGCGGGTGATGCATAGCTCGGTGGAAGTACGGAGGGAAAACGACTAAGGAGGAACACAGGGAGAGGGAGAGAGATGCTCATGTGTAGGATTGCGCGAACTCTCCCGCAATCTAGTGCGGGATTTATCCCCGATTCGAACAACCGACGGGTTTATGGGGCAGTTCGGGTTGTGGTCGGACACTCCGAAGCAGGGGACTGTTATGCTCCACCGCGTAGCTTCACCATGGCCTAGTCGTGCACTTGCTTGATAACATTATGACTACGTTTGGCTCATGCCGAGCATTACCATGCTTTGCACTGAATGCTGCCGAGTATAGTGGCTCGGCGTGGTAGCGAGGAACTTCGATTTTTGTGCGTTACTATAGTACGTTGCAGCTGCATGCTGTTCGCGGTACACGTGACCTATGCTAGCTTCCCTCTACGTTTGACCCCCAGTTCAAGCACAACACACAGGGGAGGATGGTGCCTTTTGACTCATAGCCTGCGTCTGAGTCGGGGCCGGTGCACCCCGAACTGTGGCTTCGAGGAGCTAAAGTACCTTGTCAAGTACAAAACTATGCCGCGCCTCCCTTGACTGCAGTTGATACGGGATGTCACCATATATACATCACAATACCAGGCTGTTGTGGTACGTTATAACTGCTGCACCAGTTATTGTATACAGGTAATGCATGCAGAGCAACTAGATCTCATTTGCGGTGCTTAGTGTGCGTATCGAAGTAGAGCACGAGAGGTGTGCTCTATCCAAACGCAATCCTTCTTGGTCGTGTACCTCCAGTTCAATACGGAGAGACAAAACTGTAATTTGGGAGAGGTGTTCAGACCTTGCAAGAAAGTCACTGCTACAAGATAGAGGACATGGCATTTTGGCTTGGGAGTGGTGGTCAAGTCGAGTAGGGGAGTCACCGTCGCGGCTTGGAAGCTCGTCAGAGTACCGTTGTTCTGCGCATGGGCACAAGTCGACCATTCTATCGTGATTTAGCCACTCTGCTGCGATTTGGAGGACTGTGAGGGACAGTTGCTCAGCGTTTAACCCCGAGGGCGACGTTTTTGCTCGCGCCGGCCACCATTGCGGGGCCCTCAGGCGCTGGAAGATAACAAGGCCCTCTCTTGGGAGTTGAGTCAGTCCCCCTCCTGTATCTCGAGCGTCTGAACCCCTCATTCTGTTTTTCTTACTCTAAGTCTAGTCCTGATCCGAGAGGAAGGCGGCAGGTGGAATTGCAACCCGTAATCCGCGCCAAGGCCTCAGTGGGAGGTTCGCCCCACCGATTGCGGGAGCTCTGCCGGAACTCAGGAGGAGTTCTGGAGGCAGGGAACTGGGAGGTAACTATATTACTTTCCCTTTATAAACCCAGTTATAGTCCCCTACCTGTATCCTTGACTGTGTTTTGACTGAGTTTTGACTGAGTATATTGCATGCATCCCTATTTTGACTTTCAGTTTAACCTTCAGGATATGAATCAGACTAAGTAAAGGAATGCATGTGCAACCTCAGTTTCAGTTTTTGTTGATTGACTAAACACAGATTATAAAAAGAGATTGCATCTGGGAAAGGGCAGGATGGGAAACAGTTTTGCGTGAGGTTTGACTGGGCTATCAAGGCTGGAAGGTCCCCATAAGTTTGGGGAGACCCAGTGCCTTGTTTATTTTGAATTGTGTGGGGCATCAGACCATTCTATAAGTTTAGGTGGTCTGGTTGCTCTGGAGGCTGGGAAGTCCCCATAAGTTTGGGGAGACATAGTGCTATGGGATTGCCTTAAGGACCAGACTGTTCTATAAGTTTAGGTGGTTTGGTTACTCTGACTTGCGAGGGTTGTGTGTGGTTGACCTTTTCAGGGGCCAAGTGCGTTCTGTAAGTTCATGTGCCTTGGTTGCTTTGTTTATTTTGAGTTTTCCTCTGTTTATTTGGTTCTGAACGAGGAGGTCTGAGCCGTCTATAAGTTTATGTGGCTCAACCTCTTCCTGCTTTAATTTGAGAAAATGAATTTGACAAAGGGCAGACCATTCTGTAAGTTCAGGTGGTCTAGCCCAATGCCACGCACAACTTGGGTCAGAGAGAAATGAATCAGGCAGTGAGTCAGACTGTTCTGTAAGTTCAGGTGGTCTGACTCAAAGCCCGCACATGCTGGAACCTAAAGGTTATAATTTGACTATATTTTATTATTATTCTATCTATGAACGAGCTAATCAGACTGTTCTATAAGTTTAGGTGGTCTGACTATAGCCTATCATAACCTGAAGAAAGTATAATTAAGAATATAACTGAAGGTAACTTGGGGCCGACTGAGCATTGTTTCTAAGATGAATGACTCAGTCCTACGCCCGCTTTGAAGACTAAGTTCAGAAAGGTATATATAACTTGGTTATTTAAACAGTTCAGAGCAACTAGAATGACCTAGTCATGTGCCCAAAAAAGAGAAAAGTTGTTGTGCCCTGTGTCTGTGTATACTTTGGCTAAGTTAGGCTCATTCCATAAGTTTGAGTGGCCTGACTTTATGCCTGGCTAAGTAAGGCACATTCCATAAGTTTGGGTATCCTGACCTTATGCCTTATGTAAGCAGGGTATAAAGGGTTAAATCATTGAAAGGTCATGAACTATTGTCTGCTAAGTTGACTTGGGATATTGAGAGTACTTACCTTTGTGGCCTGGCCTGCATGAGATTGAGTGGGGCTACTGCTTAGTCTGAGTTTCAACTTGACAGGTAGTTGCTTTAGTTGCTCGCCACATGCTAGAGCGATAGGAGTTAGTTTCAATTCCTGCATTTTTTTAGCTAAGTTTATTTTACTTGGATCAATTCACGCATTCTCTGCGATATTTTCTTATATATGGCCTTGTATAAATTTTGGTAAACTACTTTCTCTACGGAAAGTGCTGCTGAAATTTCTGCAAATCCAAGGAGTTAGTCAAATTTTGACTTTTCAAGTTCAACTTGTCTAAAGTTCATATATGGCTTAGTAAAAATTTGGAAAGTCTCCTTTTCTAAAGGAAGTGCTGCTAAAATTTTTGCTAATTCAGGGATTTAGACAAAATTGGACTTTGAAAAATTGAAGACCATCTTTGTTTTCATATTCGGGCTGATATAAATTATGGGAAGACACTTTTCCTACGGGAAGCGCTGCCGAAATTTTCTTAGTTTAAAGGAAATAGATTATATTTTGACAGGTGGCAATTCTGGCGATCCACTCTGTATAGGGGAGATTATGCCAGGGTCTACCTTTGCTTTGGGTGTTGCTTAAAGGTAGATCTAGGCTTAGTCAATTAGAAGGATCTTGGGTGAGAATCTGTTATGGAGTTGTATTCTACATACACTTATGATCTTAGCTTGGGGATTGACCTATCTTGTGTTACAGATCATCTCGATCGATTGATTCAGGATCTGGACTAGATTCAATTGATCCTGCAAAGATCATTTCTGTTATCATTGATAACAGATCGGTTGTCGATTCGTCGGTTTGCGATTCAACCCCAATCCACTCTTGCCACTCAACCTAAAGGCGTTAGCCCTGTGGTTTGAATTAATTTATTGTGTTTTCGCCCGGACTTTATTGAATGGCCATTTAACAAAAGTATTGAGTAATTATTTTGGGGAGTTGCACAAGAGTGAGGTTTGTATGGCTGAAGCAAGGGGTATGAGCATAGAGAATGGTTGAAGTTGACCCCGTGTAGCGCGTGGACTTTGTTGAATCCTTGATGTGATTGCAGGTATGTTTGTGGTTCGGACTCTGGATGTGACTGTCTGCGACTACATACATATATGGCTGAGAAGATTTTCACTGTGACAGTGGGAAGTGATCGTCCTATATATGTATACATTTATATGTGTCTTGGGTATGCGCGCGACTTACTGTGATCGTGCGCAATTGTTAGCCAGATTATGGTTTGAGAGAGAAGGGAGATCCCCTTTTATGCTTTACCTTTTAGAGATTTTTATAGTCGGACGTTGGTCCTGGACCGGGATTCAAGGTCCTTGTCCTGAACATCCCACGCCCTAGACTCTGCAGGGAAGGAATCTGTCCCCGTGGAGAGCCTATTTGCCTTGCCTACCGAGACGCTCAGACCAAAGACCGGAGATCTCGCGGTGGTTGCACGACTATTCCTTCAGCCGTGCAATATCGTGAGGGATTAGACCCTCACGACACTTCGAGTCTGACACTTGAGTGTCATAAGCGGTACTCGGATCCATGAGGGACCGCTTGATTATGGACACTACATAGTATGCCATCATTACGACTATTTGCGTATGCTTGCATTGCGATTGCTTGCATTGCGAATCAGTATGAATTAGCCCTGCGTCCGCGCGGTTTTATACTAAGTCCCGCACGAGACGCCTATCCGACTTCCGCATCGGAAAGTTATGAGATAACTACTGAAGGGACTAAGAGTGTTGTCTCGTTGTTTGATGTGTGTGGGTGTGGGTGTTTCATTTTTGTGTTCGTAAAGTGGTGTGCTCGTGGTGTGTGGGATGCGTCCTAGTCGACCGACGACGAGTCGCGCTTGGGACCTCAGCCCCCCAAGATGTCGGTTCGCGTGCGGGTACCCCCCATAAAGGCGTATTACCGTGTGTATCCCCTATTCTACAACGAACGAGAAACGCCCTCGGCTGGCCCACCTCTGCGATTGCAACTGATCAACTTTCGTACTGTGGACTGGTAGCTCGGCGGGGATACGCCCACCGAAGGGAGGTGACAACTCCCGTAAGGTGGAGGTAAGTCGTGCCTCGCGTAGGCCCTATCTTGTCGTAGGGGCTCGCGGGAGGTATGGCTGACACACTCGGCCGGAGCGGTTTGCGGAAGCTCCATGTATATTCGCGGCGAAGGATTAAAACCAACTCCTGCGTGACGCGGCCGGGAGGGTCCCGCGCTGCCTTGGTGCAGTGTCGGACCGATGCGCTCGACAGCATCACGCAGGATTGGTAGAATTCGCAAGTCGCTTCAAGAAAAGAGAAGTGGCGGAGCCGCTCCGGCCGAGTGCGCCAGCTATACCTCCATCGAGTCCCTACGACAGGACAGGGTCTCGCGGGGTACAACTTACCTCCACCCGTGGGATCTGTCACCATCCCTTGGGTGAGTGTGTCCCCGCCGAGCTACTGAACCACACGCGAAAGTTTTTACTTGCAATCACGGAGGTGGCTCAGCCGAGGGCGTTTCTTGTATGCTGTAGCATAGGGGGTACGCGTGGTTCACGCCTAACTCGGACCTGTACGGGAACCATCACGCTGGGGCGCTGATCTCCCACGTGCGGTTTAGCCACGGTCGACTAGGACATCCTAACTCAACCACGCGATACAAGACAAAGCAAACCAACTCAGACAAACAAATAAGCCTAGTCCCTTTTTCGTACGTCCTGACCCATAACTCAGAAAAACCTTTGTGTCCGAGCGAGACGCACATGAAGTTGCATAAACAGAATGTAATCGTCAAGGGAATCATAACGCTCAACCATGTGTACTCAGTTGATCTGCTATCATGGCGACGCTTCATGCGTTACCCAAATCCGCGCACCCTCTCATCCCTATAGTGCCAAAATTGTGGCCTTGATGCAGAATCCGCCACGACCATTCAATCCGCAGCATGCCAGAACCCCCATTTTGCATGTTTACTCGTTCGATTTGGTTGAGGAACGGGCAAGTTACGTTATCTTTCCCTCTCGTCTTTCTCCTTCCCTCTTCGCACGGTTCCTTCCACGCACACCTTCTTTTATTTATCTCTCATTCTAGTCACTTAACATTAAAACTAGCGTCTCCTTCTAGCTCGCCCAACCCAAGACCTCCGAATAACTTCCTCCCCCACTTGATTGCGTTAGATATCGAGTAAAACATGACTTTTACCCATTCACAATATCCATTCACCGCTGCCTTCGTCACTTCCCTCACCTATCTTTCCGTATCTGATCCTGATTCCAGCCAGATTCATGCACCTCCTTTTTGCCTGCTCTGTCTCTCTCCTCACTCGCCTCCACTACTACCTACCACTCTCTCTTCTTCTACCAACTTTGCTCCCTCCTTCGCCTGCCTTCCTTACTCCCGTCGTAGTCCCCTCTCCTACCTTTCTTTTCTTTTCTTCTCTCATCTGCCTTCTTCCTCTGCAGGTACTTTAGCGCAGCCCAGCCGATTACATTCGGACCACACTGATTGTTTGGAGAAAAGCTGCGGAATGAACTAGCTACCATTCGGCCGGTAAGTCTTTCGCCCCCTGTACCCAAGTTCGATAGCAACTCAATTTCAAAGAAAACAGCCCTTGACCCAGATTCTCAATTAACATTGTCCATCATTACCCAGTCAGACAGCAACCCATCCTCGAAGAAAACAACCCTTTGCTGCTCCGCTGTCGGACTGTTTTTTCCATAATACTCTTCAGACCCGGTCCAGACAGTTTACCACGGGATGAATCTAGTCATGTGTGGTACCAAGTTCGTTCGGGGCCACTTTGTAGGCCGCAATAAAATGAATAAAATAAAATAAAAATAAAAAATAAAAATAAAAACAAAATCCGAGATCAGAATCAGGGCGTACTCACATTAGCATGTTCCTGACTGAATTTGACTGCAGTTGCTAATCCCACAGGCCTGCTTTTCAATAGTTCGTGGGTATACCACCTGAGCTAGGCTCAGTGGCATTGTTCTCACAAATCTCCTTTTCAACAGTTTGCGATTGTACCAACTGAGACAGCGTAGGTACTGAGCCCACAGGACTGTTTTTCAACAGCCTGCGGGTGTACCACCTGGGCTTAGCCCAATGGCATCAGTCCCACAGGACTGTTTTTCAACAGTTGGCGGGTGTTCCAACCGAGCTTGGCCCAGTGGCAATTCCGGACCTGCGTTTCAATAATTTGTAGGTGTACCGTTTAAGCTAGGTCAGTTGGTGCTTGTCCCACATGCCTATTCTCAACAGTTTGCGAGTGTACCAACTGAGCTAAGCCCAACAACACTGATCCCGCGGGCCTGTTTTCCAACAATCTGAGGGTGGACCAACTGAGCTAGGCCCAGCGGGGCCTGTTTTTTTCAACAGTCTGCGGGTATACCAACTGAGCTAGGCCTAGTGGCATCGGTCCCACGGGCCTGTTCCAACAGTTCGCAGGTGTATAGTTGATCTAGGCCTAGTGGCACTATTCCAGACCTGTCTTTCAACATCTGTGGGTGTACCACCTGCGCTAGGCCCAGTGACACTAAATTAAATTCCGCAGAACTGTTTTTCAACAGCCTGCAGGCGTACCAATTGAGCTAAGTCCGCAACTGTTGTTCCCTTGGGCCTATTCACACTCAAATTTCTCACAGCAGATTGCGGCTGGCGGACGGTGCATCAGCAGGGGGATCCTGCCACTCAAGCTTCTTCCGCCTCATGGGCTAAGCATCCTCTGGCTTGCATGCATTTGAACTCCTCAGTCCATGTGTCAAAACGGGCAAGATAAAGGGATCCCGTCAATGCTCCGAACAGGCCCCGAGCCTGCCAAGAGTGACACACGCTCAGGTCCTCGGCCGCCGTGGCGGACACCCGTGGAGATCCCCACCGCTCCTTACTGTAATGGCGTCCTCAACAACCCATGGCGGGAAGCACTTCCACGTTCACCCAAAGGGGTGACAATGCGGTTACCGTCCCCCTCTCGCTTCTTGTTCGACAGTTCGAATACTCCCTAATTTTCTCTTCAAGGTTCTTTTCATCCTCTCCTCGCAGTATTTCTTCGTCGTCAGTCCTAGAGGCAGCTTTCCAGCCTAGTCAGTGCTGGGACCTCTAAAATTTGACAAAAACAAAAGGGATAAAATTTTAAAATTAAAATCAACTAAACTAGAGAACTGAGGGAGGCGTAGAGAACTGAGGGAGGCGTAGAGAACTGAGGGAGGCGGGGACTCACCCGCACCCTCGCCGCGTGCTGACCTCGAACCCCAAACCTGTCGCTTGAAAGTCCAATACCGTAACCATTAGAACTAGGTCGAAGGCTATGCTAAGTAAGTGTGAACCTGTGTATGAATAGTCGTGGGACCGTGACTGGTCCTACCCGCACGAACCAGGCTTCGCCTTGGCCTATCGGCCAACCTCCTGACCGTTAGGAGACGCCGAGACGCCACCCGCGTCTAGGATCGTAGCTATTCTGGTATCCCGGTCGTCGGGCGCTCGACATACTTTGTCGAACTTCCAAACTTTCCCCATTATTAGGTCTGCCAACGCCGCGCCCTTCGACTCGTTGTCCAACATAAACTTCCCGCCTGTGGGCAAGGTAAAGTTTTTATCCTCCTCGCGCTGTGTCCTGCCAGAGGCCGAACTTGTTGCGAAGTAAATTTAGTCTTTAGAAAATAAAAGAAAAATATAATCAACAAAAAAATTTACAGAAGAGAGAGTAACCGGGCCCTACGGCTTTGGAGCCATTTCGCTAGCCTAGCATTGCCGATGACTAACGGCCACCTCACAGTGCAGCGCAATAATGCGTGCCCCACATAGTTTCTAATTCGGTCGTATTTGACTCGGAGTCTCGCCAAGAGCGAGGTTGCCGAGGTAAGCACCCTGATGGGTTTTACCTCATCAACGCATTTCATTGATCAAGGACGCACCCAGTGCGTCCTTTAAAAAGAACGGCAAATACTCTTGTAAGGGTGTTTGCTACGACATTGCGCAGTATTTTATTTTAGGTGTCCGTCAGAGATAGACCAAGACTTGGGCCTAGCACTAGCGGTTACGGCGTCAGACTTTCATCACGGACATTCGGGGATCGAGATCGAGCGGTGACGATGCAAAAGTATCAGAGTAGCGCAAAGGGACCGAGGGGTCGAGGGCCCGGCGGGGCTGTCCTCCTTGGTTTTATCGTCGGCAGCGTCGGAGCGATGCAGGCGGTTTCGTCCATCGTCTTCGAACGATTAGAAGTTCTAAATATTTTATTAGTTATTGTCGTATTTTTATTGTGCTTTGATGTTTCTTGACATAGGCGCGGTACCGGTTTCGAGGGTCATCGTGACAGTTGAAGACCTTGCGATTGCCCCTCTTCCGGTTGACTTACTAATTCCTATGTGTTCGGGATGTCGACGAAATTCTCCGGCCTTGTTTGTCTTAAAAACACGGGCGGAGGAGTTCAACGTGCATGCGACCCCTTGGGAGATTTGGCCTAAGAGACAGCAGAAGACTCAGCGGCACGGATCTGCTGTAGGTGTGCCGCCCGCCAACCACGGTCCACAGAGAGGGGTTTGAGTGTGAGCATGCCCGTCGGGGCCCTTGAGGCACGGGAACAACCATACAGACTTATCAAAGTCCTAAATGGGTCAACTAGGTGCCCTATTGTAAGAAGCCTGTGTGACCGCGAGATAAGGGAATTCGTGGCCATCGGCTCTTACGCCGATTGTGGGTGGCGCCATGCAACCTGCAAAGTATCAATCCTTCGCTATTTCAGGCAGCCAGGGCCTTGCTCCATCTGGAAAGGCACAACAGTGCGATTCGAACCATGCCTGCACACCAACGAGGGTCAGGGCCACTGTGGCGGAGGTCGCAGCAAGCGCCGGTGAGCAGGCCGGTCGCCGTTCTCCGAGTATAGGAGCGAAAGGATGATTAGACCACGTTGTGGCTGACATTTTTCGGAGTCCCCCTCAAGGTGGTCGGAGCAGCTGGGGAAGCCGCAGCGCTGAGGTGCTGGCGGACGTAGTGAAGGAAACTGTGTAGGAGACTGCAAATACGAGGTAAGGCAGTAAAGGCAAAACGGAGCATGCGGGCGGGGAGGCCCTGAACAGGGAGGCAGCGAATGAACCTGACCCGGGATCACGTCGGGGTGCGTTCGGAGGTGAAGACGAGGGAGGTTGGACATGGCGAGTAGGAAATTTCATAGTTCGCTCGATCCTTGATGAAATCGAGCGGACTAAGGCTCGGATCCGGGGTTCTCAGGACGGGCAACCTCGAATTCGTAGCCGGATGGGTGCCAAAGTTAGTAGGAGAGAGATTAGTAGACGAAGGGGGCTGCGCGGAGAAGTCGACCCGATGGCTATGGTAGAACGAAGAGGACATTTCTCGCCCGATTCCTGATGGAATCGGGCGAATCAAAGGTCGAAACAGGGGTTTTGTCGTGGTGCGAATGTGATGGCAAGGTCAATTTTGAGGTTAGATGGGTAGTATGAGAGTTAGGGGGAGATAGGGCCGCGCGGAAGCATTGGGGAAAAGGAGGAAGAACGGGTATATTCGCTCAATTATGAGCGGATACGAAAGAAGGAAGGGCATACGTAGAGTTTTTATGTGGGGTGAACCCGATTTCGTGGTTAGTTTTAGCGCAAAATTAGTAGAATAAGGGTTAGCAAGGAAGCGAGCTGCGCAGGACATGTCGGACGAGATGAATGCTGGCGCAGAGAAAGCAACTTGCCCTAGTCTCAACGGGAACAAACAAGCTAGGTATCAGTCCTGGGTTCCTCGGCTTTACGGACTGATCGGTGTACTCGGTTTTTGTGATTAGAGCACGGCCAGAGACACTTACCTGGTATCAAGGTCGCAACCGTTGTTATCAAAGTAATCTACCCGACTGTTGACAGCTCAGTGTTCGGAGTATCTTTGCCTTGAGCGAACCCAGTCAGGAGGATTGGCCAGGAGCGTTGTGGGGCGATGAACAAATACGTGTCGACGACAGCAGAACAACTACTGAGCATGAAGGGGTGAGCAGCAGGAGTAGGATACTTACCTGTAGCCGGTACGTTGATCCTAACGATGGGAGTAGTGCTCCTCCATCTCTCTGCGCGCATGTATCCGGTCTCTTTTTAGCTGAAGATTCATTCGATTTTGCTCATTTTGTCGGTAGAAGTAGCGTGGGGCAGCCGTGGGGTAGGAGACTTTACCTGGTTCGGTCGATACACCGCCCCGCCTCCGATTCTCGGTATCTGGAACGACGGGGCAGATGGGGAAGATGCACCTGGTGAAAAGCTCATTTTGGTGTGATTGTCTTAGTAACTACGGAAGCATAGCACTTACCTCTACGGTAGACTATCAGCGGAGAGGTTAACTCAACTGCTGATACAGGTGTTGACGATTGATGCTGCGACAGTCGGACAAGGACAGGGGGGGGGTTCGTAACAACGGTTTGGTAGGACTGCAGGTCTGAAAGCGATTTAGGAGGAAGAAGGTAACAACGTGAGGGAGCGGTGTTGAAAACTTACCAGCTGGCCAGCACGTGCTCCACATGTCAATAGGGAGAGCAACTCTCTATCCCTCAACAAGAGGTAACGGGCAGGACAGTATAGACTCTCACCATCTACCACAAGTCCACTATCGCCCCATGTTAACGAGACCTCCAAGGTGAGGGAATGTACACTTACCTGTGGGAAGGGGCGCGAACAGACTGGCTGGAGACTGACTGTGAACCTGCAGGTCCACCCGATGGCTGATGAACTGATTATATTGTCGAACCGCCTTACTGTGTGCGAACGGTGAAGAGAAGGGAACAGGCTGCAAAGGCCAGGAGACTTACCTGTTGGCCTAGGTGCCATCACCCACAACAGCCAAAGTAGTGTGAATGCAGGTTTGTCTGTTAGCTGGTGCGTTGCCCAGCTTAGTGATAGCTTTGGGGTAAGGCCAATCGCAGAGACTGCAGATTTGCACGCTGGTCAGTGCACTATTCATTCGGCTGGTTGAAGCACCACGAATTACAGGGTAGATGCGTGTCTGACCATGGCTTGACTAAGTCACTGGAGGAGGGATTGAGCTTGAAAAGAGGGAGGGTTGCCGCAAGTTGGAGAATCATCAGAGGGTCAACGACTGATGGGTTAAGTTCTATGTGTTTCGACCATCATTGTGGGCCCTCAGGCGAGTGAAGATTGCAAGACCCTCTTCGGCGAGTTGAGTCAGTCCCCCTTATGTATCTCGAGAGTATGAAACCCCTATTTTTGTCCTTCTGTCTGGTCCAGTTCTGAGAGGAAGGCGGCAGGCAGGATTGCAACCCGTAGGACCGCAACAAGACTCTGTGGGGAGTCAGCCCACCGATTGCGGGAGCTCTGCCGAAACTCATGAGGAGTTATGGAGGCAGGGAACTGAAAGGTAACCATCGCTTCATTTATAACCCCTATCAGTATTCCTTGTTGTGTCTTGACTGAGTATATTGCCTGCATCCCTACTTTTACTTTTAGTTTGACTTTCAGGACATAAATCAGACTAAGTGAAGGAATGTATGCCCAATGTCAGTTTCAGTTTTATTGTATGACTGAAAGCAGATTGTGGGATTGCATCTGGGGGAAAGATGGGAGAAAGACAATATTGCTTGAGTTTGATTGGGTCTATCAAAGGCTGGGCAAGTCTCCATAAGTTTGAGGAGGCCCAATGCTATGTTTGTTTTGGATTGCTTGGAGACCAGACATGTTCCATAAATCTGGGTGGTCTGGTTGTTGTGACTTGTGAGGGTTGAATGTGAACGACTTTTCAGGGACCAAGCATGTTCCATAAATTTGGGTGGCTTGGTCGCCTTTTTTAATTTGGTTTTCTTTCAGTTTCTTTAGTTTCTGAATGAGGAGGTCTGAGCATGTTCCATAAGTTTGAGTGGCTCGGCCTCTTCCTGCTTTGGCTTTAAGAGAAATGAACCAGGCTGAGGACCAAGACATGTTTCATAAGTTTGGGTGGTCTTGGTCCAACGCCACGCACATGCAGGAACTAAAAGGTTATAATCTGGCGATACTTTACTACTATTCTATCTATGAATAGGCTAGTCAGACAGGGTTCCATAAGTCTGGGTGGTCTGGCTATAACTTATCACAAACTGAAGAAGAGTATTCATTAAGAGTAAATTTGTGGTACGAATGAACAAATTGAATCTTGAGCTAAAGATGATCGGTTCAGTTATATGCTACCTCAAAAGACTAAGTGCAGATAATTATATGAATTTTGGATATTTAAATAGTTCAGGGCGACTAGGGTGGCTTAATCACATGCTAAAAGAAGAGAAAAGTTGTTGTTCCCTGTGTTTGTGTATACTCCATGACTGAGCTAGACATGTTCTATAAGTTTGGATGGTCTAGCTTTATGCCCTATGTAAGTTGGGTATAAAGGGATGATGGACTATTGTTTGATAAATTGACTTTGGGATGGTGAGAATACTTACCTTTGTGGTTTGACCTGCATGTGACTGAGTACGACTACTGTTTAGTCTGAGTTTCAGTTGATGGGTAGTTGCTTTAGTTGCTCGCCACATGCTAGCGTCATAAAAGGTCGTTTCAATTCTTGCATTTTCTGAGCCAAGTTTTTTTTACTTAGGTCAATTTCTGCATTTTCTGGGATTTTTTATTATACTTGGTCTTGTATAAATCTTGGTAAGTCACTTTCTCTAAGGGAAGCGCTGCCGAAATTTCTACAAAACCAAAGAATTAGTTAGATTTTGTTTGATTTATGATCCAATTTTTCTGACTTTTTTGGCTTAGTAAGAATCTGGAAAGCCTCATTTTCTAAAGAGAGTGCTGCCCAAATTTTTTCTAATTCAGAAAGTTATACAAAATTTGACCTTTAGAAGTCAAAATCACTTTAGATTCTGAACTTAGCTTCGTATAAATCTTGGCATAGCACTTTCTCTACGGGAAACACTGTCGAAATTTCTACAAATCTAAGGAGTTAGTTAAATTGTGTCTTAGTTAAACTCATGTCTTATTTATGAGTTCATATCTGACTTAGTAAAAATCTGAAAAACCTTATTTTCTAAAGGGAGCGCTGCCCAAAGTTTTATTAATTCAAGGAGTTAGATAAAATTTGGCTTTCCAGATTTAAAATTTAGTTTTTGTTTTCATATTTGAGTTATTATAAATTATGGAAAGACACTTTTCCTACGGGAAGCGTTGCCGAAATTTTCTTAGTTTAGAGGAGTTAGATTATATTTTGACAGGTGGCAGGTGATTATATTTTGATAGGTGGCAGGTCTGACAATCCACTCTGTATAGAGGAGATTCTGTCAAAGGTCTACCTTTTCATTAGGCACCGACTTAAGGGTAGACTCAGGATTAGTTAAGTAGAATGATTATTTAAAAAATCGTGATATAAAGATTATTCTCCATAGACTTATAGATTTCGCTTGGGGATTGACCTGTCTTGTGTTACAGGTCTTCTTGATCGATTGATTCAGGATTTGGGCTTAGATTCAACTTGATCCTACCAGGATCATCTTCTGTTATCATTGATAACAAGTCGGTTGCCGATTCACCGGTTTACGATTCAATTCCAATCCACTCCTGCCACTCAACCTAAAGACTTTAGCCTTGTGATTTGAACTGTTTTGTTGTGTTTTCGCCCGAACTTTATTTGAATGGTCATTTAAGAAAAGTACTGAATATTTTATTTTGAGGAGTTGCACAAGAGTGAGGCTTGCATGGCTAAAGCAAGGAGTGTGAGTGCAGAGAATGGTTGAAGTTGACCCCGTGTAGTGCATAAACTTTTGGTTAAATCTTTGATGTGATTGCAGGTATGTTTGGTGATTCGGACTTTGGATTTGACTGTCTGCGCGCATATATATTTATATATGGCTGAGAGGAGTCTCACTGTGACTGTGAGAAGTGATCGTCTTATGTTAATAACCCTCTCTATATATGTAAATACATATGTCTTGAGTGTTTCATGCGGCCTACTGTGACCACGCGTAAGGGTTCAAGAGATTATGTTTTCGAGAGAAAAGAGACTTCCCCTGTTATCCTTTGTTTTTAGAGGTTTTTATAGTTGGACGTTGTAGTCCGTGGCAGCCGCCAAAGTCAAACCCCTTGATTTCTCTTCAGGCCCTGTATGATGGAGTTGGTCTTCAGGGCGATAAAAGACGATTGTCACCATAGGTATGAACATGTGTACCACCCACTCTTCCCAGGGTGCAAAAGAGGGTGTGGTTCTCAACCGCACTTGAAGGTTGTCCAGCGTCGAGAGATCAGTCTCTCAAGGCGTGTGTCAGCCAACACTTGAGTGCCGAACGCGACCCTCGAGATTAACGAGGATCGAATGAGTATGAGTACTACATAGTACGCCATCATTGCGACCGCTTGCATACGCTTGCATTGCGAGTCGATATGAGTTAGCCCCGCGTCCGCGCGGTTTTATACTAAACCTCGCGCGCGACGCCTATCCGATTTCTGCATCGGAAAGTTATGAGATGGCTACCAAGGGACTGAGAGTGTTGTCACGTTGTTTATTCAGTGTTGTTCTGTATATGTATGTGTACATGCGTGTGTGTGTTTTTATTTTTATGTTCTTTATAGTGGTGTGCGCGTGGCGTGTGGGATGCGTCCTAGTCGACCGGTGACGAGTCGCGCTTGGGACCTCAGCCCCCCAAGATGCCGGTTTGCGTGCGGGTTCGATAGAGGCGTAATACCACGTGTACCCTCTATGCTACAACGAACGAGAAACGCCCTCGGCTGGTCCACCTCTGCGATTGCAGCTGATTAGCTTTCGTACTGTGGACTGGTAGCTCGGCGGGGATACGCCCACCGAAGGGAGGTGACAACTCCCATAAGGTGGAGGTAAATCGTGCCTCGCGTAGGCCCTATCCTGTCATAGGGGCTCGCGAGAGGTATGGCTGGCGCACTCAGCCGGAGCGGCTTGCGAAAACTCCATGTGTATTCACGACGAGGATTAAGACCAACTTCTGCGTGACGAGGACGGGAGGGTCCCGCCCTGCCTTATGCGGTGCCGGACCGATGCGCCCGACAACATGTATGCGAGCCAGTGGGTGACTAACCCATGAGGCGGAAGAAACCTGAGTGACAAGAAACCTCCGCGGGTGCATAGTCCGCCAACCACAATCTGCTGTAAGAGGTTTGAATGTGAGCATATCCGATGGAACCCGAGAAAAACAAACTATACCTGGGCAGAGCGACCCTCGGCACTGTGGAGAGAGTCCGCAGCGGTGCAGAATGCACAGCTGTGCATATGAAACCCTTATGCACTTTGGTCTTCAAAGTTCTCATTTGAACATTTGTTACTAACACAAGGATCCGTACTGGGGCCCGTGAGAGATAAGGCTGGTCACATAGATTTTGCCGAAGCCCCGGATGTGCCATTTGTGTGCCAACTTTGCCAGCGGCCTGTGGAGCCCCAGGCCAAGAAAATTGCGGCCACCGCTGGAGGTGACCGCAAATGTCTTATTTTTTATTATTATTATTTTTACTATATATATATATATACAGGGTTACCGACGTTCGGGATGGGACGAACGCCCGAACGTATGGGAC
>BFEA01000242.1:433583-469030 GCA_003427395.1 Chara braunii
GCCCGAACCCGAACGCCCGAACGTATGGGACCCCTTGGGGATGCGTTCGGCCGTTCGGGCCGAACGCGGACCCAAAAACAAAAAAAAAGAAAAAAAACAAAGGCATCAAAAAAATCTGAAAAAAAAGATATGTTATGGAGAAAAATAAACTAAACAAGATTTTCCTGAGAATAACATCCGAATTCCTTACCAAATTTGAAATAAAACAAAATACAGAAAACAAATACTAATAATAAAAATAAATAAAAATAAAAAGAGAATTAAATCTAGTAAGTGCGCGAGCATATTTTCGACACTGCCATCTTTGGCGATTTTTTATTTTTGTTTTGCATAGCTAAATGCCCTGAAAATTTACAGATGTGTACTTCACATAATAAAAAACCCACTAAAAAAGTTTCAAAAAATAATAAAATTGTTTAGACCCCGAACTAAAGTGAAAACAAAAAGTAAAAAGTGAAAAAATACGTGGGCAAGCACGTTTTGACACCGCCATCTTTGGCGATTTTGAATTCTTATTTGGCTTAGCCAAATGACTTGAAAATTTACAGGCATGTACCTCACGTCATAGAGAAGTGACAAAAAAACATTCAGAAAAAAATAAGTATTTCTAGGCCCCGAAATGATTTTTGGCGGGGGCCGAACGCCGTCGGGTTCGGACCCCGTACGGGACCTCGAACGCCTGTACGTACGGAGGTCGGGGACCTTCGTACGTACGGGCTGGTAACCCTGTATATATATATATATATATATAGACACGACTCTTTGGTGTAATGGATGGGACCAATCGGGTGGTTCCGGAGATTCTGACTTTTCTTACTTCTAAAATAGGTTTGAAGGTATCAGTCTTGAAAACTGACATATTACAAAATATCGGGGGTTCGAATCCCTCTCCATCCGTTCATGTATGTTAATTTACGGATAATGAATTCAGTATTGAAAATGATTATCGAGGAATATATATATTATTATTTTCGAGAATTGGGGGAAATTCGTTCACAAGAGTCTTGCACAACTTGTGGATGGCAAAGGACCAAATTGCTATTTGCTGCAGACGGCCTAGGCCTTGTCCCATATGAAAGGTGCAGCAGTGTGACCTGAACCACGCCCAAAACCTCAAATTTGGCCTATCCCAAATCTGCATATTTTGCAGATTTGGAGTCGAAGTGTGAGCATTCCCGGTGGGACCAAAAAGATGGTGAACTATGGCTGAGCAAGGCGGTGCCACAGGGAATGCCAATGGAGGCCTGCAACAATACTGCTGCAAATCGTCCATCAGACCTAGGTATAGGGCAGAAGACTAGTAAAGCTACCGAGTAGCAGGTTCCCTCAGTGGTTTTCCCTCGGGATAGTTGGAGTTGTGGAACAGTCTTACTTCGCAACTGTGAGACCATGCACTGCAGAAGGGGGACTACGGTGACTCCTGCCCCTGGTACCAGGGCTGGCTCGGCAAAAAATCAGCTGACCTGGCTCAGTTGGTACACCCACGAACTGTTGAAAATACAGATCCGAGCTCAAAGTTCAATGGAGGCAAATAAATAACAAGTTATAATTCTGGATTATCCGAGGCCGACCAGTACCATAGGGGTATCCCAGTGCCATGCCCATGGGTTAGTCCTTCGGGACATCCGTTAAAATTGAAACGATCCCGTGAGCTGTAATTAGTGATTTCTTCGAGCCCCACTGACCTTGATTCATAGACCCATAGTTAGTGGTCTTTATTTGACAAAGCCTAGGCCTTTCAGCCTAATTGTTTTGTCCTTTTTCTATTCTTCTCAAGGCAGGTAGGCCATAGGTTTGGAACCCTCTTAGTTTAGATTTCCAGCTAGATACATGTAGGCAAATTTTATAGTGAAGCCACATATGTTTGTTGTCTGGACAACCAGATAGGCCGATAGGGGACCGTTGTGATGTAGGGAGAATAATCGAGTAGAAAAGGGGGAGGAGGTCGACAGATTTGAGGTTCGCCTTGTTGCTTTTTCTGTTCGCAGTCTTACTGGAGGTCGCACTGATTCTCCGCTACGTTAATACGGACATGTACGTGGGGCATCCACCCCGCATGCTGATAGCGGCCATAGCCGGGGCAGAACAGCTCCACTAGTAGCAGCTCCAGACTCTGCACCCAAAATGACGATGAGCGCTTCCTCATACGCATGAGTTTTTTTGGGGTTTTGATCACCTACCACCAAGGCTGCACTTACTAAAAAAAGAGTGAATCTGGACGCATATCTACGCCAGATGCATTCAGAGGAAGGAACTAAATTGGTGAGGAAAGGAAGGATGAGTATGCTGGGAGGGGGGAAATGCACAACTCGCTCGTTTTAGAATGGATTTGAGTAGCAAAAAATGCTTTGTAGGAGCTTTTTGTCGGGCGAATCGAATGACAGACTTAGTTTGTCGGATTGGAGAGTGTATGGGGAGGTAGAGGGGGAAGAGAGCTCGCAAAAGTGTGGACGAAGATAGTGAGGAGAAAGGAGGGAGTAAATTTTGGTTATCTCGGGCGTTCCTTAGCCATTTTGAGCAAACTAAGACTCTAAACTTGGGTTTTTAGACATGGCGAGTCGGTCTGTCGCATCAGATTTGATTTTCACAGGTCGCATGGCCGCTACAAGGGTTGAGTACTGTGTGAGGCGATGAACATGGTCACATTCTACCGGAAGATTTATTCTTATTTTGCACACTAGGTGAGTAGCAAGGCATGACCGTAGTTGCACACCAGTTCGTCGTCGAGATGTTGGTCCTCCGAACTGTTTTTTCCTCTTGGTGCTCATCACCATCACTCTCAACAAGGTGGGCGTACCTTTTGTTTTCTAAGTAGTAGAATGGGATCCGTTTGTCCTGGCTCTTCGCTATGACCGAGGAACGACTGTTTTCCTTCGACAGGTTGCATATGTTGTTTGACCGTTGTTCGTGTCTACGTAACTGCTACAAGAACTGTATGAACTTGGATGGGAAAGCAGGTGAGGTCCGCTGAAGAGAGACATAATGAAATGGGGTTTGAAGGAGGAAGTTGAGAGTGGCGATCAAGAGAGAGATGATGCAGCAAGTGAGATAAGAGGGAGAGTGGTGAAAGAAAAGGAACAAAGAAGAGAAGGAGAATTAGTGAGAACGAAGTTGCAGCTCAACCGGATCAGGCGGAGTGACGGTCAGATGCTGAGGAGATTGGATGTAAGTGAATAGAGGACCGCTGGGTTGGAAAAGGGAGAGAATGTGTACCTGTTCGATTATGGGTTCGAATCAGGGAACAGGGAAAGACGGTGTAAATGAACCAGGATGGTGAGTTGGCTAGGTACATTAAGTAAAAAGGAGGTGGTACGAGAGGTAGTAAGAGATAGGGGCGAGTGAGAGAAAGACACGAGTTACCTACCATGACTGGCAATGTATTTTTCCACCCTCAAGCCGAAAATTCATTTTTATTTTGCTCTCGTTGTGATTGACAGAGCACAGATCGAACACGTGTTCATTACTAAGTCAAACAGACATAGCCGATCTTCAATTTCATCCATCGTCCCCCGCGGATTAGTCGAGTTCCACCTGTACCACATTTGTGACCATCGCATATTTACACGCGTAACTATTGCCTGCTCAGATTGAAGTAGTGGTTGTTGTTGTCTTGAAAACGTGGTTTAGGGTGAGACACGACTATGCACACTACCTAGAATAATATGCATCTAGCAAAGGCGGGAGTAGACAAGGAACGAGAGGTTGAGGAAAGGCGGGGATGAATTATATGGCGGCCCTGGTTTGAGCTGCAGGACTCGGTTCTGGGCTGTTGCGCATAGGTTATTTTGCTGTTGTTGCTGAAGTTGCCAAGAAATGGGGACTTACAAGTTATTTTAGGAAGCGTGTCGTTGTTGAGTTTGACGGTTACGAACGAGAAGCTGCTCATTGTGTTTGGGGTTGCCTCCTATTATGAATCAAGGGACTGATGCAACCATCACTAGCAGAAGATTACTGACCGACTTGAAATCGAAGTTGACTAGAGGGGACTAAGCTCCAATTTTGCTAATTCCGAGTTGCCACTGAGGAAAGACCGACCGAGCTACTGACTTTTCAAGGTCGGTACAGCGGCTGCCTTTCTGAGGGTTGCGCTGCACTTTCCAGATTTCAACAGCTTTGGATTATCGAAGCCTGGGCAGCCGTTGGCTCTTTAGGCTGCTGGTCGGTGCTACTCCTAGCTCCTCGGGCTTGCGCAACCGCTGGTTTCTCAGATTCGCAGCACAATTGTTTTCCTGGTTCATACAGACAACTATTTTTATAATTTGTGTGGTTGTTGTTTCCACGAGTTTGCGCAGCTGTTGAGTCTTTTATTGCGGCAAGACTGTACTTTTTGTACTACTCTGAGCTCGCTACGTTGGTTGTATACCGTGGGATGTTATGCTTGCTACGATCGTTATGTAGTCTTGATTCAATTGCTGCAGCTGCACATTTACGAAGTTTTTTTGCGGTGCTTGTTTTGTGTCACTCAGAACAATTACTATGCAGTCGTCGCTCGCTGAAGTTTTGATTGTACATTGCGCTATGGATTACTAGGCACAGTGGGATAATATGTGTGTCGGAAGCCTATGCATTGCAGCGACGTTCGACTGCTGCGCACGATTGCCGCATGTGCAGTTCCGGTTGGAGTGATCTATTTGAACGCAGCCCATTCCTACCTGCGTAGTGGTGGATTTGGTCGGTAATGGAGCACGACGACTTAAAGGAGTGGTCAAGTTCTTCAAAGAGGTCACTGCAATAATTTGAGGCGCAGTCAAGGGGCTGATATTCTTCATTTTGGTGGTGCACTGAGTACCTTTACTGCGTTAATTGGCCACCATTGCGGGACCCTCAGGCGATTGAAGATCTCAAGGTCCTCTCCTGCGAGTTGAATCTGTCCCTCTCTTGTATCTCGAGCGTTTGAAACCCCTCCCTCTGCACTTCTTATTCTAAGTCTAGTCTGTGGTTACGAGAGGAAGGCGGCAGGCGGGATCGCAACCTGTAGGACCGCATCAAGACTCTGTGGGGAGTCTGCCTACTGATTGCGGGAACTCTGCCGAAACTCAGAAGGAATTATGGAGGCAGGGAACCAAGAGGTAATTCTTCGACTCCTTCTATAAATCCCAACGAAAACCCCTATGAATACATTTCTTTATGGATGTCTGATTATACTACATGCATCCCTACACAATTTATGTTTGATTTTTTCTGAATTAAGTCATAATAAACTAGAGGAATGCATGCACAGACTTCACTTTTTTTTTTTTTTTTGCTTGTTTGAAATAAAATTTTGAAGGGAGTGAACTGGGGGAAGGTGGGAGGAAGACAGTTTTGCTTGTAATGATTGGGTCCCCTTTGTTTACTTTTATTTCCTCTGCAGCCAAGCAATGTGGCTTCGGTTAGGCATGGTTGTCGTATTGTTTGTATTTCCGACAGTCAGATAATGTAGCTTCAGTCAGGTCTGATTGTCATACCCTTGTAGGTTGTTATCTAAGCAGCCGGACAATGTGGCTTCGGTCAGGCGTGATTGCTGTTTTTATGGTGATTTGTCTGTTGAAAGGGTTTTAAGAATTGAGTGATGTGGCTTCGGTGAGGTCCAGCTACTTATTTCTTTCTGAGAGAGGTTTGAACAGAGGACGAAGCAATGTGGCTTATGTTTGGCTTAGTCTGAAGTCACTCACATAAAGTGAAACCTAAAAATATTATTTTCTATATGCATAAGTATTAGATTTTTTATAGAAGAAGCTAGTCAGACAATGTGGCTTCGATTTGGCCTGGCTAAAACTTATCACAAAAAATAAAAAAATATTTTAATTAAGAATACAACAAAGATATTATAAGGCGGACTGAGCAATGTGACTTCGGTTTAAATGGATTCAGAGAGTTATTATAAACTTGGATATTAAACATTTGGCAGGGCTAGACAATGTGGCTTCGGTTTGGTCTAACTAACTGCCTAAAAAAAAAGAGACGTAGTAGTGTCCTCTGTTTTGTGTATACACAGACAACGGTTAAGTAATGTGACTTCGGTTTGGCTTAACCTTTTTATGTTGTATGTAAGTTGGGGTATTCAGGTTACTTAACTGAGAGATGATGAACTGTTTGTCTGAAAACAACTTGGGGGAACTAGTAAGAGTACTTACTCATTGTGGTATGGACTTGCATGTGGCTGAGTGTGAGCTCTACTTGTTCCGAGTTGTGACTTTGATAGGTAGTGCTTTCAATGCTCGCCATGTGCTAGAGTTGTAGGAGTTTGTTCAATTTCTGTTTTTTTTTAATTAACTTTATTTTACTTAGTTCAATTATCATATTTTATGGGGTCATTTATTTTACTTGGCTTTGTATGAATTTTGGAAAAGCACTTTTCCTACGGGAAGCGCTGCCGAAATTTCTGCAAATCCAAATGAGTTTATTAAATTTTGTTTTTCACAAAGTTCGACTTTTTTGACTTCATATATGACTTAGTACGAATCTGGGCAGCCTACCTTTCTAGTAGGAGATGCTGCCAAAATTTTTACTAATTCAGGGAGTTAAACAAAATTTAACTTTGTGAAGTCAGGATTACTTTCATATTTTATATTTAGTCTTATATAAATTCTGCAAAGGCACTTTTCCTACGGGAAACGCTGCCGAAATTTCCTGAAATATAGAGGAGTTATAATGTTTTGGAACCTTGAGAGTTTGACAGTATGTCCTCGCGTAGAGGACATACTGTCGAAATTCCTGATATTTTCATATGAGTGTAAGGGGTAAGTTAGAAAGGTAGGATTATTTCAAAATCACTCAAGCATAGCTTGGACACTGGTCTGTGCTTTGTTGCAGGTCACTCTTATTCCAAATTGATTTGAAGTTTGACTAGCTTCCAGTTGATCCTACGTTGGATCATTTTCTGTTATCCTTTGATAATATCCTTTGATAACAGGTCGGTTCTCGACTCAACTCTAACTCATTCTCACTACTCAACCTAAGGTCTTAGCCCCTGTGGGTTGAAATGTTTCTTTAGGGTTTTACCCAGATATTTATTAAATGGTCATTTAAAAGAGGACTGAGTGTTTTTATCCTTTGGGTAGTTGGACAAATGTTGACATTTGTATGGCTAAAACAAAGGGTGTGAGTGCAAGGAGTAGTTGATGTTGACCCCGCGTAGTGCGTGAATTTTGGTTGAACCTTTGACGTGATTGCAGGTATGATTGTGGTTCAGGCTCTGGATTTAACTGCCTGCTATCACACACATATACGTATGGTTGAAGCGAGTCTCACTTTGATTGCGATAAGTAATCGTCTCATATTTACAACCTCTTATATATATATATACATATACACACACACATATATATATATATACCTTGAGTGACTGCACGTAAGGGTCAAACAAATTATGCTTTGAAGATCCCCTTCTATCTTTTTGTTTTTTTGATTTGTTATAGTTGGACGTTGGAGTCCGTGACAGCCGTCAAAGTCAAACCCCTTGATTTCTCTCCGGGCCTTGGATGATGTAACTGCCATCTAAGGCTACGAGAGCCGACTGCCACCACAAGCCGGATCCTGTGTACCACCCACTCTCCGCAGGGTGCAGAAGAGGGAGTGGTTCTCAACCACCTAGGCGGTTGACTAGCGCCGAAAGATTTATCCCACATGGCGTGTGTCAGCCAACACTTGAATGTCGAAAATGACCCTCGAGACCTTTGAGGGCCTCGTGATTATGGGTACTACATAGCACTCCATTGTCATCACCACTTGCGTATGCTTGCATGGTTAGTCGATATGACTAAGGTTTACGTCGCTGCGATATTTATTCAAAATCTCGCCTGCGACACCAACCGTTTAAGTTATTAGAAGTTTTGGGTCAAATGTGAAAAAGGGACCAGACACGAGCAAAACATTAAAGTTTGAAAACTCTTGATTGGACAGTCATGTCTCGCCCCCACCGTTAATTGGTTGATGAATAACTGACGATGTAGCAAGATCAACCCTAAATGAGGGTCTTTGAAGTTTCGTTGGTCCTTCAATGTAAATTGATTACTTATGTCTCTCATTTTCTCTAGTGTGATTCGTCATCTATTAGTTGATCACTGATTAATGCAGCCTACAGCGATACCTAAACCCTGAGTGAAGACCACGTGTTGTACTTCGCTGTCACGCCCAAAGAGAGTGGTTCAATTTCTTTTATTTTGTTATATTATTGATCGAACTCTGATTGGTTGATCACACACGTGTTCCGGGTAGCGGTGCCCAGAGCCTAAGTGAAGACCACGTGTTGTACACCACTGCCACGCTAAAAAAAAATGTTTCAATTTATTTTATTTTATTATGTTATTGGTCAACCTTTAATTGGTCAATCACACAAATGTATTGCGGGCAGCAGTGCCCAATTTATTTTATTTTATTTTATTATTGATCTGCCTCTGATTGGCCGATCACACACGTGTTGTGGGCAGCGGTGCCCAAACCCTAAGTGAAGGTCACATGCCGTACACCGCTTCCACGCTCGAAGAGAGTGTTTCAATGTATTTTATTATATTATATTATTACTCAACCTTTGATTGGTTGATCATACACGTGTTGTGGGCAGTGGTGCCCAGACCCTTAGTGAAGGCCACGTGTTGTACACCGATGCCATGCTCAAAGAGAGCGTTTCAAGTTATTTTATTTTATTATATTATTGATCAGCCTCTGATTGGTTGATCACACGCGTGTTGTGGGCAACGGTCCCGGGACCCTAAGTGAAGACCACGTGTTGTACACCGCTGTCATGCTCAGAGAGAGCGTTTCAGTTTATTTTATTTTATTATATTATTGATCAACCTCTGATTGGTTGATCACACACGTGTTGCGGACAGTGGTGCCCATGCCCTAAGTGAAGGCCACGTGTTGTACACCGCTGTCACGCTCAAAGAGAGCAATTCATTATATTTTATTATATTATCTTATTGATCAGCCTATGATTGGCTGATCACACACTTGTTGCGGGCAGCGGTGTCCAGACCCTAAGTGAAGCCCACGTGATGCACACTGTTGCCACGCTCAAAGAGAGTGTTTTCATTTATTTTATTTTATTATACTATTGATTGACCTCTGATTGGCTGATCAAACACGTGTTGTGGGCAGCGATGCCAAGACCCTAAGTGAAGGCCACGTGTTGTACACTGCTGCCACGCTAAGAGGGAACATTTCAATTTATTGAATTTTATTATATTAATGATCAACCTTTGAATGGCTGATCACACACGTGTTGCAGGCAGAGGTGCCTAGACCCTAAGTAAGGGTCACGTGTGATAAGAGTGTCGCTAATGCAAAAGAGGGCACTGAATTAATTTTATTTATACCACTTGAACTGCTATCAATTTTCGACCCAAATTGTTTTTTTTTTTTTTTTTTTTTTTTAATGGTTGTGCGATCAGCCATTGTTTGACTAATCATCTCTCACCCCCCCAAATGACGTACTTGTCATAAGTGAAGGCTTCGTGCAGTATTTGAACAGGCTATGAATGAATCACGCCCGTGCAACATACCAGATTTGTCCAATGACCAAGAACTCTTGTGAGAGAATTGTGTGCAAAGACGCTTGTACATATGGGCGTGAAGATAACTTAAAAAATTGAGAGAAAGGGAGAGAGACAACAAGAACATGGCGGGCATAAGAGAAGTGAGAGATAAATTATAAACAAAGAGAAAACAAGTGAAGACGGTTACATAGATATACTCAACCACGACACGCAGTCGATGATGGAGATGGGGGTGTTGATTGTACTTGTAGAGAAGGAACGAGAACAACAGTCATTTCACGGACTGTGACTGAATCTAGATGGGGCTTTGTGTCAGATTCAACCACGACCAAACAGCCCACTGTTTCGCTTTGATTGAAGTTGGTTCTAGTATTTATTTATTTATTTACTTATTTATTTATTTGTTTTAGTACTCTTTCTCCATCCAGTCACCGACGATGGACATGCACCGTGATAAGGAGTTGGATGATATGGGTTGACACGTGGACAGTAGCGAACCACGTACTTAGTTTATTTGTTCAAGGTGGCTGCCGCAGCAGGGCGCCATGACGTTTACTTAGGTTATGTATTTATTAACTCATTCGATTCATTTATTTAATTACTCAATATTTATCTTCGGGTTCGTCACATATAGTGAGAATGACTTGTGATCCCAAAACAAAGCAATACGTGGTTAGAAGGGATTTAAAAGCGGTGAAAGAGTCTGAGAAAAAAAAACATTGTAAGTGGTTTTGAGATGTAACCTTATAGAGGGACATAGTTTTATTCTGGGAGACGCAATTAAAAATCGAACACTGCAAAATCCAGGGGAACTTTACTTAAAACAGTTTGACCGTCCGGATTTTTATTTAAACTACATTTAAACATAATGAAAAATAAATGCGTGAGCATGAATTTCCTAGGTTAGTTGTTTTCATTTGAAGTATTTAGACAGGGGCAAAGCAAGGTTGCACCCTGTGTTCTATTCAAATAGGGTTCGTGTTCTAGTTGAACAAGGATGATGCAGACTGCACCTCTGTGCAGTATTTGAATAGGGCTTGTGTAGGCTGCGTCCTTGCATTATATATGAGCAAGGACAATAGTGGTTGCACCCATGCACAACACTTGAGCACAAAAGCATGTTGCTTGCACTCCTGTGTAGTATACGAACAAAAAAGGGGGAGTAGTTGTACATACATGCTGCTTGATATTTCTGCAGGGGCCAAGTTCCCACTGTGCCTTGCACAATGAATATATAAGAGTTCGATAGTATAAGAGCAAGAACAATACTGGTTGCACCCATGCACAACACTTGAGCACAAGAGCATGTCGCTTGCACTCCTGTGTAGTATCAAACAGAAAGGGGGGAGTAATACATACATGCTGCTTGATATTTCTGCAGGGGCCAAGTTCCCATTGTGCCTTGCACAATGAATATACGAGAGTTCGATAGTATTGTATACGCCGAATGATAACTTAACTAAGAACTGAATGAACACCATGAATAAAAAATAATTTATTTGATGCCAAACTCAACACAAGTAACAAAATGAAACTTATCTGAGGAAAGTCTGAGTACCGTAAGCAGGACACACATTGTGGTGATGTGGCTCAATGCAGTAATCAGAGTACCCTCTTAAGTAAATGAACCTTGTGCAGTAACCAAGGTGCCACTTTGAACAAGAACAGATATCGAGTACTGAGAACAGACTGGGGTCAGGCTCTATGCAACAACCAAATGAATAAACAGTGTGCAAACTAATTATAACCACACTCAAAACTCAGCGCTCAGACCAGACTCAAAACCTATGCTCAGACTAGACTCAGAACCTATGCTCAGATCACGTTTAGAGCTCATGCACAGATCATTCTCAAGTTTCACATTCAAAAAAGTCTCAGACACATTTCTCGATCAGACTGAGACACATATTTTGATCAAGCTCTGACGCTCTTTCTCATATGTATATTACAATCAGGCCCAAGTATATTGCCTGATCATACACAAGCCTATATTATAACCAAGGACACACTATTTTCAAACTCTGACGTTGAACTAGAACCGAATCCATGTTTCTAATTTTGATCAGTCTTGGGTTTATGTTCGGTTCGGGTTGAAGTACAAATATAATTTAATTCAAGTGTCAAACTGAAATCGGATTCAGCAAGTTCAGTTCGACCTCGACAGCTCCAATCCAATTTCAGTGAATTCAGACTCGGTGAAAAAAAAACACTCATTGTGAGATCAGTCTTATCTCTTCAAGTTAAGTTCAGTTCCGGTAAGTTCAGTGAGATCAGTCTCATCTTTTCAAGTTCATTTCAGTTCCAGTAAGTTCAATTAGACCAGTCTCATCTCTTCACATTCAGTTCAGTTTCAGTAAGTTCGGTAAAATCAGTTTCATATTTTTTAGTTCAATTCAATTTTCAGTAAGTCCAGTCATCCTCTGAGAATTCAATTTCATCTCAGTGAGTTCAGTTCAACATTGATTTAAGATCTAAGGGTGACTTTAAGGGAAAACTTTTGTCCAGTTCTTAGTTCAACTCTCAATTCAGTTTCAACAAATTTGATCCAATCTCATTTTCAGTGAGTTCAATCTCGGTGAACTAATCACTAAGCTCAATTCAGTCTCCATGATAAGAATTTACTCTCAGCAGACTGCGTTTTCAAAAGATGCAGTCGGGCCACAACAAGAAGTTCTGGTGGCAGTAGCGGCGATGCTAGTCACAACGGGCAGTTCCGGTGACAGCAGTGACAATGATGACCACAACGGGAGGTCCCAGTGGTAACACCCATGATGCTGGTCATACCAGGCAATCCCGATGATAACAGTAATAGTGTAGGTCATAGCAGGGTCTCATGATGATACCGACAACAATTTATGTCACAACAAGTGTTTTAGGCGACATCAGTACTTAGCAAGATAAGTAATAGATTTTGAGATCGGGTATTAGAGTGCAGCAGACTCTATGTGAGACCGTCTTAAGCACGATAGATATATTGAGAAGAGCAAACTCATGACTTGAGCATAATCATAAAATGCAGGCTACAACAAACCTCTTCTTGAGTACAAGTCAACACCATGCGGGTTCGCTCAAGGATCATTTGACAACCTACTATTCATTGTTTGATCTCTGAGTATGATATTATCGTCCGAGAGGAAAGAGAGAGTTGATTATAGTGACAATGGTCTTATGATTTGTCTGTTCGTCTGTGGCCTTGATGCAATAAAAAACTTTCCTCTTCTCTTGCATGATCTTCAATTTTTTCTTGTCAAGTCTATCTTGAGTCTTACCTTGTGATCTCGTTTGAGTTTTTATTCGTCTTGTCACAACTCTCAATTCATAAAATGATACTTTGATATGCATGCATCCAGATTGATTTGCAAATATAATTATTGCATGTTCTAATTATTGTTTCGAATCATAATTCAAGATTATTGAGATCGGGGACCAGCGTAGACCCTGAAGGGTCTCGTCGAAGACGGACGCACACAACATGAATAAATTTGCATTATTTATTTATTTATTTATTGCAAAGGTTCAAACAAATCCAACGTCACAACCTATTGTCTTTCCGATCGACGAGAGTCATCTGATTGGAAAAAGTGCAACAACGCTCGAAGGCAGAGAGAGAGAGAGGGAGAGAGAGAGAGAGAGAGAGAGAGAGACGAGAAGTGAAGAGAATGAGCACTCGCCTCGGGGAAGTGGCAATGTGAGAAGAACCAAGGAACTGAGTTGTGGTGTTCATTTTGCACGGGGTATCGCGCTGCTGCCTGTCGGGATTACAGAAGTCAATCTTGATTTTTTTCGTTGTGCTCTTAGTTTCGCTCGTCAAGGTCTTTATTCGGACGCGCATTACGGTCTTAGTCTCGGAGCTACTGGTCTCTACGCTTCGTCATGATGATCGTCATCACGACTCAGTTGTTACTTTACGTGGTTGTTAACGAGATTCCTACAGTCATCATCTTGATGGTTGTGTTCATCGTTGTGAGGGTACCGCAGATCCCAGCTTTGTTCATCGTGGTGAACGCCTTCTTTATGACAATGTATTTTCCCATGTTATAACAAAAAATTTACTCTCAATCTGCATCCTTTAGAAGTGTAGCAATGGGCGGCTTTACCAGCGTGCACTTTAGAATCTTATAAGGAAGATTCATTCCTAAGTTGCACACTCGTGAGCATCATCGATGTGGTCCCCATCAAGATTCAGTTGGTGATCTTTGTGGACATCCTGTTGAAGATTTGTTGATGCTCATAGTCGTTGAACATCTCGTATTTATTTGGTTTGCTATACTCATTCGAGTTTGTCCTCTACCGATGATCGTCTTTTTCATGGGGGTCGCTATTACTATATTGTTGTTTGTGGTGTTGCTCGTGTTAGTCGTGCTACTCATTGATCTCATAACTGTCGTGATCGTTTTTGTCATTATCGGAGAAAAATTCATTACAAGAGTGGCTGCTCGGTATTTTCAATATCGTACATTGTCTGGACATTTATTGTAAACTCTCAAATTAAATGAACTGATAAGAGTTAATGCGTCTTCAAAAAGTTTTTTCGTGGAGGAAGTGCTTATGAAAACAGAACGGTAACTCAACAAGTAAACATATGAAAATGTGTATAGTATATTCATAACAAATCGATGCCCGTAACTCTGCAATTGTTAACATCAAGGTGTATAATATTGTAGTTGATACAAGTGTAGAAGAGCAATAAAAAACTTTAAACTCGTGTCGTTTTTGTTTAACAATGCCTAATATAATTAATGAGAGGTCAAAATGTTGAACTGAATGTTTGTGGACTATATTCGAGATACATAAATATGTGTTCAACAATATATTAATCAAACACACATGATATCGTTCTAATAATACGTACAAACAAGAATGAAGTAGAGACAAGGAAATCAAAATGCAATATTATATGTGACGATTGTCGTGCTTCCACCAAATCATGTTGTTATTATGCATTTATCACCAATGGATCAAATTAAGGAAGCACGAATATAATGAAAAAAAATCAATATCTCTCTTTTAGTGTCAGCAATGAAGACCCTCATCAAAAGCAACAGTGTCCATATTGAAAACTGTGATATTTGTAAATGAAGTCTGCAATAAAAAAACGAAATGTTTAAGTTTGTCTCTCAAAGTACAATTACAAGTTTGTAGCATGCTCCATACTAGAAGAATGCAATGAAACTGCTGAACGTCGTGACATTTTTAACGCATGTTTTCTGTGATATCTCGGTTGTGTGCATTGATGTCTGGAAATGATGAGCAATGATGTTAGACAATGGTAAATAATTATATATAACAGAAGATAATAGCAAAGTCTTAATGATGAGAAAATAACTTGTGCTATTGAAAGTTATATATAGTCACAAAAAAGTACCAGAAAATAACTTGAGTCATGAATCTTCACACATTTCTTATTACTTTGCTAATGATGAGAAAATAACGTGCTAATGATGAGAAAATAACTTGTATTAATGATGAAAAAATAACTTGTGCTAATGATGAGAAAATAACTTTGTCTAATGATGAGAAAATAACTTTAGTATTGAATCTTCACACATTTCTTATTACTCTGTGATATGGAATCAGGGTAAAAACATATTAGAGAAACGCTTTTAAATTTTATTTTTCATTATTTTTTTTTTCGTAATTTTTGTAGCCGTTTAAAGCGAGATTAATTCAATTTGATAGTTACGAGGGTCATAAACATTTATGCAAATGATAATGTGCGGTTATATGCATGAATTATCTACATAGAGTTCGAAGGCTTATAAACTACTCAAGCACAGATGAATTAAATGACATTCAAATACGTGTTATGAAGATTTAGCAGATGAGCATGGTTTGATTTATTACCGGGAAGGAGACGTGACAACCACACATATTCACTGCTATGCCCCTCGTCATTTCACATCTTGTCCTTGCCCATCCGCTCGCTTGCGAACAATTGTCATTCTCACACTTGACAATGACTTCATTGCACTTTCCTAACTTAAAATCATGAATCTTCCCCATTTCTTATTATTTTGTGATATGGAATAAGGGTAAAAACATATTAGAGAAACGCTTTCATATTGTATTTTTTATGATTATTTTTTCGTGATAGTTGTAGCCGTTTGAAGCGAAATTAATTCAATTTGATAGTTACGAGGGTCGTAAACATTCATGCAAATGGTAATATACGATTATATGCATGAGTTGTCTAAATAGAGTTCGAGGGCTTATAAACTACTCAAGCGCAAATGACTTAAATGTCATTCAAATACGTGTTATGAAGATTTAGCAGATGGGTATGGTTTGATTTATTAAACCCTACTGCCACCCCGATCTTGTACATTTAAAAAAATAAGGACAGGTAAATATATGTCTCGTTTGTATAGCAAGAGTCAGTTGCAATACAGAGATCAATATGAATATGTTTCATATTTTGACTCAGATGTCATGTCCGTGAACATTTTTTGCCAATTTGGAAAATAATTATGCATAGATTTATCGAACTGTGTTGTACCTACAAGTAAAACCGTTATGTTTAAGTATAGTTTTAGTTTTTTTGCTTTACTGGCGTGGACAAAGAACCAAAATTAGGTTTGACCCCGATCTGAATAGCGTTTGCGTATGAAGACTATATTCCATGATAATGTTGAAGAAAGTTTCAGGCAAAGTTATTGTTTTTCTCAATGTAATTTGTGTAAACCATTACACTAATAAGGGAAGTCTTCCATATGCACCGTAGGGCTGCCAATAGGTTTGTTTCATGTTAATGAGTCACTAAGAAGATGAAAGGGGCAACTATCATCTATCACTCTATTAGCAAGCATTAGCCTATAAAAGAAGTAAAAAACATATGTTGAAGATATCTCGTGTAAAACTTACCCCTTTTGCATACCATTACTTTTTTCTTGTTGTTCCTTACGTTGGCAAAGCAATTGACTGTCTTGTTCTGTGCGCACATGTAAACAATCTTGACGGCGTTGTGAATCTCAAGTTAGGATAATTTTTTCATCTCATATAAGTACTACGTGACAGTCCGAGTCTTGACAGCGTTGTGAATCTAAAGTTTGCATTTTTTTTTCATACCCTACGAATACTATGAAAAAGTCTGTTGTCGTGCTCATAATGAGTGATCTTGTTGCATGTGTTGCATCATGCTTTATCACCTTGCTCCTCTCTTTGCAGAATTTCAGAAGAAGAAAAAACAATATAAAAAGTAAAATTCAATATGAGTTAGACTCAATATTAATCATAGTCTTAATGTTAGTTAGTTTAGTAAGGGTGATTGTGCAAGTTAATAAATGTATTGCCCACTTTGGCGTAGTCAAGTAGGACACTGCAGATGCAGCGAGACAGACACAACTTATTTCATGCGTAGAGCATGCATGAAAGACATATGAAATAGCGAACTCACTAGGCACACAGTGTTGATTAGGTAAAATATTTTGTAATGTCACCATTAAACATCTATTTAACTTTAATGACGAGGCCCGCTAGAGTTTCCATGGGATCTTAACAACTATGTTCTAGCCTAAATCCATAAGAGTTAGGTTCAAAATGAGCTTCTCATTCAGGTTCTATAACCATTTTAGCTAATGCAAAAAAAATGGCTAAAGGAATCAATTAATGATTTAACATGAGTAAAATACTTCCTTCAATTCCTTGTATATTTAATAGAGTGAAACTTCCCCATTGAAAAAAACATGCCAGCAACACTTGAGTCCTCTCTGAACCGTATGAGATAGTCACCTTTCATACAACTATCCATTCTATATTTTCTCATCTGCTTTATTGCTCCTTACCTTGGCAACACTGCTGCCCGCCTTGCTATGCGTGGACCTGCCCAGACTCTTAACATTGTTGTAAATTTAAAGTGAAAAAAAGAGAAAGAGAGAAATAGACGGATATAACGAGGTCTCTTTGTGTATGAATTTGGCGTGAAATGCCTTGAATTTCAGAAGAAAAACAACAATGCGAGGGGATTGTTTGTTGGGTCGAATGGGCTGACTGTGGAAAACAGTGTAGGCCTAACTGTGCCATTTCAACCTTTTAGAGTTTGGAGCACACATTTTTTAGTTTTCAAACTATCGTTCCCCCTTCTGTAACAACTCACTGTTATCAACGCAAGCACCCTTACAAGGGTATTTGCCCGTGTTTGCACGCAACACACGAAGTGGGATATTAACATTAAAAAGAGGCGTGCATGCACTAACCATTTTTGTATGACGCATGCCTCAACCATTGGGCCAAGACATACAGGTGTGAAAACGTGAGACGTTATCGCGATGCACACTAGGATGATTAAAACTAGTTATAATACTTTATGACAGCGAAGGTTAAGGGGTCCCTTAAAATAAAACTCGCCAGACTGCCAAGGTACACGGTTCATGTGTAAAACTCAGGGGTCATTATGCCTACGTGTGTTGGAGCCCGACAACAAAGTTAAAGTTAGTAAGAGTCGTAGCCATACGACATGGCGAACTTAATGTTTGAATTGTCGGACTGGACGAACCTTCGACACGACGTGTGGTAAGAATAAGGAATTAGTAGAAACTCTACGGTTGAGGGGTTGAACAGGTAGAAGAAGCCGACAACATGCGTGTCAATTTGAGGGTTAGTACATTTGAGTTTGCTTTATAATTAGTACAGACCTCGATCGAACGATCGACGCGATTGAGGAATAAGGTTACAAAATTAGACAAAATTGGAAGCAAACAAGCGAATATGACAAGCGACAGTTCAATTTGCTACGCACTCAGGTACGAGTTTGAATTATTATAAACCTCGACCATATGGCTAGGGTGGTTAAAATAAATAAATATCGTATTCAAGTAAAAATTTACTAAAAAACGAGATGATTTCACAACTATGTGAAGATAGGTCGCAGGATTCAAAACTATGCCCTTTGGGTTAAAAGTAATTTCGGTAAGCTAGAATTTGGGTTTTGTCGTGATAGCTGGCGATGCAAGGACTATTTAACATTAAATTTTGTTAATTTTTTTCCCTTATGTTCTTTTTTTTATATAACTTTATTTTTTCATAGATTCTGCAGTAATATGCAAACTTAATAAAAATCAAATTGTTTCAAATTGTAAAGGCGATCCTTCCAAAAAAACTTACGTGGATTTACATATGATGATGCGTAGCATTCGAAAGGGGAACTCAATGTTAAAATTTGGATGCGTTTCTGAGGAAAAATGTTCAATGGCAACACTGGATTGCGTCCGGAACACAACCACTCTGAATTCGATCACCTAATTCTAAATGCCAACCACTATTATCAAAACCGCATGACCGAAAAAAACAAACAAACAAAGAAGTTGAAAAAAGCAACAAAAGAAAGATCAATACCGCAGTCTCGGAAAGAGAAAGGAAGAGGTGTAGACTACGAGAAAAAAAGAAGGTGAATCAAGTAACAACACATGTGCGAGATATAAGATACAAGGCAGTCAAATGAGTAGTAGTAGTAGGCGAGGAGAAAACCAACGATTATACAAGGCAGTCTAATGAATAGTAGTAGTAGCCGGGGAAAAACCAACGATTACAACGAAAATTAACAAAGAGGGAAAGTCGAAAAGAGTAGAAAGTTGCGCACATAAATAGACGAAGAACAACGAAAACGTGAAGTGAGATCGTGTGTGGGGACGCAAAGTAAAAAGGAAGTGGGGAGGACAAAGTTAAGTTAAAGACTAGGAAGTGAGTTTGTGAATGGTAAGGAAAAAATGAGGATTGGGGGAATATAAGAGAATGAACTGAAGTTTAAACGCATGGCCATAAAATGGTCAAGTAGACAGCGTGCAAAAGTGGTTGAGAGCAGGAGTTGGAAATTTGATTCGTGAGTGTGGGGATTGATTGAGCTGGCAAATGTATGAGCATATGGGTGTACTAATAGACCGTGTGATTGATCAGGAGGAAGGGATTGAGTAAGCAAGCAAATGAGAAGCGCCCGACTCAGATAGAAAGGAGGAGAGAGTATAAAGGATGAGAAATGGTGAAAGAAAAGTAAAGAGGAGAACAAAGTAGAAGAAAAAGCAACAGGAAGGAAAAAAAGAAAGGTACGGGAAGAAAATTTACCTTCAATCTCCACTGATAATCCAGACATGAAAATTATAACCTTGTACTCAGGTTACGAGGAACTATCAAGACATGTTCTTTCTAAGTGGAAGTGTGAGTCCTCGGCATCTCTGTTAAAGAGGAAAGCGAGCAGTGCACTGCCCATATTTGACAACATGAACTGTCAAAAGAGAGTTGAAACTCCTTTTTGTTGCAAAAAGGTGGGCCACGACTGAATTTCTCTTTTTTTTTTTTTTTTTCTCCTCTCCCTATCTGTCTGTCTTTGCTCAACCCCTCCTTTTTTTTTCTATTCAGCGCCACAAACTTATCGGCTTGATTGCAATGCATGACGAACGGTCTGCTACCGCTGTTTTTTTCCCTGATACTGGTTGACGACATTTCCTAAAATAAAGAATATGCTAAACAAAGGCGCAACCTCCTAGCTGCAAACTAAGTTGAGACATTCCCTAAGTTTTGAGATAGCGGTATGGAGAGAACCTTTTTCGCATCAAGATGGTTGGGTGATTGGAACAATGACGCACTTGATTCCTATGATGACTTTTATGATGCAATGGCTTGCAGGCTCTAGGTCACTATAGTAACCTATGATCCAAGACCTATGGGGATGATATGAGAAAGCTATTAAATCACCAGTACTTGGCCCAACTATTGGCCGCGACACTTCCCCGTTAACGAGCCGCGCCTTTAGGGCTTCGGGTACCGGACCACAATGGCTGGAAGCGCCAACCCAAAAAAAATCAAAACGGTACCTCGGCTCTTCGGCAAAATTGGTGCGCAGGGCCATTTCAGGCTCGGCATCCATAGCTGGGCCAAGTACTGGTGGTTTAAGAAATGCAGAGGTATTTGTTAGAAATATTAGGATGATGTGCTATGGTTCATAGTGGTTGGGAACAATATTTTGTTTTTTCTTCCGCCTACGACATGCCAATTCCTATATGTGCACTACCCTTTGACCTTGGCGGATGAAAATGACCCTTGATGAACCGCTGCCATTTAGCAACCTAAAGTAACGAAAGCCTACAAATGTTGCCACAAGTTGCACCCATCCATGCCGAACATCATGAGGAGTTCCTTGTTAAAAAAAGAGACCTGGAAGATTCATTTCTGGCAAGATACTCCCACCTTATGCCAACAGGAGACAAAGCTCTGCAAATGTACCTACTACACCGTTATTTACCTACCCTGGACCTGGTGGTGTCTCGATCAAATTTGTAATAAAATGGGTTATTGTCACCGATTTGTGCATACAATGGACACTCGTGACAACAAAGATTTGCGACGTATGAGCACTACCTTTAGGAGTGTCCTATGGCTATTCAAGTGCGGAGATGGTGCGATGCAGTTTCTAGGATGGGACATCCAAGTAATTTTGCGTGGTAAGCCATCTGACTTTCTTCTATATTGGTCTTTGTTCCAACGAAATATGTTCAAATTGACGAGGTTGGCCATATTGATGGCAATCTGGAGGATGAGGTGTTCCCATAGAAAGGAAATAATTTATTTATTTTAAAACACACGCCCCAGTCCATTGGCAAGGGGCAGCACCTGCTGGAAATCGGGTCCGGCATCTCAAATATTACATCCTTATCCAAGTGTTCCTGAGATAGTTGCGATTGGGAAACCTATATTTATACCCAGCCACTGCAGTTGTCAGGTGTTTTCCATAGCTCACTTGCCCACCCCCTGCCTTCCGTTCCTTATCCTTCCTCTATTTTCCATTTTATTCGATTTTACTTGTCGTCTTGCTATTTATTTTCCAATTCAGTTTCCTTTCGTCCCCTTTGGCCCCCGATTCTTCCTAACCCTCGTTTTTCCAACTTTCTCAAGTCGTATTTTCCTCTCCTCCTTACTTCTTATACTATCCTACGTCTTCATCCAAAACTTTCCTATTTCAAAAATTTTCCAGCCTAACCGACCGGCAACAATCAACGCGACAACAGTCCATTCACTTAAGACTACTCGGCAAGCTATCATGGTGTCCATATCCATGCAGTCTGAGCATACGTAGAACAGATGCCCGGGTCGGGTGTGTCGTCCAAAGCTCAGCGTGTGCAAACGACAACACGGAGAGAATCTCAGCCGCGATCTATGGACTGAAGAACAGGAAGATGTTCATAATCCCACATGGTTCCATGTCATACTTTGGACACTCGAAAACGAGGATATGTCCACTGATGCAGGCTGTTCAGGTGCCTAAGTGTCACATGCGCACATACACACACAATCATTCTTATGTATGCATGCATGTATTTCCTCTATCTTGGATTTTACTTTGTGTGTCTAAGTGAACATCTTTAAGAAGTGCTAAATAGGTGTTGGTCGGTGGTTTGGAGTGCTTTCAGGACTCTAGAGGGGCGCTCTGTGTGGGATGACTGCGGTGTGCATAAGGCCTATGTGTGGATGATAAACATCTGCCGGAGCAGCTCCCTGGCTCGGCAGGTGGTGAGAACCAGCAGTCTGCGAGGTTCGCCTGTGATGTGAGTAGGTGATGTGCCGCTTTGCTCCATGTTGGATGTGTAGACTGCCTTTCGCTCTGCTGCTGCCTTGCTGCCCGTCCTGCTGGCATCACATGTCGTCCTTTGCAAGCTGCTGTGTTCGCTGTGCGGTGTGGCTGCGGTGTCAGTGTGCCCCTGTGCTTGGCTGCGCTGTTGCCTTGCTGCCCATCCGTGTGCCTTCCCTTCCACGTTCCTTGCTTGTGTGCCGTGTGGCGTGGCTTCGCTGTGCTGTTGCCGTGCTGCTCGTCCGCTTGCCCTGTTGTTCCTTGCGGTTGTTTTTGCCCGTGTGCAGTCGTGTTGCTCGGCAGCGTTGCCTCGTGCTTGACCCAAACGATCAATACAGGCATTCCGCAGATTATCAATTCAACCTCCTGACGAGCCGGTGCACCTCTCGACAAAGCAATGTATCATCAGTTTTTTTTCCTTCGAATATTTTTTTGAGACTTGTATTTCTTTAGTTTGTCTGTATGGTTTGCCTCTGTGTCGTCTGCTTGGTCCGTTTGGTGTGCTCGTGTCATCTGCTTGGTCTGTTTGGTGTGCTTGTCTGTCATCTGCTTTGTCTGTTTGGTGTGCTTGTGTGTTGTCAGCTTGGTATACTTGTGTGGCGTCTGCCCTCCCGCCTCCCCTGTGCCCTCCAGCCTTTGTCCTTCATTGCTCTTTGTCATACTATGCCTTGTTGCCTCATGTCTTTCCCTTAGTACCTTGTGTGCTGTCTTATGTCATTTGTCTCCCCACGCACCTCCCTGTGCCCGCCAGCCTGTGTGCCTTTGTTGCCGCTTGCCGTCCTATGCCTTGTTCCCTCGTGTCCTTTCTCTTACTTCCCTGATGTTGTTTGGTGCAACTCCGACAAAACAATCTATCATCAATTTTATTTTTTTCAGACTTTGATTTTTGTTGGGGGGCTTGTGTTTTTTCAGTTTGTCCGTTTGGTGGGCTTCTATGTCGTCTGCTTGGTCTATTTGGTGTGCTTGTGTGTGGTCTGCTTGGTCTGTTTGGTGTGCTTGTGTGCCTTCTGCCTGGTGTGCTTGTGAGTTGTCCGCTTGGTCTGTTCGGTGTGCTTGTGTGACGTCAGCTTGGTATACTTGTGTGTCTTCCCTCCCCCCTCCCCTGTGCCCTCCAACCTTCGTCCTTTGCTGCTGTTTTTATGCCTTGTTGCCTCATGTCTTTTCCTCAGTACCTTGTGTGCTGTCTTGTGTCGTGTGTCTGCCCACCATGCATCCCCCGTGCCCTCTGTGCCTTTGTTGCTGCTTACCCTCCTATGCCTTGTTCCCTCGTGTCATTTCCCTTGCCTTATGTTGTTCATCTACCCACTCGCCTGCCCCGTGCCCTCCCGTCCATGCCACTTGCTGTTGAGTGTCGATCAGTGCCTTTTTGTGTCTGACCATTTGATTCACAGTCTTTCGTCTGTCTTCCCCTGGGTGTGCTTGTGTGTTGTCTGCTCTCCCGCCTCCCCCGTGCCTCCTGCCTTTGGCCTTTGCTGCTGTCTGTCATCCTATGGCGTGTAGCCTCCCTCTGGTTCCGTCACTCTCTCTCCTGCTGCATTGTGGTGAAACGGGGTCTGCGACGTCTGGTGACAGATGTGTCACAGGAAAACGCCGACCTGTGGTGTCTTGTGAGAACAAACCCAGATATCTCCCTACGGTTGAGGGTAATGTAAGACTTGATGCAGGCCAGATTTCAATGGGACGACCGTATCACAGGTAACTATGAAGTTTCTTGGCATGATATGCTATGTCCTATATCACCCACACACACAACATACACACACGTGCGCATGACAACAATGAAGAGAAGGCTGGTGACAACGACGAGGACAACACCGACATTGAGGAGGATTACATGGAGGAGGAGGGAGGACGACAACGGAAGGAGGAAGAGGGAGTAGGAGGACACGGACGGAGGGAGGAGAGAGGATGGAGGGAGGAGGTAAGCATTTTCCAATCTGACCACAACTTCGATTATTGACTTTTCAGGATGATCCGACCGCTGATCACATGGGGATATGATGATCGCCTTGCCGATTTATTGTGTAGAAACTGAGATCTCAATCTTGGCTCAGTGAAGTCGAGCCATTCATTGCTACTGCGCCCGCCCTAGAAACAATCAAAAGGTAATTGTTCCTCCAGCGGCCTTCGATCTTTTGACTATCCATGTATCGATAAACTTGGATAAAGAGCGCTATTCTGGAAAAGTACAGTGTTTTCATTGAAACAGTGATGTGCTCACGAAGGCATCTTGGCATTTGCTTCCGTTTCTCTTTTTCCCTAAGCAAAACAGTAAATTCTGTTGAGCATGACAAACTGCCATGAATATGCTCGAACCTCCTGCTTTGCTTGCGAAGCCGCAACAGGTTGTATAGTGTGGACTGAAAGTTGCTACAAATACAGCTATACTGACCATACGTTCTAATCGGGAAAGACGGTACCACTACCGGGTAGGAGACGTCGCAGCCACACATGTTCGCTGCTATGCCCCTCGTCATTTCGTACATTTCACATCCTTGTCCTCGCCCATCCGCTCACTTGCGAACAATTGCCCCTCTCACACTTGACAATGACTTCATTGCACTTACCTTACTACTTTCCTGTCTATGTTCTGCAATGATCAGTCGACTCAGAGTCGAGTATATTCCGCATCCCCTGTGTTTGTGGTGATTGTATCTGCGTAGCGGCGTAGCCATATTGTCTGACGTCCCTTCCTCGCTGCTTTTCTCCTGGTATCTGATCAACAACTGCTTTTCCAAATTTTGAGTTCCCCATTTGTAGTTTTCACATTTGGGAGTTTTTTGTCCCGCACTTGGATTTCCACATCTGGACTTCCGCATTCCGAGTTCCCGGCTGGTCGGAGAGTACTGTGATGCTGTCAAATTCAAATTCTGTGTTTGAGGCTGACGATCTGAAAAAGCCCTGACGTCATGAACACCATTTTCATTCCCGACTCTGTTCCTGGCTCTGTTCCTGGTCCTGCACCCCTTCCATGACCTTCCGATGGTAGCGGCAACACGCATGCATACACACAAAACAGTCTGTATCTCCCCTCCCCCCAACCCCTTCATCCCTCTGACCTTCCAATGGTAGCGGCGACACGCATGCATACACACAAAACAGTCTGTATCTCCCATCCCCCCAACCCCTTCCTCCCTCTCCCCCCTGGCCTTTTACCCTTTTCTGTCTTTCTTGTCATATTCGCTGACTGGTGGGGGGTTGTTTGTGATGCGATATATGTATACGCTTCATACCGTCTGTCACATCCCCCAGCCTTTTGTCCTTTTCTCCCCTCTTTCTGCCAATGGTCCACTAGATTATTTCTTTGTGATGAGATGCTTCATCCACAGTTTGTACCTGAAAGGCTGAAAAAACTGAAGAATCCTGTCCTCCTGACAGCGATACGCTTGGGTAGCATGACCCTGGCCACTGTGTTGACCAGTCATGCTGGCCAACTCAGCACTAGCGGTTAATGGAAGGCCAAAAGTTCGGGGTTTTTCGCCGCGTCGCTACAAGCAACAGCGAACTTGCACTCCACTTGCTCACTCGCTAACCGGTAAGCTCAGACAAGCTAACCCATCCTTCCTAAGCCAGCAGGGAGCTGGTCAAAATGGTGGCCAAGTTCATGCTACCTTAGCATGGATGTGCGCCCAGTGGGGCCCGCCAGTGCGGGGATAGCACACGTACTCAAGTCTGGGCGATTCCAGTCATTAATCCAACGCAAGTGGTCATACTTTTTCATGGGAGTGAATGCAAAGCTGTTGCCATCGTCTTGACGACGGTCACAAAATCAACTCGTAAAAAACACACTGAAAAGGTACTGCTGACTTCACCAATATCCAAGCAAGTGGTCATACTTTTTCATGGGTAGTGAATGCAAAGCTGTTACCATCGTCTTGAAGACGGTCACAAAATCAATTCGTAAAAAACACACTGAAAAGGTACTGCTGACTTCACCAATATCCCCTTTCTTGTTTTTGCTTACACTTATCACCACGCCCCACCTGCTGGTCCCATAGCTCGTATACATTCACGATGAGCGTACATCGTAATCGGGTGAAGACGGTAGCGCCAGGCCCCGCTGGACTATATCTAGATCCTTTGCAAGGAAATTTGATGGCACTGTAATATTGCAGGATTTGAACTTCGAACCCCTACACTCAGGCCCTGCTGGACTATGTCTAGACTCTCGATTCATTGCAATGAAATCTGATGGCCATGATCAGATGGTGAAAACCAGACTCTCAATTCCAGCTGACATAGGTCCTTAAGGCCAAAACCAAAACACGGACATCTGCCAGCTACCCCTGCACCCTATACTGCGGACGAGCAGTTCGATTCTCAATGTGTATTTCGTTCCGCCACCATTCCTCCACCATTCCGCCACCGTTCTGCCACCATTCCGCCACCATTCCGCCATCATTCCAGTTCAATACTCTACGTTTATTCCATTCCGCAACAGTTCCGCCACCATTCCGCCACCATTCTGCCACCCTTCTGCCACCATTCCGCCACCATTCCGCCACCACTCTGCCACCCTTCTGCCAGCATTCCGCCATCATTCCACCATCATTCCGCCACCGTTCCGCCACCGTTCCACATTCCGCCACCGTTCTGCCACCATTCCGCCATCGTTCCTGCCACTGTTCCACCACCATTCTACCACATGGACATAGATCAGTAACCCCTGGACCCTATACCATGGACGAGCAATCACAGTCTCAATGTGCATTCTGTTCTGCCAACATTCCACCATCATCCTGCCACCGTTCTGCCACCATTCTACAACCACTCAGCCACCATTCCACCACCATTTGCCACATGGGCGTAGATCAGTAACCCCTAGCACCCTATACCATGGACGAGCGGTCACAGTCTGAATGTGTATTCCATTCCGTCACACGCTACCGTTCCACCACACTATTCTGCCATCATTCCGCCACCATCTTGCCGCCACCATTCCGCCACCATTCCATACAAGAAAAAAGGGCGCTTGGCAGGATTCAGAGCAGGTGCTGTCAATATCAAAAGGTTGGAGAGAAAAAAAAGAGTCGCCAACTCGCGAATTCTGATCTTAAGAGATCAAATTGGAGTGTATTAGTCTAATAAAGAAGTGCAAAGCACAAACCAAACGCGATAATCGAACCTCTCTCCAGACTGGTTGAGAGCTCCAATCCGGTCCGGTCCTGCACAACCCACCATACTACTATCTAGAGACACAAGCATTTTAAGGTACGGGGCCTCCTGGACATATTGCCAGATTACCCCCTGCAGTGTACAGTAGGTTCCAAGCTTGACCTCCCCATATCACGAGAACAGGACAAACGAAACCAGCCGGACAAATCAAACCAAACAGCATGGACCAGACGGTCACGACCATGCGTTGATGCCTGCTGATGCTGCTGCCAGTCTTATTTTGTTTTCAAACCTCGCACAGCTCGCCACACAAGAATCCGAGACCTCGACTTAAAACTCCAATGGTGAAAAGTCCACCATCATCACCCTCCTAAAGTCAAACCGAAAGTGCAACTGGTTGGGGGTTCAAACCCAATCCAGCGGAATCGACACCTGGTTGGTGGCTCAAACCCCATCCGGTCCTGCACAACCCATAACTGATTATGAGTTCGAACCCAATCAACCCGCAACTGGTTGGGAGTTCAAACCCAATCTGGTACTGCACATAGTCCACCTTCATCACAATCCTAAAGTCAAACTGAAAGCGCAGTGGAATCGACACCTGGTTGGGAGCTCAAACCCAATGGTCCTGCGCAACCCATAACTGATTGCCAGTTCGAACCCAATCAACCCACAACTGGTTGGGAGTTCAAACCCAACCCAGTCCTGCACAACCCATAACTGATTGCGTGTTCGAACCCAATCAACCTGCAACTGGTTGGCAGTGCTCAAACCCAATCTGGTCCTGCACAAACCATAACTGATTGCGCGTTCGAACCCAATCAACCCGCAACTGGTTGGGACTTCAAACCCAATCTGGTCCCTGGTCCTGCACAACAACCCGTAAGTCACTGGGGGTTCGAAGTTCGAACCCTGTCTTCTGGTTCTGCTAAACCCAAACATAACCAACAACTGGTTTGGAGTTCAAACCCAGTCCAGCAGAATTGACAGCTGACGAGAAGTCGAACTTGATCCAGCAAGGAATCCGCAATTAACTGGGAGGTCCTCTTTCTACCCAATCGTGAGTTCAAAACCTACAACTGATCAGGAGTTCAAAACCTCAAACCGATTGAGAGTCCGAACCAAGCCCGCAGAATCCACAACTGATCACGGCAAATTTAATCTGTGGTCCTGCACAACCCGTAACTGATTGGCGGTCCCGATTCTGATCCAATCCTGCAGAACCTGGACATATCTGGTCCTGCACAACCCGTAACTGATTAGTGGTTCCCGATTCAGGTCCAATTCCGCACAACCTGGAGATACTCGAGAATTCCAACCCAGTTCTCCATAACCTACAACCGACGGGAAAATCCAGCCGGGTCCTGCAGATACCCCAGCATCCTCATCGACTTCGTGGGACCGGATACTAAGTCCCTACATACGTTAGCTTGTTGACAAGCTGGCTCCGGGTTCATACCTGTGGCCCCTTTTTTTTTTTTTTCTGTTTTTTGAAATGCTGACAAGCCTGCGTGTCAGATAACAGGCATGGTTCCAAGAACAGACTCCCAAGCGGTCGTTTATGCCATCTTGCTACCCCCTCAGAGGATGCATTGAGCCTCCTCAGACCTGTTTTCCTGCCATTGCTGTCATTGCTCAGATATCATACTTTTACAAGTCAGGGTAGACGGTAGAAGACGTGATTGGATAAAAAAATCTCCCGTGAAAAGGGAAAAAAAGAAACACGGCTCCTATGCCCCCCAGAATAGAAGGGACTTTTCTTTTTCACACACACACAAATGAATATGAAGTAGCAATAGATCGATCCAACTTGCCCCCGCTCAAAAATCAATCCACATATTAAAAAAAAAAAAAAAAAAACCTATACCGCTGCTGCTGTTGCTTGCTGCTCTTCTGATCTAGGGTATCGTAGGTGGCCGAGTAACGACTCCTGCATGAGGAAAGCCACGAGATATCAACGGGGGCCTGATTGCACATGACACATAGTGTGCTCACGACAACTCTGGGTAGACTCACTCGAGGACACTTTCCACCAAGCTCTGGACGTGATTCCAGTCGGATTCATCCAGGTCGGGCTGCAATTGCTGTCAGAAGCATTTTGGAATGTGCTAGTGTGAGTGAGCCCTCAGTTGCATATTGCCGGTGGAAGAGAGTGGCAAAGTAACGCCCAGATGAAGAAAGTCACAACATGTGTGCCGATGTTGTCTCTGTTGCGTATCGTCGGTTGCAGAGTAACGCCTGGATAAAGAAAGTCATGAGAGATGAACGAGGGCCTGATTGCACATAATGCATAGTGCATTCACTCCAACTCAATTCAGTATCCTCAGTGGCAGAGTACCGACGTCAGGATGACAAAAGTCATGGGGCATCAACAAGGGCCTGGTTTTACATAAGGAATAGTGCGATCGCGGCAACTCAGTTACGCATCGTTGGTGGGAGGGTAACGAGGCCTGGATGAAGATATCACAAGACAGCAACGAGGGCCGGATTGCACATGATGAGTAGCGTGCCTCACGACAACTCCCTTGTGTCCGTTCTACCTCGTTTGCTTCGTGAACTTTCTTACTCAACGTGATTTATCGTTTTTCAGCCCTTGCATATCCTCTCCGGGGGCTTTTGACACTGGAAGCTTTCCGGTGAAAGCCTTGCTGCAACAGTCGTCAGAAACAACCAGGCAAGTCCAGGTGTACACACACCCTGAGTCTTTCCGCTTGTCCAGACGCAGACGTCAACAATCTACGACTTGGTGTGTTGGTCTTGCTCTTCCGCATTTGCACGTGCAGCCCTTTCTCATTTCATGGATTTTGCCAACCGGTTCCTTCACTTCTCGCAGCGCGCCGTGCGATCACTTGTCGACCCTCTAAACCATTCTTCCCCTGATGGTACAACGAGAAGTGCGCAACTCAAAGAAGCGCACAACTCAACCATACTTTCCCCCATGGAACAAATGACAACTGCACAGTGCCACCATACCATTCTTGCCCTGATGATAGGTGCACAGCTCAACCCTTCTTCCCCTGATTGCACAACAAGAAGTGCGCAACTCCAACCGCGCACAGCGCCAACCATACCTTCCCTGATGATAGGTGTGCAGCTAAACCATTCTCCCCCCTTTTCTGATTGTACACCAAGAAGTGCGCAACTCAAACATTCTTCCCCTGATCGTACAGTGAAAAGCACACACATCTCAGCCATTCTTCCGCTGATGACAGAACAAGAGGAGCACAACTGAACCATCCATCCTTTCTTTCCCTTATGGCACAACGAGGAGCGCACATGTAAGCGTCAACGCTGCGTAAAATTGATGCGGACAATGTATGGTGAAGCGCTGACTGTACCCCAATAACTCATAGACTCTGTGTGTGAGCCGTCTTTCCCCTAACGGTAAGTAAAATGGGAGTGGCGACTTAACAAGCACAGCAGATACAAGCGCCAATGCCGCATGATATCAATGGGGGCAAATATACTGCGACGACCGGAGATTGTCTGCCATAGCCATCCAAAAATTCCGCGAACGGTGCGGAAAACCTGAGCACTTCCATTGTTCCACTTCGGCCAGATCGATAAAATCAAACGGGAACGGATTAACTGATTCCCGAGTTGAGTGTTGGAATTTAAAAACCTGTTATGTCACGGGCGACCCCTGTTTTGCAAACAAACTGTCATCTCTCGACTTGGATAGTTGTGTGCGTGATTCCGTACTCTTTTGCACAGAACCTACGCACCGCCCGCAACACCTGATATATGATCAGAGACAGCCAGAGCCGCAGCAGCGCAGAGAATGAGATGAAGAGTCGAAGACCTCTTTTCTTTTGTAAAAAGAAAGTCAAAATAGCAAAATGAAGAGTGATAACAATGTGCCTTTTTTTCAGAAGCAAGCCCACAGATTAAAAAAAAGAAAAAAAAGGCCCAATATAAAAACAAGGAGCGATAGGAGTGGTGTAGATAACACACACATGTATCAAAATATTAAAAAATTCTGCACTCCCAAAACAAAAAAGAAAACAAAAACCAATTCTGCATGGCGAAGCAGAGAATGAGATGCAGATCGGTTCAATAAACTCTGATTGGAGCGAAGTGTGCAAGAATTGCCACGTCTGTGTGGTGCATCCATGTGGTGTTGTGTGTGGTGTATGTCGAGTTGGACACTCCAGCCTTGCGGGGGTGGGGTGGATATCATGGCCGGTACGGTTCCCATTTTCAACACCGTGTCCTGGCTGTAGTGGTTACAAGACTTGGCTCTTGAGACAAGGTCGCCAGTTCAAATCCGTGTTTGCACGGAGGAGGGCCTCCGGCCCTGATGTACGGATCTATAACTACTTATGTGCAAAAGTACTTCCGCATCACGAAACAAACAAACAATACTGACCAGACAGCAGAGAATAAGATGAAGAAAGATTGGTTTGAACTTTAAAACTTCTACGTTGTGAAACAGATGCAGACTTGCGGCATCTTGGTAGCTCATCTCACGTCCCATGATTCTTCGACGTTCTTTTGGTAGGCTGGTCGGCATGATGTGCCTACGTGCCCTTCCGCCATCGCTCCTTGCAGCTGCTCGTTACAGCCGCTACCTGGTTGATACACGACTTGGCTCTTGAGGACGAGGTCGCCGGTTCGAATCCGTGTTTGCACGGAGGAGGGCCTTGGGCCCAGGTGTACGGATCTATAACTACTTATGTGCAAAAGTACTTCCGCATCGCGAAACAAAGAAACAATACTGACCAGACAGCAGAGGACAAGTTGAAGAAAGATCGGTTTAAACTTTTAAACTTCTACATTGTGAAACAGATGCAGACTTTGCGGCGTCTCGATAGCTCATCTGACGTCCCATGATTCTTCGACATTCTTTTGGTGGGCTGGTCGGCATGATGTGCCTATGTGCCCTTCCGCCATCGCTCCTTGCGACTGCTCGTTACACCCGCTACCTGGTTGATCCTGCCAGTAGTCATATGCTTGTCTGAAAGACTAAGCCATGCACGTCTAGGTGTGAACACTTCGCACCGCTGTAGGGCTCGACTGGCTATCTGAATAGGACAGTAAGAAAAGTTCACGAATGATGCCCCCAGGAGGAGACTGTCCTCGGGGCTGTCACAAGCCATCTGATCTCCCCAATGGTTGAGTACAACGACAGGCACCTCCCGAGGCCTACCATCCAGCCTCTACTACTATCTGGACTTTATATGAAAAACAAACAAGGAAGAAAAAAAGATGCACTTCTTCCTCAACTGAGTAATGCCGACCGGTAACGAGCAATGATCGGACTGCTGCCCCCCAAATAGATGGGGCAATGTGCTTGTAATGAAAAAAAAAAAGAAAACAAAAGAAACAGATGCATAGGCCGGGGATTGGGACAATCCCCCCTGTAGATGTCTCGCACCGCGGGGGAATAAAACAGATGCATAGGTGGGGCACTGGGACCACCCATACAGTGCCCCCTGAGGATGTCTAGGGCCACGGGGGAAGATACTCAGCTTGTCTTGATTTTTGCTCATCTCCCCTTTCCGTGTCCTGAACCTATGTCCATGCTTGCTGGTAATAAGCAATCGGACTTATTTTGGGGGGCAATGTGCTTGTGTGAGGCTCAAGGCCTCGATACGCCCTACTGGGCCCTATTTTCAGAACAGTCGGCCGCCCTAAGTGAAGGCAGGCTTGACCAAGGCCTACGGGCCTATTTTTGGAGTCACCACGCAGCTGGGGAAATTCAGGCAGTTGCGCAGCGCCAGTTGGTTGAGCGCACCCAGGCCCAGGCTGCCTCTATCGAATGTAACTGAGGCAGGCCCTGGGCCAGATTCGCAACATGGACCGAACACAGGCCGCCGGCAGTTGGACACGGGCAACCACCACAGGCCCAGGGCCTGATTCGTTCGGACTGGGGCTCAGACTCTCTGGGCCTACCGGAAGCTTCTGGGCAGGGGCCCAGCACAGCCAGGCTGCACGCAAGCAGGCAGGCCACTTCCATTTAGGAAAGGGCCTGCCCACACATTTGGTATTCGGGCACTGGCCGCATGCTGCGCAAGCGCTGCTGCGCTAATGCTGGCCAGCGCTCACGCGCTCACGGGCGAGCTGGAAGGAGCAGGCAGCCATAGCCGAGCTGCTCTGCTGTATGCTGGATGGGGCGCATGGTGGTTCTTGGGTGCATGTGGCATCTGTGAGTTGGGGATCGAGGTTGTGAGTGATACGAGAGACATACCTGGTATTTGAGGCGAACGGCATTGGCCGAGATCTGCTCGTACTTCGGGGAGCTGTTGACATCATCAGCGGCATTGTAGATTAGGCTAGATAGGATCTGCCATCTGTAGTCTGGGCGCCGAGCGCCAGATAGGATATCGACATTGGATCTTCGTTGATGATGATGAGACTATTCCAGCGTTGTCAATTATGAGCTTTTGCGGTGCTCTTATTTGGTGGAACTCGTGATGCAATTCTGCTATTGGTTCGAGGTCACGACTATCTGGTCTCATGTGAATGATGCTGTTTGATTTCTGAACTTCGCTATCGCTCATTTTCCTTGCACTCGTAATAAGAAAAGAAAAAAAGATAAAAAAACAAATGCATAGGTAGGGCATTGGGACCACATATGAAGTCCCCCCCTTAGATGTCTAGGCCCTAGGGCCGCAGGGGAATAGCCTGAGCTTGCCTCTCTCCCCGTTCCGTGTCCTGAACGTATGTCCATGCTTGCCGGTAATAAGCACCTGTAGTGCTGCCCCCGAGAATAGATGGGTAATAAACAACCGGACTGATGGCCCCCAGAAGAGATAGCGATTCTTTCCGGCCAAAAAAAAGACAAAAAACGAAACAGACGCATATACCCAATCTTCCACAGACGATGTGAACACAGCGAAGCAAGACGAGACGTCAACTGAAACATTACACCCACACCAAAGTTCTTGTTGTTCAGCGGAGCAGACCAGAGTTCAAACCCACAGTGAAGCGGAGCAGACCAGAGTTCAAACCCACAGTGAAGCGGAGCAGACCAGAGTTCAAACCCACANCAGACCAGAGTTCAAACCCACAGTGAAGCGGAGCAGACCAGAGTTCAAACCCACAGTGAAGCGGAGCAGACCAGAGTTCAAACCCACAGTGAAGCTTAAGCCCAACATGGAAGTTCAAACCCGGAGCTAGGTTCAAAGTTCAAACCCGCAGCTAGGTTCAAACCCGCAGCTAGGTTCAAACGAGCAGCTAGGTTCAAACCCACAGTGAAGCTTCAACCCAACGTGGAAGTTCAAACCCGCAGCCAGGTTCAAACCATACTTGCAAGCGGACGCCGTCCGCACGGCTCCGCACGTGCGGCGGGGAGGGTGCCGCACGCGGCAAAGCGGACCGGACCGGACGCTCGTCCGGTCCGTCCGCTTGCAAGTATGTGACGCTGGCAAATATCATCACCTTGATTCACCCACTTAAATCCCACCAGTACCTCCGAGGATCTTCTTCCAGATGCTAACGTCTGCCCCGGGATGAATATGAAATGAACCGGTTTCGGACTTTGGGCGTGTTTTTCTTTTGTTCCTCTTTATTATTTTTTTTGTCCCACCACCACCAGCAATTTCAGTCCAGCAGGCCGAGCCGTCGAAGACACAGCCAGTCGACCCCCGTGCACCAGAACAAAATCGCCAGGAAAGGTACTGGTGGTTTAACGGTCAAACCACCACTGCCCCCTGACGCAAATCATCCAAAAAAAACACCTGGTTCGAATCCGTGCACCCAAGGAGGACGTCTGCGGCCCGATGTACGGATCCATAACTCGACTATTGGCATGCATGAAATCATCAAAATGTGGCATAAATGTTTCTTTTTTGGTTTTTTCTAGTGTTTTTCCCAAACAGATAGACACTCAATCTACGTCTGTGATATTTTTCCCAGATTTTTTCATCTAGTGATATGAGGAAAAGTCCCCAAAGTCAGCATGCTCAAAATTGTGCGTAGAGTGCTCCCCCCCTTCCCTCGCCTGGAACCTCACCCCCAGTGAGTGAGATGGAAGGAGAGTCCGCAATTTTCCGATTCTACTACCTGCTTCCCTCGAATACAACGTACATATGGTCATTATAGCTGTATTTGGGGTATTTTTCAGTCTAAACACAGCTGTAATGACCGCACATTGTGTTCGGGGAAAGAAGGAAGGAAGTCAAAAAAGACTCTGTAAGGATCATGGCACACATTAATAAAATAGGCTGCTCGCTTTGTTGTGCCGAGAGATGGTCGTTTGGGAGATCCGTTAAAATTGGAAGAATTAATTAGGGTGCCCCTCGGCAAGGATAACACAAAGGATTAATAAATTGAGAAGCGGTCCCCGCTCCCCCCCC
>BFEA01000242.1:487480-499219 GCA_003427395.1 Chara braunii
GGCCTAACCCTCCCAAGGACCGGTACTGACCGGCGGGCTGCTCGGTGTGGCACGGTAGGCCTGAAATTTGAGCTGTGGGCTGCACAACGGGCCGTCTAAGTCTTGAGAGAACCTGCTGACCACGTCGTCCTGTCTGCAACGTTAAAGAATTCCTGAGGAGTTACGGGGGATCTCCTTAAATGCCTCCTGGTCAGCAACAGGTTCTGCAGTGATGGCTGTAGTAGTAGAGTCTAGGCTAGTGCCCCTAGTTGACAGGGTCTGAACCGGAGTGAAAGCCAGGTGGGTTTGACCGCAGGTGCTGGGCATCTGGGTCTGGATTGCAAGGACTGTGCTTGCGAAAGCTTCCGTCGGCCGTGGTAATCTGGCTGGAACGAAGGGTAAGATTCTGTAGTCCATAGAGAGTCAGTCAGTCTTAAGTTAAGTAAGGGGGACGTCTAAGTGGTGAGAAGTGGAACCGTTATTTGGTTGCGCATCTATCACCATGGTTGACACGCGTACCGGAAGGAGCACTTCCCCTTACACAGCCGAAGAGGAGGCTAAGGCCGCCGCCATCCTAAAAGAGAGAAGAGAGAGGAAGGAGGCCAAGAAGAAGGCCTTGTTGGAGGCGCAGGCGGCGAAGTTGAAGAAGATAAAGGAAGAGATGGCCAGAGAGAAGGAGAGGTTGAAGAAAGAAGAAGAAGAGAAGTTGAAGGCGGTGGAAGAGGAAGAAAAAGAAGAGGAAGAAGAACAGCCACTGGAAATGCGAAGGGCAGGAGGAAGAGGAGAATCCAGTGGGATGAAAAATGATCAATTGGAGAAGAAGATTACAGAGTGGGTTGCAGGTTTGTCTCTGGGCGAAGATGAGGAGGCCTTGATGTATGTGCCCAGGGAAGAACAGGAGGCTGCCGTGAAAGAGTGGGATGCTGAAGGAGATCCACTCAAGCGGCAGGTGTTGGAAGATGAGAAAAGGATGGAGTGGAAGTTCCGTCTGACAAGGGAAAGGAAAAGAAGAATGGAGGCAGCAACACAGGCGGCGAGAGAATTGAGGAGATCAAGAAGCAGAGGGATCAAATGGCGGTACAAGTAGATTTATTGGGAAAGATAGAGATCCTAGCGAAGAACGTAGAGCGCCTGGCACAGGTCCAGGAGGAGCAATTGCTGTTTGGGAGAAGTCAAGACATTGCCGTGCGTTCTATACGAGTGGGGCTCAGGGACTTTGCACAAGAATTAGCGACACAGGTGGGCTCGGAGGTGAGTGCCCGCCTAGAGGGCACTGAACGATACTGCGCAGGCGCCATAGAGGGCACCAAACTGGCTGCTCACAAGGAGGAGGAAGTACGTCCTCGTAGGGAGCCTGTCAAAGTCAAGTTTCCTGATTCCTACAGTGGGAAGAAGGAGGAGAAATTTGACAACTTGGCGGCTAATATTAAGACCTACGTGCACTTGCAAAAGGTCTCCCCAGATGAGCATGTGCTAGTCGCTATTCACGCGCTAAAGGAAGAGGCCGCCAATTTTGCTCGATCCCTAGTCCGCACTGCAAACTGCAACGAGGATGTAGTTGCTTACTCCGCGTTCACACCCCTCACTAATTTTCTTAAGTTGTTGCGCGAACAATTTGCCGATGTCTCGCGCAGTGTCAAAGCTTCTGATAGGTTGCAGATTATCCACTCTCATCAGTGGAGGAGCGTCGAGGCACTCAAAGGGGTAATGGACGAGTTAGTGGTTGTCCCTGACCATGGGGTCTTAGAGACCCAACTGGTCAACCTCTTCTATCGGGCTATGCCCGAATCGTTACGAGGGCACTTCTTCGAGAAGAGCCAGCAGTCTACCATGACCTACGATGCGTTGAGCAGGGAAGTGGTAGCTTTTGAAGCACGGTCCATGTCAGTTTCCACCTTCTGGCACAAGGACCTGACAACGGGAAAAAGTGGAAGGGTCACACTATCTCAGGGCAAATCAAGACCAAGGATCGTCTGCTCCTCATGTTAGACGAGGGTAGTGTGGAAGAAGTCCCCTATGACCAAATAGAGTGGGGGCTAGAGGAGGAGAAGGAAGATAGTAGCTTGAGTCAGGGGAGGACTTACGCTGCTGTCGTGGCCGGAGGGAGGCCGCAAGGAAGAGGAGGAGGCCAGGGCCAAGGGGGCCGGGCCTCAGGTGGCCGTGTCCAGGGCGATCAGGGAATTGGCGGTAGAGGAGGAAACCGCCAAGCGGGAGGAAGGGGTCAAGGGCCCCGTCAAAACCATTCTAGTAACCGTTCACCTAATAGGGGTAATAGGTCACCCTATAGGAGAGGTGGTTGGCACCCAGGTCTGCCACAGGGCCGACCTTGGGAGGATTTCGGCCTGGACCAGCGCGACTGGCAGCAGCGTGTGGATCAGGGGCAGTGCGTCTTTTGCGGTGACCCTGGCCACATCATTCGATATTGTCCAAAGTATAGAGAGGCCCGATGGGCTGCCCAACAGGCAAAAGGCAGCCGCCGGTAGGGGTTGCAACTGCCCCTACCATAAGGCCATGTGGGGAAACGAGTGGGAGCCGGCAAGAAACTCCCACACCACATGAGCCTATGGCAGAGGTTGCAGGTCGGTGACTAGATAGCTGTCCAGAGACTGCTTGTGTTAGAGTCTCTTTAGGCACCTCCCTCACAGGCGTGGCTGACGAGTTGAAGGAGAGAATGCCCGCCTGGGCCAAGATGAAAAAGGGGAGTAAAGGACAACTAGTGTTAGTGGATATAGAAGCTTTTAGAAGTAGAGTAGGAGCCCTTATAGATTCAGGGGCTACCCGTAGTTATATTAGCCGTAGGGCGCTAAAGAAGCTCAGGCTAGGGCTGAAAGTCCAGAAGTTAGAAGACCCCATAGTGAGTGTCCTCGCAGACAACCGCACTATGCGTGTTGAGGACTACGTAGAGGGAGTCCAGGCGTATTCCCGCCTAGAGAAAGATGGGAAGGTGGAGAAAGTTCTCCATTCCCTGACTCTCCTCGTACAAGACGACCTTCATTTTGATATAGTCCTAGGTATGGACTGGGGAGAGGCACTCTGGGCCACACTCCACCTGAGAGAGCATGAGTGTAGGCTCCCTAGTCTGACAGGCGAGGTCAAGACTGCCCGTCTGTTCCATGCGTCAAGTGTAGACCATACCCTGGCACATTGCTGTCTCAATCCTCCTGCGTTCGCGCGACTAGTAAAAAAGGAGAAATTAGAGGAGCAGATCGTAGTTTACGTAAGGCCTGTTACTGAGCCTAAGGAGGAGAAGCCCATTGACCCAGCTATTGCCAAGCTGCTGGAAGAGTTCAAAGATTTAGCTGAGCCGCCGACAGGAGTAGTACCGCGGCCCATCCAGCATCGCATTGAGATTGAGCCTGGCAGAAGGACTCCCAAAGGAGCGGTGTATAGAATGTCCCCGCGGGAGTTAGAGGAGCTACGCAAGCAGCTAGACGAGCTCCTAGAGAAGGGTTGGCCTACACCCCGCACGCTGACAGAGTTGCAATCGTTCTTAGGCCTAGCGAACTACTACAGGAAGTTTGTGAGGAACTTCTCTACCATCACTGCACCCCTTCGCAGATTGCTAAGGAAAGAAACAATTTGGAAGTGGGACAAGGACTGCACGTCTGCCATGAAGAAGTTTGAAGCAGACGTTGATAGAGTATTCAGTCCTTAAGGTCGCCGATCTGTCCTTACCTTTTGTTGTTACCACTGACGCGAGCCAGTATGGCATAGGTGTTGTACTACAGCAAGACGATGGCAATAGATATAGACCCGTAGAGTTCATGTCATCGAGGATGCCGTCAGAGAAGGTAGCCACCTCGACTTACGAGAGAGAACTCTACGCTCTCAGGCAAGCATTAGAACACTGGAAGCACTACTTGCTTGGGAGGCACTTCAAAGTCTATTCAGACCACAAAACGTTAAGGTGGTTGAAGACTCAGGCCAAGATGACACCTAAGCTGACTGGGTGGGCCGCAAAGATAGACCAGTACCACTTTGAGCTCAAGCCAGTTAAGGGCAAGTATAATGTAGTTGCGGATGCTCTAAGTAGGAGATCAGACTACTTTGGACCGATAGTCCATTATTTGGATATAGGAAAAGACCTGCAACAGAAAGTTAGAGAGTCATATGCGCAGGACCCTATCTACAGTGACCTTCTTAAGAAAGTGAAGGAGGCCCTAGAAACCGAACCAGATTACCGCACTACTGACGGGTTGCTATTTGAGAAGCCTAATGTAGTGGACCGACTCTGCGTCCCCAACAACGAAGAGATCCGTAGCTTGATCTTAGGGGAATGTCACGATACAGAGGGACACTTTGGTTGGCAAAAGACTCTAGCCAACCTAATGCATGCGTATACCTGGCCAGGAATGAAGAATGACTGTATAGAGTATGTTCGCAGTTGCAAAGTCTGCCAGAGGAATAAGACTACTACGCGTGCCCCGCTAGGTCTTCTCAGACCCTCGACTATTCCTGACCAGCCAGGAGATTCAGTATCCATTGACTTTATGGATGCTGGCATCAAGAGTAGGCACGGTAAGAGCCAAGTCATGGTCGTAGTTGATAGATTTAGCAAATATGTTGTTTTTGTTCCTTTGCCTTCTGAGGCCCGTACAGAGTTAGTGGTTCAAAAGTTTTTTGATCATTGGGTCAGTGAGCACGGGGTCCCATTGTCCATAGTTAGTGATAGAGATACCGGTTCACTAGTCAGAACTGGCAGGAATTGATGAGAGTCTATGGCTCCAAGTTGTTGATGTCGCCTGGCCGCCCTCCAGAGACTAACGGTCAGACAGAGCAGATGAATAAGATCCTGCAGCAAGTTCTGCGTATGTACATTAGACCTGATCAAATCAACTGGGATGAGATGCTTCCCAAGGTAGCCAGCGCCTATAATAACAATGTGCACTTGTCTACCTATCGCACTCCCAACGAGTTGCACAAGTCCTTTAGACCGCGCAGACCGTTTGAGGGACTTAACTGAGATCAGATTCAGAGGCTACCGCCCGGTACTAGGAGTTCGCGATACAGCACGAGAAAGAACTAACTTCTGCTGTAGAGAACCTCAGGAAGGCCCAGCATAGGATGATAGAGCAAGCCAACAAGAATCGTCGCCCGTCGCAGTTTCAAGTAGGCGACTTAGTCTGGGTCAAGTCTAAAGAGTTTGCTCCTGAGGAGAACATCTCGCAAAAGCTATTGCCCGCGTATAGAGGACCGTGGCCATTCCTAGAAGTTAAGGGCGGAGAGGATGGGCCGTCCTATACAGTAGAGATTCCAGCGCACCTCCACACTTACCCAGTATTTCACGCATCAAAGTTATTGTCGTGTGTCACAAGTCAACAGTTTCCCTCCAGAAGGTCCATGATCCCTCCGGATATGGATGGAAGATACGACATTGACGGCATTGTAGGTGAAGATATATTCAGAACAGGAGGTAGAGGTCGTCCTCAAAAACAGTACAAGGTCCGATTCGCATATCAGGAACGGGAAGACGACCGCTGGTTTACCAGAACTGAACTTCTAGAAACAGCTCCCGACATAGTCAGGGCCTACGAAAGAGATAGGAAAGGTAAAGGTCCTGCCTTGGACTGAGACATTCTCGAAGGACCTCGAATTTAGGCCGGCGGGAGTGAAACGGTTTTCACCTTTGCAGAGGCATATGCAGATCCCGGGGTTTGATCCCCAGACCTTACCTCACCCATGTAGTATCGAGTTGACCCTTGAGTGCTTGAACCCGTGACCTGTGTCTTATGAGTTGTTGTTTGTCTGTCGTAGGACTGTGTGGACATAGGGATTCGATCTGTAGACCTGTCGAGTAGAGGTCTTAGACAGTTCCAGAAGTCGTAGCTGTAGATGTCCCGAAGGGTCAAAGTCGTAGCTGCTACAGTCCTGAAGGGTCAAGGTCGTAGCTGCTACAGTACTGAAAGGCCAAGTCCRCGGTCTTCCGGAAGGTCCGGAAGTGGCCTTTCGAGTTTTCCTCTCACGTTTTCCACAGAAGGCCAGAGGCAAGTGGGCAAGTGGTGCGTYGAACTTCGCTTAGTCAGCGGTACCCAGTCCCAGTCTCACTTTGCACAGTCAGCAAGTACCAAGGGGGACTGTGTGCACCATGGGCCCGGTGGAAAGAGGCAGACCAACGAGTTACAGAAGTATAAATCAAGAGGCAGCGCACAGCCATTCATTCATTCCTGCGGAAGCCATGCGGAAGCGCTGCCACGGTGACTTGTGCGAGGTGGTCTGCAGAGGAGCCTGAAGTCGAAGTGGGCTGAAGGAGTTAGCGCAGCCATAGCTGCTTGTAGGGTAGTGTTAGTGGCGGCCATAGCTGCCATAGCTGTTAGTGTAGTGTGTGAACAGTGTGTGTGCGTGGGGTATCCAGGGTGATCCGGAGTTGAAGTGTGAAGCGAACAGTGGTGTTGGGACACAGAGACAAGAGTTGTGATGTGTGGGTGCTGATTCACCATAGCCTGTTTGAAGCGAGCTTGCATCTGAACTGTGTCTTGGTTTCCATATCTACGAGCTTTGAGTTGGGCACCATGCGCCAGTGTGATTCACCATCTGTTTGTATGCATATGAAGTGACGAAGTATGATTGCACTATGGGCAGGTGACTCAGGCCCCACTTGCGCACGGTTCACGCTAGGAAAGTACGAACCTCACCACTATTACCACCATGTCCATGAACATAGCACAAGTGGGAGCTGACCCTCCTTGGTGAGAGACTCAAGCAATGGACTTCGTACTCAGCAGACAGGCATAGAAGCATTCAAGCGCGAGCCAAAAGCACTTGGACAAAAAATAATAATAAATAAATAAATAGTATCAAATACACAAATAAATAAATAAATAAATGATGCAAAACAGACAAAGTCTAAAAGGCAATGGCACTCTCAGAAAACTACAGAGTTCTCACTGTGCAGCGTGAAGGTGATTGAATGCTGTCGTCTTCTTGTTGACAGAGAGAGGACTGGCTTACCTGTAGACTGCCTCATAGATGAGGACGCCCGTGACCATCCATATGAGCTGGATAGAGAGGAGGGCACCGAGGATTTCCATTCTATGGTACCCGAAAGAGTGTCGGGGTGTCGCTTCCCAGGAAACCATCCATAACGAGAAGAGAGAGATAGCAAAACCTGTCGACATTTTTCAAAAGCAAGCACACACTGAGTCAGTGCTCTGTAATGAGCAGCGTTGGCAGAAAATGTTTGCTCAAACAGATACGCCATACAAAGCAGCTGAAAGCCATTTCTTCAAACTGTTACACTCAGAAAAGAAAAAAAAAAACGGCACGCAGAAGAATGAATTGTGAGCATGAATGAGAGTGGGAGAAGCACGGCCAGGGACGGCACACACACACACACACACACACAGAGAGGGAGAGAGAGAGAGAGAGAGAGAGAGAGAGAGAGAGAGAGAGAGAGAGAGAGAGAGAGAGAGAGAGAGAGAGAGCAGGGGATAAATACGGGAGCTAATTCCGTTTATTCAAAATTGTTACACTAAGGAACACCGTAGGAGGATAGCGGACGGGAGAGAAAAGAGAGGTAGGAGCACGGGCATTGAGGAGTGTAAAGAAACAAAGGAGTGGAAAGGCACCAGGAGTAAGGACGGGAGGAGGGTGGCTAGGAGGAGAAAAAAAGAGGAAAGGGAGAGGGAAGCAAGAGGAGGGAAACAGCAGGGGATAAGGCAGGGAGATGAAAACCGTTTATTCAAACTGTCAAACTTAAGGAAAACGATAAAAGCAGGACGAATGAGGGAGAGTGCAAGAAAAAAGGGAAAAGGAAGGAGGAGGGCAACAAGGAGGAGAGAAAACGAGCAACGGGAGAGGGAGGGGTGAGAAAGGGGTGAGGAGGAGAAGCACCGGGTTCAGAAACTTGAAAAAGCAGCAGAGAATGAACCGCCCAGTGGCAAACACAATGCAAGCCTGAGAAGACCTCAGACATAGCACATGCACCAGCAGTAGCAGTGAAGAGGAGGCGGCGACGCGGGCGAAGGAGGACGGGAGATATTATGCATCCAAGAACAAGAAGCTACAGAGGTGTAGTGAGATCCTTCAACAACAAAAGTCGAAGAGACACAGATCCTGGCAGCACAGGCAGAGATTGTATGAGATAGCTGTTTGAGTGGGGTTTGTATGGGTTCTGCTGGGTTTCTTCTGCGAAGTCTGTCTCGTTTGATTGTCCAGTCCTTCACCATAAGCCAGTAGAGACTTCTCATGTTTGGGGGGAGCTGATGGGCGCCAGGTTTCTGATACTGTCTAGAGCCATCTGGGTCCATGGAATGAATTGTCTGATCAGGATCTTGATAATCCATTTCATCTACAGTGCTATGGACTCCTGTTTGGGCCTGATTCACCCAAGGCCCCCTTCCTGCGGTTTCCTAGTAATGTGGTTCCAGGCTACCCTGTTGATACACGTGGTCCTGTTGGGATCTCCTGTCCTGTCACATGCACAGATATGCAATGTATGCAATAAACCGAGAATCTGCAATGTGATGAAAAGGACTGAATAGACAATGCGGTTACGAGAATCTCGACCAGCAATGTACATTCTCATTCATACATAAAGATGCTGAAGAGCGCAGGGAAGACTTGATACAAAGACTGACCTGACTGGGACGAACCTCATTCACGTAGGAATCAAGTAGCGAAGCAGAGGGATAGAGTACTATCATCTAGCCCAACCCATGTTTGAACTCAGACTACACATGCATCGTATCCCTCACCAAGTGTGAAGGAGCCTGGCGCTGTACACAGGAAGAAGGCGCCAGGTCCAGACATACACAGATGAAGAGATAAGGATCAGACGAAAGGAGGGAGGAAGATGGGAATGTCGTTAACACCAAGTCTTGGTCACCAATCCCAAATAGTCCCTCGTTGCTATGTCTGAACCCCCAAAAGTCGAGTCTGGATCATATGTTACCAAGCTCTGTATCTCTTCTCTCATAGTCTGCAGATGCAGTGAAGTCAGAGATGGGGAGGGAAAGAAGAAGATGGTGGACTGAGAAGAGGAGGAAGAAAAACTCTCTCTCTCTCACTGTTACGAACCAGATACTAACCTGTGAATGTGGCGCTGTGCTGTAGGTACCTCGAAGACGAAGCTGGAGCAACGGCGCTGCAGGTAAGTACCTCCGGCCTCCGCCCAAACTCTCTCTCTCTCTCTCTCTAGTGCTACCTAGCTATGGCACCCAGCGCTGGAGACTACAGCTACCTACTGCGCCCAGCGCTGAAGACTACAAGCTAACGCTACTACTACTACAACGCAGCGCTCCCTCCAGAGTGCTGCTCCCGAATCCTGAAAACTACAACTGACGAACTGCCTGCACATGAAGTGCCTGGGAAAACTACCTGCCTGCCTGTAGGACGGGCCAGTCTTATATAGTGCTGGCCCGTCCAGGAGGCTGCCCTTGCCACTGCCCAAACGTGCTAGACCCTGAGGAAACTTCCGGAAGTTTCCAGGTAGCTTCTGGCTAAAGCCTGAGGAAGCTTCCGGAAAGTTCCCAGGTAGCTTCTGACTAAAGCCTGAGGGCCTATAGGCCCTTAAATGCCATGGGGCCTGTAAGCCCTGGATTTCAGGTTTTCGGGCTGAAACAGCCACGGGGTCTGTAACCGGGGTCTGTAAGCCCTGGATTTCAGGCTTTCGGCCTGAAACAGCCACGGGGCCTGTAAGCCCTGGATTTCAGGCTTTCGGGCTGAAACAGCCACAGGGCCTGTAAGCCCTGGATTTCAGGCTTTCGGCCTGAAACAGCCACGGGGCCTGTAAGCCCTGGATTTCAGGCTTTCGGCCTGAAACAGCCACGGGGCCTGTAAGCCCTGGATTTCAGGCTTTCGGCCTGAAGGACGCAGGGCCTGGAAAATGGCCCTTGTGTGCAGGCACAGCATGTAACATGTCCACAGATAGCATCTCAACCTGTTCTTTAACGTCTTGAGGTCATCGTCAGGGGGATACCTGTTGGGATCTCTTGTCCGACTCAAGGGGTTCTCTTCCCGCCACAGCGGTAGTTTTCTGCCCCTACTGATTTTTTTTAATTTATTTTTTTTTAAATACAGCCAGATGCCTTTACCACTCCAACGGTGACCCGGTGTTCGAAATTGAAAACTCATATTCAGCCCAGCAGGTGGAAGGTGCCATGATGGAACCTGTCTGAACGAACGTAGGTGGATATCAGGCCAGGTACGGATATGCAGTGGGGAATCTTCCTGTGCAGAAGGGGGAACCATCAGGCCTTGCCATCGCAAACACTCACTCGCTTATCAATTTCTTTTTCTTTTCTTTTTTAAAGCAAATTTCATTTTCAAACGAGTAGCGCATCTTCAAACGCAGAGTAGGAGAGACTCAAAATTGGGAATTTGGTGGACTGAATTTGCTCCTCCTCGAGGACTGAAGACAACATCGAAAATTAGTATTTCAAAAAAAAATACCTGCCACATCTGACAAGAGATGAGCTGCATCTGTCATTATCGCAAGGCTGTTCGCAAGTACACCTGCATGCACACAATCAATTGCAAAAAGAACAATCAATATCAAAGGCCATTCACGTGGAATTTCCACATCATGTGGATGTGTCCGCCTGGCGTCTCCACATCATCCACGTGGCATTCCCACATCAAGTGGATGCATCCACGTAGAATGTGTTTCCACTTCGCATGGATGCATCCACGTGGCATTTCCACGTCATGTGTACACATCCATGTGGTGTCTCCACATCCCATAGATGCATCCACACGGTGTTTCCACATCGCACAGATCCATCCACATGTAATTTCCACATCATGCAGACATCTACATGGCATTTCCACATCGTGTGGTGGATCCATCCAGACCTCAAATCCACATCACGTAGAAGAATCCATGTGGCATTTCCACATCAGTGGATGCACCCATTGTTTCCAAGGACATCTGCCCGATTGCAATGTACCCACCCCTCTTCCCCTGAATGGAACATATGACCATTATCACTGTATTAGACTGCCCCAAATACGGCTATAATGACCATACGTTCTACTCCACGGAAGACAGTAGGCATTATCACATCCACATGGCGTTTTTCTTTTTCTCTTTCTTTCTTTTTGTATGTTTTTTTTTTTTTATATCCACATCACATGGACAGCATGCCAAGTGTGGTGAAGAATAGGTCATCATGGATGCAGTTAACACGACACGACACGACACGACCCGACCCCGACCCCGGCACGGCACGGCACGGCACGACGCGACACGACACGACACGACACGACACGACACGACGAGACGACACGACACGACATGACACGACACGCACGCCACGCCACGACACGGCACGACTCAGTGCGACGCGACACGACACGACACGGCTCAGTGCGACGCGACACCACACGACTCAGTGCGACACGACACGCCACGCCACGCCATGCCACGCCACGCCACGACACGCCACGCCACGGCACGGCACAACACGACACGACACGACACAGCACGACACAACACAAAACACAAAACAGAAAAGCAACACAGACTGCATGGTGCACAGCAAAGAGAAGGACAAGAGAAAAACGAAACTCCGAAATTATACTAGTTCAACATTCAAATTAATAACAAGTAATTGTTACTAAAAAAAAAAAAAAAGTTCAAGAAATATGCAAGGAAAATGAGCAATAGCGAGATGACAATGTCCAGAATGCACAATCACATTGAAGGCCAGATAGTATCACAGTGTCCAGAAAGCAGAAATGCACCAGTATAACACCAATGAAGAATCGTAACACTGAAAACCAATGTCAATGAGAGCTTGCTCTCGCCACCACCAACATGAG
>BFEA01000242.1:511562-525458 GCA_003427395.1 Chara braunii
TCTCTCTCTCTCTCTCTCCCTCTCTCTCTCTCTCTCACACACACACACACGCTGAAAAACGGCATGGCGCACAGTGCGCACCCTTGCAGGGGTAGCGCGTCCCCATGCGCTGCGCGCACGGCGCACCTCATGCGCGCGCGCGCGCACATGCGCACGAAGTGTCACCGCGTGCATTCCGCAGGGCGCACCGCACCGCATCGCGCACCGCACCAGTGCGCCACAAGTATGGTCACTGAATACTCATCTGGATGCTCGTTGCATGTGTGTGTAAGGTTATGGGTGATTGAGTTGTGAATCACTGCACTAGTGACACTTCACATTTACAGGACTGCCTGCGGCTGGTTAACCTGCCAGTTCACCCGAAGCCAAGTAGTGGTCGTACCGTTTTTTTCATGGTAAAAGCACTTCGATTCGGGAGTGGGCCTTGATTTTCTATCCTATGGCCACTCATCTCACGGCGAGCACACCGCGAAGTGGATTGATGGCGGAAATAGCTTAATGGTTGAATATCGCCTTGCCAAGGCTAAGGTTGAGGGTTCAGAATATCAAATTCCCTTTTTCCGCTCATCAGCTTCGCTGCCTGGCCAAGAAAAGAATGGAGCCGACACCGCCCCACCCTGGAGTGGATGGGAAAGCGGCAGGCCACTTTGGAAAGGCGGAGCTGCAGGATTCCGAGCCATGGAAGGTGGCTTTGTCAACTTAGGCTCATGCGAACTGCTGGTTTAAATATATTCATCTTGTAGAAGCTGTGATATTTCTGCCGAGGCGCGCAGCTCGCAGTTTAAGGTTGGCTAAATCTTGAAAGGGTAAATTGCCCTCCGGAACATCTGTTAAAATTGGAATGATACAGGGACAATTAACATGGCCCCAGCTCAAGGATGACATACATAAATCAAGAAATGGTCCAAATTTTTGAAAAAAAAGGAGTTTTGCTAAATTAATTAAATCAACGAGTAAAAATTTAGTATTTAGTATTTAGTATTTAGTATTTACCAATCAATTTAGTCATCGGGAATTACCGCACTGACACGGTCAGAATAACTCACCTAGCTCAAAGGCACCTGCAGGGGACGACAGCTCATCAAGGCAGCTGGTACTTGCACACTGCTCTCTTTCTTTGATCAACAAAGGTTGTCTTCTGTTGTCCACATACTCTGCCATCTCATCCTCCTCCTTCGGCCAGACAACCACTTCACAAAAGAAGCTTTGAAAAATCAAACTCCACATCGAAATCGCAACAAACACGCCTCTTTGTCATATGATATCTACATACCCTGCCATTTCACCCTCCTTCCACACAACCACTTCACAAAAAAAAGTGTGAAAAATCGAACGTCAAATCGAAATCGCAATAGACAGGCCTTCGTCACCCTGCGGCATTTCACAACACAGTCTGCTCAGCCAGGCACACAGGAAAGTCTAAGACACCAGCTCTGACAAAATCTGTTGGTTTCGTACTTACAAGCGCACGCCACACGTACTGACAAAATCTGTTGGTTAGGCACGGCACACGGACAGGTACCCTCCGACCCCCCCCCCCCCAACACCAAAAAAAAAGCCACAGGCGTTGAATGGATGTAACCACCGCCGCCAAGCGAAAATATGTGTGGGCGGAATTGTTTTGGCAAAAATGAGGCCAAAGAAAAGAGTACCAAGCTGGGGCTGGGCCTGGGGTACCAGCCTCACTCCACTACTCAGCAAATGTGTAAAACAAACTTTTAAGGAGTACCAGGGTGGGGCAGGGCCCCAGGGGTATTGGCCATCTTCCACTAGAACATGGGAAGATACACCGCCATATTTATGTCCTTCGTGCATGTGGTGAGTAGTGGAGCGAGCCCTATTTCTTGCTTGAGGTCCTCCATGCTGCTCACTTAGTCCACCTCCATGCCGTGAGTAGTGGAGCGAGCCCTATTTCACCAGCCCGTAACCACTCTGCCCACCCTCCTCCACCTCTTCTTCATCATCCTTCCTCAGTGTGCCGTCCTCCTCCTTTCCTCCCCCTCCTCCTCCTCCTCCTCATCCTCCTCCTCCTCCTCCTCATCCTCGTCCTCCGCCTCCTCATCTTCCATCTCTCCTCCTCCTCCATCTTTCATCCACCTCCTCATCCTACATCTCTCCTCCTCCTCCTCCTCCTCCTCCTCCTCCTCCTCCTCCTCACCCTCCTCCTCCTCCTCATCCTCCATCTCTCCTCCTCCTCCATCTTTCCTCCTCCTCCTCCTCTTCTTATTGAAGTTGCAGCGAAAGCAATTGCTGCAAATCGGAATATTCTTTTTTGTTCCTCCTCCTCCTCCTCCTCACCCTCCTCCTCCTCCTCATCCTCCATCTCTCCTCCTCCTCCATCTTTCCTCCTCCTCCTCCTCTTCTTATTGAAGTTGCAGCGAAAGCAATTGCTGCAAATCGGAATATTCTTTTTTGTTCATTCTTTGTCCTTGCCTCTTCCTCCTCCTCCACCCTCGTGTCCTCCATCCCTCCTCGCCCTCCTTTTCCTCCTCCTCCTCGTCCTCCATTTCCTCCTCATCCTCATCCTCATCCTCCTATCGCAGCCGCAAAGAAGGCAATCGCTGGAAACTTCGGAGGGTTCCTTTTTTGTTATGATTTTTGTTCCTTCTTCGTCCTTGGCTCCCTCCTCCTCCTCCTCCTCCACGCTCATCTGCTGCATCCCTCCTCCATCTGACCTTCTCCACCCTTGCCTCCTCCATCCCTCCACCTCTCCACCTCCACCATCGTGTCTTCCACACCTCCTTCTCCTCCTCTTATCGAAGTCACAGAGAAATCAGTCACTGGAAATCGGATGGCTCTTTTTTACCTTTTCACTCATTCTTCGTCCTTGTCTCCTCCTGATTGTCCGCCCTCTCCTGCATCCCTCCTCCATCTGACCTGCTCCAACCAGCAGGCTCCCGGCCAGAGGGGTCCCCAGTCCATCTGGGGACCAGCCCTGCTCTGTAGTCTATGCACAATGTACTGTCGATACAAAGTCTTTAGTTGGTACGTATATAGTTGGTACATAGCCTAGAGTGTACACACAATGTATGGTCTATACAAATTCTACAGTTGATACACAGTCTATAGCCTATACACAATGTATGGTCTATACAAAGTCTATAGTTGATGCATAGTCTATAGTCTATACACAATGTATAGTCTACAAAAGCCAATACGTAGTCATAGTCTATGCACAGAGTATAGTCTACAAATTATCTATGCGTAGTCGGCAGTCCATACATATTTTATCCGTAGTGTATCATCCATTCATACTCTGTGCACAGTCCATGCATAGTCCACAATCCATACATCATACAAACAGTCCACACATTACCTGTACACTACAGAGTTTACTGAAAGGATTCACGCTGCAGACACCCAGTCCCGGTCCCAGTGTCCCAACGAGTCCCACATCCCTGGGCCATCCCGTAGGGTAGGCCGAAGCGTCGTAGGTCAGTAGGTGTCGGTACTGAAGCGTCGTAGGTCAGTAGGAGTCCGTCCGGTACCGGACAAGAAAAGTCCAGAAGCGTACAGTCCAGTCCGACAGTCCCAAGTCCAATTTTGCAGCATGTCCCAGGAAAGTCCGGAAGCTACCGGACCGACAAAACGTTTGCAGCGGACAGGCCGCGACCGACCGGTACCAGTCTGAAGCAGGCCAGGCCAAGCCAAGCCAAGCCAAGCCAAGCCAAGCCAAGCCAAGCCAAGTCCTATATGTAGCTGCTACAGAGCAGCGGCTCATCACTTGTTCAGTTGCGAGATGTGGAAGCGCTGCCGCTGCTTGTGCCTTAAGGCAACTTGGGCACTGTGCTCCTGAAGAAGAAGAGGGCGCTTGAGAGATACTCCATAGCTAGGTTAGATGTAAAGCAGGAGGACGGCGGCCATAGCCGCCGAGGTGTGAGCAGCCTGAGTGGGTGCATCCAGGGTAGAGATAAAGACGAGAGAAAAAGAGAGTGAGGCAGAGCGAGTCAAGTCATAGAGAGAGAGAGAAGGGAGAAGCCATAGCCGCTATCTGATTGAGACCCGCTCCGTGTGTGTGTGCAGCAGAGCCGCTGGAGACAAACATTCTTGTATATTGATAATAATATTGGAGACGACATCTTAAAGTGTTGATTGTATCTCCATTTGGCTTCTCACGTGTGAACTCATATGTGAATGATCGTTGATGTATGCGAAGTTGAACTTGACGAGTACTTGGCTCATTACAGTGGTATCAGACCCGGTTCCCGCTGCATCCACTCGGAGTTGAGATGCTGGCAAGGAAGAAAGCCGACGGGCGAGAAAAAAGAGAAGGATTAGGGTTGACCGCATGCTGAGGCCGAAGAAGAAGGGGCATAGCATGGAGCAAGGGGAGCATGTATCTGCGATCGATGAGCTTCATCAAGGGAACGTTCAAGGAGTGAAGTGCTTCTTTGCCCTGGCCCTGTCGTGTATGCAACTTGAATTTTGTTGTGAATGGTACCTTCCGCGTACTTTCCTGGTGACCTCTGCGGCAAATTGATTTCTGTTGATGTCATCTTGTCATTCAAGTCAGCAATCGCACTTGGTCTGCCTGTTGCTTGGTGAGTCGGAGACCGATCTCTCCTGAAGGAAAGGCTCCTCCCCCTTGTGGGGAAGTGGTTAGGATTGCTGGCCTACCTAGGGGCATAGGTACCCAATGGGACCCTAATCCTGTGAGAGTGAAAGTTTCATGTGTGATGTAGATCGGTCTAGGGTAGCAACTCGGCAGCTGGATGTATCCCCTAACCTAGTAGGGAGCACGGGCAATGAGAGGCGGGCGCTCGTAAAACAACCCGGTTATACCTAATGACCGGTACTGACCGGCGTGCGCCCGAAGACTCTATGGGCGCAAGGAGTTGTAGAGGGCAGTAGGGTTTGCCAGTTGTATAATGCATGGGCGAAGTAGGGGTGAGACGTAAGATCCACCAGTTGAGCACTCCAGGGAGATCCCCCAAGGATCGGTATTGATCGGCTGGCTAGTCACTGGTGGTAGTTATACCTGAAAACCGCTGCAATCAGTGAGGAAGCAGTCTAAGTCTTGAGAGTGATCCTTCATATCGGTGGGCACAATGTCCTGTTTGCGTCATTAAATAATTTCAGAGGTCTGTGCTGGCTGACCTTAAGCCGTCGGTTGCCCACCGGATGTTAGGAGAGCTGTAGTGACAGAAGTGGAAAGGGACTCAATTGTCAAACCCTGATTTAGGTTAGGATTAGTATAAGTATTGAGGACAGTCAAGTGTTGAGGAGTAGGTCCAAGTGGTGAGGAGGCCGAGTCAACTTACCTGTGCTGGCCCTCGCCATGGACGACTACCCGATGTTTGGCTTCTTCGCCCTGTCCACTATATGGGGCCCCCTCATCCGTTTCCTCTTTCCACTGGGATTCGCCCAGACCTTTGGCATGCATGTGGTGAGTCGGTCTGGGGCATCACACAACCACACTCCGCTGAACAGCAGGCCGAGATCGATAGGAGGAAGAAGGAGAAGGATGAGAAGGAGGAGGAGAAAAGAAAAAAAAAGAGCAGAGAGATTGGGGAAGGAGAGAAGGGAGCTGGAGGAGAAGCTCAAAACTCTGGAGAAACAGAAACAACAGGTTGAGGTAGTAGTAGTAGAAGAAGAAGAAGAAGAAGAAGAAGAAGAAGAAGAAGAAGAAGAGGAGGAGAGGCTGGAAGACCCAGGCACAGGGTTGAAGGAGGTATGCGTACCAAAAAGGGAGAGTCTTGTCAGTTGCATTTCTACCCAGTTGACACCCAGACATGGATGGAGAAGTTTGGGTTCATGAAGGATGACAGGCCAATAGGGATGAACTCACAGCAAAATTGGAAGCGGTAGAGGACGATGTTGAGAGGGGAGAGGCTTGTCAGTTGCATTTCTACCCAGTTGACACCCAGACACGGATGGAGAAGTTTGGGTTCAGGAAGGATGAGAGGCCGAGAGGGATGAACTCACAGCAAATTGGAGGCGGCAGAGGACGATGTTGAGAGATAATTGCTGATGCAGGAAAGGGAGCATGACTTGCATCGGCAACCCCTGATAAAGAAAAGGGCAGAGTTGGATGAGAAGAGGAGTCAGAGAGCTGAGGCGGAAGAGATTGAACGTGAGTTGAAGGAATAGACAGGTCATGAGGGTGAGTAAAGGACGACTGTGCCCTCATGACTAACGCTCTGCTACATACTAACCAGGAACTCGCTGCCATAAACAAGTCCGTCGCCCGACTCGAGCAACACAATCACGAGTTCAACGACACTTGGAACAACTATTTAAGTGTCACTGCCCACCGAATACATGAGCGTGTTGGGGGTTATGCACAACAATTGGAAGGCATCTTCACCTCCAAGTTAATAGAGACTGTCACTACAATCAGTCATGGTGGAGGTGGTGGAGGTGGAGATGGTGGAGATGACGACGACGGAGCTCCGAAGAAGGAGGGGGACAGAATCCCAGATCCTAATCAGCCGGAGGGGGAGAAATGAGAGAAAAGATGAAGGCGAAGCTTTCCTGGACGTATAGAAGATTTACCAGTAGGAGGCACATATGGGCACATATGGGACGTATAGAAGATTCTGTTTGGGACTTTGTCTTGATGGCGAGTTTGTGCCTTGGTGTGGATGGCCAGTTTCGCCATCTTCCTAACGGAGAAGGCAAGTTGTGCCTCCATGGTGGAATACTCTAAGTGCATTCGTATAAAAGATTTCTTCAAGGCCCTCAAGGAGAGGTTTGAAGACAAGAACCTGGTCCTACGCACTGAACACCTGATCCTTAACATTAGTGAAAAGTGTTGCTGCATTGAAAGCCACCATGAATGAGCTTTTGCAATGTCCCGATCACAGTCTAACCCCCACTCAGATTTCGAACAACTTCGCGAGAGCAATGCCTGATCCCCTGAGGACCACTCTGTACTCCCGAACAAAGGAGGACGGCATAACGTAAGAAATTTAGTAAGATTGCCATAGATCAGGCCAGCTTCCTAATGCAGGCCAACTATTGTTATTATTGGAAAGACCTGCAGAAAGGAGGGCGATGGAAAAATAAAACTCGCAGGCAATATAGAAGGGAAGGACAACGTTCTAGTCACATTCGAGGGAGGGGGAGTCGAGGCACTACCCTACGAAAACATAAATTACGCCTGGAAGAGCCTAACAGCAACCAAGTAGCCCAGGGAGGGGACTATTCGACTGCTGCAGCCCACAGGGGAGACCGACAAGGAGGAAGAGGAGGCCGAGGAAGAGGTGGAGGAAGAGGACGTGGCACCCAGGTGACTAGTAGCGAAGGTAGCTATTATGCGGGAGGTAGGGGTTATGGTTCCCCGCAAGGTGGACACGGTTCCTCCTCCACAAATGGAAGAGGTAGAGGGCACAAACTATGGCCATCCCATCCAGGGATTGCGGACCGAGAGTCATGGAAAGAGATGGGCATAGAGAAAACGTTGTCGGAACAAAGGCTTAAGGTTGGCCAGTGCCTGAAATGTGGTGATCCCAACCACATTGTCTGTTTTTGCCCTGACTACCGCTACCCAAAGGGAAGCAGCCAGTAGGAATCGCAGTCGCTCCTACTCGGACTTCAGACACAGACAGACAGACAGAAGCGCACGCTGAACAGACACCCTCCTATCTGAAGGCCCCTATAGCAAAGACTGATGTAGCCCCCCACCCAGTTAGCTGTCCAAAGACCGCTTGTGCTAGGGTCTCTCTGGGTAGTTCCCTCACAGGCATCGGTGATGAGCTGATCACTTGTCGCCAAGCTTGGGTCAAAATGAAGAAGAAGAGTAAAGGGCAACTAATTTTAGCAGATGTAGAAATTAGTAGAGAGTGAGTAGGCATGTTAGTTGATAGTGGTTCTACACGTAGCTACATCAACTGAAGAAGATGCACCTCAGCATGAAAGTTCTGAAATAGGACAAGCCAACCGTGATCCGGTTGGCCGATAATCCCACAGCGAGAGTCAAAGAGTACGTCGAAGGGGTAAACGCATACCTTCGGTTGGAGGGGGGAACAAAGTAGAGAAAGTTAAACTCCCTGACTTTCTTCGTGGAGGACAGCCTACCTTTCGGCTTGATCCTAGGGACAGATTGGGAAGAGGCCGCGAGGGTTGACGTGAAGATGGGCGAGCATGAATGCTGGCTGCCCAGCCATGGAGGCAAAAGGAAAATGTGGTTGTTTCATGAGTCTGGAGTAGAGTACAGTTTATCCCTTTGCTGTATGAGTGCCCCTGTGTTTACCAGGCATGTGTTCAAAGCCGATTTGGTTGACCAAGTCCCCATAGCATATGTTAGACCGGTGAGTGAGGAAAAGGAGGAGGAGGAGCCAACACCACCCGCAGCTGAAAAACTGTTGAATGAGTTCGCTAACGTGGGAGAGTCCCTGACAGGAGTAATGGAAAGGGAAATCAAGCACCGGATAGAGATATAGCCCTGGTAGCAGAACTCCCAAGGGACCAATCTACTGAATGTCTCCTAAACCCCGGGGTCCAATTGACTGCTTGAATCCAGATCAGATTCAAAGACTGCCGCCCGGTACAAGGGAGTTTGCCATTCAATACGAGAAGGATCTAGAGCAGGTCAAAAGGAACATCCTCAACACCAGATGGTAGAACAAGCTAACAAACATCGACAACCATCGCAGTTTGCAGTGGGTGACTTGGTATGGGTTAAGTCTAAGGAGTTTGTTCCTGAAGAAGGGATCTCGCAGAAACTGTTACCTGCATATAGGGGACCATGGCAAGTCTTAGATGTCAAAGGAGAGGCATATGGTCCATCCTACACGATTGAGATTCCACCCCACCTGCACACGTACCCGGTATTCCACGTCCATCCTACACGATTGAGATTCCACCCCACCTGCACACGTACCCGGTATTCCACGCATCTAAGTTGCTACCCTGTATTACGAACGACCAGTTTCTCTCCCGGCGTTCCATGATTCCACCAGATATGGACGGAGGTTATGATGTAGATCGAATAGTGGCCGACGATACTTTCCGCACAGGTCGCAAAGGAAGGCCACAGCGGCAATATAAGGTCAGGTTTGCCTACCAGGAGCCCAGCGAAGACCGCTCGCTCCCAAGGGAAGAATAATACAGACGGTCCCTCACATTGTCTCTTTCTATGAGAGGGCCCGAAGAGGAATGAATGTGTATGATAGATAAAGCTGAGATTTTCTCGGAGGACCTCGAAATTAGGCTGGTGGGAGTGAAAGGATTCACGCTGCAGACACCCAGTCCTGGTTCCAAGGTCCCAACCAGTCCCAAGTCCCAAGGTCGTCCCATAGGGTAGGTCGTAGGGTTTAGAGGCCGAAGCGTCGTAGGTCGGTAGGTGTCGGTACCAAAGCGTCGTAGGTCGGTGGGAGTCCATCCCGTACCCGACAAGAAAAGTCCAGAAGCGTCCAGTCCAGTCCGACAGTCCCAAGTCCAATTTTGCAGCATGTCCCAGGAAAGTCCGGAAGCTACCGTGCCGACAAAATGTTTGCAGCAGACAGGCGTGGCCGACGGATACCGGTCTGAAGCAGGCCAAGCCAAGCCAAGCCAAACCAAGCCAAGTGCTATATTTAGCTGGGATCCGATGGTAGGTTGTTTGCATTGCTTTTCGCAAGGCAGTCGCCAAACAGCAAGTGGTCCAACCTCCATTCACAAGGTCACAGTTTTTTTCCTTTTCTTTTTCTTTTTCTTCTTCTTTTTTAAGGGCGACAGCTGTGAGATATAATCGTGAAACCGAACTGCCCTAGGTCATTCAGGCATTTCTTTCATCTGGCGTCATCTGGATTCGAGCTCACGTCTCCATTTCAGCAGTTCATGGTTGGTAGGCCACAGGACAGGTGAGCTTCCTCAAGACCCGAACCCGAGAAGAAAATGGTAGAATAATTTTGTTGAATGCGAACTTTTCCGCACGGTGGGGGCCCATGTGTGAGGCAACTCCTCCACAAGCTGTGTGGAGGATAGCAATTGTGCTGCAGCCATCTTCAATTGCAGTAACACTATGAAAGAGAAATTGGTCCTTTATATTAAGTAGGATTTCAAGAGAAAGAACCTCTATCGGCAGAGCAACTGGTTCCAGATATTTTTTTTTGTTTCTGGACATGCTTGCATCCCTGCCGACCACCGACACCGACCGTATTGCAGCCGACCAGTAGGGCCGACCGTTCGGCGGTCTGCCGACCAGTCAGAAAACAACCATCCACTAATTTTTTTTCAGATCTGAGTTGGAAGCTGTACTGCACTTGCTGAGTACAGCCCAAATCCGCTGAGAAACTTTTGGGGATGGGGGGGTTGGAGGTGGGGTGCTGTCTCTTATACACATCTAGATGTGTATAAGAGACAGGTTGGGGGGTGTATGGGGGTATTTGGGGTGGGTATGGGAGTGTACGTGGGGTTATTAGGGGTTCTGGACCAAAAAAAAAAAAAAAAAATCTTTTGCGGGGTGCCGACGACCCCCGACCGGTAGGTGCCAACCAGCCGACCGGTCGGCGGGTCGGCAGCCAACCAGTCAAAGGTCGCCAACGGTCAGCGTGTGCAACACTGTTTCTGGGTATTCTAGCTGGCAAGTTGGCCTATATTCACTGGAACTCTTGCCCTTGCCAAGTTGATCTGAGCTGACTTGTTCTTCTTGTCCCTCACCGAACCTCATTGCCAAAAGGCGAAGTACAACTTGTCATACTTATGGGGCATGTTCTTTAATCCCTTGTGGCCTCCCTTAGCTGAATAAGTTGTGCCACAAGCAACGATGGACACAAATGAGAAGAGGATGAGGGTATCGAAGTCCACCAAGAGAACAGCGCAATAGGAGGGCGTAGGAAACGTGCGACTGTTCTGTACATGGGACGCTGGACCCGATTTCCAGCAGGTCCTGCTCCCTACCAATAGATTGGAGCGTCCGAGTACCACCTCCTGTAGCAGCGGGCCCCCAGTCTGTCAAAAAAACAAAGGAAACATTCAACTATTGAAATCACTGACTTCTCCATTAGAGATGATGCAAGCAATGGGATGGGTTGTGGCCCACGGCTGCCTCCGTTTGCGCATCACAGTGGAGTGGTGCTGCAGTCAGCTGAGGGTCCAAAATTGACCGGACAAGGAGAGAGCTTAACAAAGTGAGGTGTGAGAACACCAAGAGAGGGTATCCACCGACCCGAACGATGGCATTGAGGGTTCCTCCGATCGCTGTAATGGAAGTGACGATTAAGAGGAGCTCCGTCCTAAGGACAAAGGCTGTAAGGAGAAGCAGGATAACAGGAGGAAGGCTCCAATGGAGGAGGTGTAGTCGATAGGATTCAACAAGGATAAGGATAATACTTGCATAAGATCATGTGCTGATCGTGCTTTGGAAGAATAAGCATCACATCATGGCCATAAGATTCAACAAGAAAACATCGTGCGAAGACCATCATGGACGTTGGGCCCGTTTCCCAGCACATGCTGGTCCCCACGAATAGATCAGAGCCTTTTTCAAAAAAAAAAAAAAAAAAGACCATCATGGCCACAAGATTCAACAAGAGAAGATCATGAGAAAGACCATAAGAGTTCATCACAATCGGAACAAGAGAAGTTTCTACTGTGTGCATGATATAGATTGGGAGTTTGAATAAGCATTAAGGAGAACAGGGGGTGAAGATGTACGTAACTTGTCGTCAAAGAAATTTGCATATTTGTATTATTTGAAGCATTGTCACAGGAATATGTGTATTTGAAGGATGAAAAGATTCCACGGTATTGTTGAAGAGGATAAGGACTGGTAGACCATTTCGTCGAACATAGAGAGAGTCGGCATAATACAAAATGATACAGCTTTGCAATGTTTGCGTGCGCACTTCATAGTTCTTTGGAACGAGCAGCTCATCATCGTGGACATAAAGTCCACAAGGATGGGAAAGATCATGAGTTTATTACAGCTGAAAAATGCAAAGATTCTATCACGTGTGCAATCTATGTTGGGAGTCAAATAGTTTCATAACGACAGATACAAGCAACCTCCAGTCACATAGCAGCTGAGAAAACACATCGAAATATGTACATTTGGAGTTTAAACTTCAATGGACATCACGACTTCCATAATTTCCAACTGATGATACTGTTGAAGAACAAGCACCGCACACCTTCCAATCAACAAGCATATGATATGTGATACCAGAGACATCCAGTCGAAGAAGTGCTACGATATACAATACTGCTTTGTGAGCATAAAGAATAAGACAAACATCTCGATGACATGCCACACACATACAAACGGGAAAGACATACATGACAAACAATAAACGAGAAAGAGGTTTTACTGTGCTGTACATGTACATTGGCAGTCCAATACCGTTACAAGAAGGAAAAAGGATGTGCACGACTTCCACCAACCATACCTAGTTGAACTACAGCTTGACGTTTAAAAGCTTCAATCGGGGATCGAGACTTCTTCAATCGGGGATCAAGACTTCCACAATTTCCAACTAATAATACTATTAAAGAACGAGAACCCTTATAGATTGCAATTAACAATGTACCGATAAGTTTTGGCATAAATTCCACATAACGCAAAGAGGTACAACTTAGGATACCAATCCAACTTCCACAAACTCACATTCTCTCCAGGATGTTGACAATGCTCTGTTCACATAATGCAGCATATAACATTTTGCTAAGCTGCATTATGCCTTCCATAGGATATCGCATCATACTTGCATGCCAGCATGTGCACCAAAGAAGTGGATATATGTCACAGGCGGCCGCATGTTTGTCAAAGGGATATATGTAACGACCCACACCTTCCCAATACTCAGATGATTGATTCTTACTCTTTATTTACCCCTAGCCACAAGTCATCCCCGTATTTTGCCACATACGTGGGTATCGCAAATGCATAGCTCGATTGTCATATATACTTCACTGTTCCCAATGAAGCACACAGAGAACTAAGCAGTGGTATTAATAATGCAAAGTGGTAGTGCTCTGTAGTCATACTGCCAAAACTGGCCTCTTTCCAACAATGTAATATATAATATTATATATACAGTTATACTTGTATTCAATTTGTATAACAAGCATAGGAACTGTTGCTGAGCATTGTATACCCTACATAGCAGAGTAGAAAACCAGCTGCAGCTTCGCCGTGCAAACAAAAATGAACGAATAAAGAAATCGCCCAAATTCCACTAGGCCAAGAGAAAACATAGAGCAAATCCAAAGAGGTCTTTGGAGCGCTTAGCTGGAGGGTAAAAGCTCACTACAGTTCTCTTCACATGCTCCTCAACGGAACCCTCCATTTATGCCTCATTACCTCCAAAAATAAAATACTCCCTCCCTCCCTCCCTCTCCCTCCCTCCCTCTCTCTCTCTCTCTCTCTCTCTCTCTCTCTCTCTCTCTCTCTCTCTCTCTCTCTCTCTCGTTTAACAACAACACATACAAAGAAGCGTTGTCCCCTCCTCGTGCTGCTTCTCAATGAACCTCTTCTCCTCTTCTCCTCCGTGCTGCCACAAACCTCTTCGCCTCTGGTTTGAGCTGCTCTTCCTCTTTCAATGGACACAAAGGTAAAAGTGCCTTCCCACCTGCTCGTCCTTTTCCTCCACCGACCCCTTTCCTCTCCTCTTCTTCGTGTACGTCCATCCGTGATCGCCGTCCCACTCTTCTCTTCCGTGTCCTTCCCATTTACCCTCAACTGTCAACAGAAAACGGCATCCATTCTCCTCCCCCCCCCCGCTACGCAACCATCATCTCGTATTCTTTGCTGGCCTTCAACGCCAAAAACAATGTTCCTCTTGCTCCTCCTCCTACCCCCCTGCCACCAAAACAGATGTTCCTCTCGTATAAAAGCACACTCCAGTTCTCTTGCAGCTGAGAAAGAAGTTCCTTATTCTCCTCGTCCACATATACCTCCCTTTACATAATTACCTCTCTCTCTCTCTCTCTCTCTCTCTCTCTCTCTCTCTCTCTCTCTCTCTCTCTCTCTCT
>BFEA01000242.1:561465-581957 GCA_003427395.1 Chara braunii
CTCTCTCTCTCTCTCTCTCTCTCTCTCTCTCTCTCTCTCTCTCACACACACACACACACACACACACACACACACACACACACACACACAGAGTCGGGACCGTACTAGCGATCATACCATTGGGTGTCCAAGGCTGAGTGGGTGTGTAGAGTGGATTTTATGACTGTGTCAGATTACTTTCTCAGACTTACTACCCTTCTTGTCAAGGATCTGGACCAGGTTCAGACCTGCTAGGATTGCAAGGTTGGTGTTGTGAGTAAAGTGGGGACCACTTTTCTCTCTCAGGAATGGGTGTCGCTAACTCTGGGCGATGTGGTTCAGTCCTTCCTTATCCCTCAGTCAAATGAATCCTGGACAGACAGTCTGTCCAGGTTCAACCTCCTGACGAGTCAGTGAAGGTCCGACGAAACAGTCTGTTCGGCACAGTCATGCTTTTTTTTTTCTTTTTTCTTTTTTCAGAGTGTATAGCGAATATGACAACACACACAAAGAAAAAAAGGATCCTGGGCAGACTGGCTGTCCAGGTTCAAACTCCTGCTTGATTGGCGACGGGGAGGAGGAAAAATGAAACAGTTCACTTCCCTTGAGAGGGGGGAATGGGAGCGGGGGCGGGAGGCCGCGGGTGGGAGAGCAGGACGAAAAGGAGAAAGGTATTGGGTAGACAGAATGGAAGAGAAGCACGGATTGAAAGTGAGGGGAGGAAGACACACACACAGAAAGACTCACTTCAGTGAGCCAGTCGACGCAGACGTCCAATTCGACGAAGCCTCCAGCCAAGAATGACAAAGCCTGAAGCTGAGTGGCAGCAATGCACGTCGGAGTTCTTGAAGTGCGAATCACCAAGGTCATCAAGCACGTGAGGAGAGAGAGGGAGAGGGGCACCAATTCATGGTTGCACTCAAAGCACGTAGCACGAAGCACCAAGTTCACCTAGCAACAAAGCACGAAGCACCACGTTCACCAATTGGTAGCACGTGGCTCGTAAAAAGGACGTAAGAGGTGGACAAATTCGACGCACCAAGTTCACGTGGCACGTAGCAGAGAGGAGAAAGAGTTGCACAAGTGGTAGCACGTGGCTCGTAAAAAGGACGTAAGAGTTGGACAAATTCGAAGCACGTGGCTCGTAGATCTTGCATACGTATCTCGTAGAATCTTGCACATGTAGCACATAGCTCCACGCACGTTCACAAAGGACGAAGCGCCAGAGACCAAAGCCCGACAGCACGTAGCACCAAAGCCCGAAGAACGTAGCAGCGGTTCACGTAGCAGGCGGACACAAAAAGAGAGAGAGAGAGGGGCAGGTCGGTCCGTTTGGGTAGGGTGGCGTAGGGCAATTCGTGCAGGTAGGACGCCTACGGCAGGTAAATCCGGTGGTAGAACGCGTGGGGCGGAAGTTCGTCAGGTAGTGCGGGCAGGTCGCGGAGGCAGGTGCATCCGGTAGTCCAGGTACATGCGTACGTTTCCTTTTTCTGACTTGCCCCCCATCAACGGCCAACCTGTAGGTTTCCTTTGGCTTTTTTCCCCCGAATGGCGACGCCTCTGCGTGGAACAGTTTTTTTTTTCTTTTCTTTTTTTTGATACCAAATAGACTCTGCTCATTTATTACCACACAAAAGGGGAGGCCGGGAATCCCTCCACAAACAACCCGGGGGCCATGTCCCACTAGCAAAGAGGATCGGATCGAATGCCTGAACCTGGACGAGTTGAAGGATATGTGCAGGAAATCGAGATTGAACTGCTTTTCTGCATCTCATGCAGACTCAGGAGCTCCATCCTGTCCTTTTTGCTAGTGGGACCTCGGCCCCGGGGCCATGCCCCACTTCTCGAGGTTTTGGTCGGGTTTCGAGTGTACATGGCGCCTTGCCATCCGATCTGAAAATCTCACGGCCCTACCGTAGTGGGACCACCACGTTGGAAAATACACGAAACATGAACTAAAACCCCCACAAGTGGGTCACGGCCCCCGGAAAGAAACAAATGCTGGAGACCTTATCCAGCTGTGGTGATAGGTGTTGGGGGGGATGCTCAGTGACAAAATTGGCCACATCTAGACCCCTGTCCTGGCAGGGAACCAACCCTGTAAACTAAAGTTCACCTCAGCCCTCAAAGCCACACAATCAAAATCTTCGAACAGTTTGGGGCCTTCACAAAGACAAGAAAAGCACTTATTTTTTTCTTTTCTTTTTTGAAACCCCGTATACGGGGGGGAAAAAAACCGGCGCACTTAGTGCCAACGGACTGTGATAGTCCTCTGGATACCCCTGATCGGTATTAGCGGGGTCTATGACCAACACGGGTGTGAGTGTGAGCGCGAGTGGGTTGTGTGTGGTGTGTGGGAGAGTGTTGGCCATAGCCTCTGCTGCTACTCAATGAAGGGTGGGGGACGATGAGAAAGGGAGGCACAGCTACTGGCAGGTCTCGATCTTTGCGTTAGCCAGACCCCCACTTGCGGCCCCAACCCTATACCCTAACCATTAGGGGCAAGGGGCAACATGAGATCTCCCCTTCAAGAGAGACGAAAACTATGCTTGCAGGAGTCCCCTCTAGATAGTCTTAGGAGTAGGTAGTGGAAGGTAAAAGCAACAGAAGTTGAGAGAAGAGTATAGAATAATAATAAATAAATATATTTTTTTTTTAAACGACAAAAGAAAAGAGAACAACGACGGGGTTGTACCATGGTGTTGTAGAGGCCAGTCATTGAGTGCACAATGATCACCTGGAGCAGTGGGTCGTGGGTGTCCTGGAATACGAGACCACCTCCCATCCCATCCTCACGTCAATACTCCTAGTGCACCCCCTATCCCACTATCCTACCTCAGCGTGACCAGCACTCAGGACGATTACCCTACCAATGGACAGGCAACTTGAACCGAACAGCAGTGATAGGCACCAGGGCTGATAGGTTGCCCAGCCCTGGTGGAAGCGGAAGCGGACGAACCTTCTCGAACAGGAACTTCGGACGCCAGGCCCAGACAATCTACTACAGGCCAGAAGAGACTCTGGACCCTAGGTTCAGACAGGGTAGCACCCACAGAAGCAGTCTTACCATCCTTCCCCTAGCTTACCCAAGGCCAGGCGGAACTCGGACTGGTCTGAGCGACTTATATCCCTACCCTTACCCTAGGATCTAAGCCTTATATAGCCACCAGACAGTTCTATCCGAATGTCGGTAGGAACCCCTTACCTTAACCTACTGCAGATACTAGACAGCACCCAGTGACTAGACCCCCCCAGTTTGATAGTTGTGTAGTTCGCAAGCTATGTGCATATCCGAAGGATGTGTATGCTCCGTGAATCTATGTATCGAGATGTACATACAGCATCATGTGTGGAAACTTGTGTATGTAGCCTGTAGGCCATGTCTAGCTCGCAAGCTATGAGTATGCCCGAAGGCTGTGTGTGCTCTGTGAATCGATGTATCAAGATGTACAGGCAGCATCATGTGTGTATATCAAAGAGAGAACGAGGCAAGCTAGACAAGAACCCCTCCCAAGGTCCGAACCAAGCTCGAGTCTGTGACCTTGTAACATGTAATTGAATGACAGTACCGTATGAACGACTATCGAAAATGGCACGAACGTGCGATATGCCAAACTGGGGAGATCAACAGAACACCCAAGACCAACACCCCCAAGCAACCAATGAGAAACCCATAACCAACATACAACACCACGAACAACCCTTGGGTATTGCGCACACAGTGTCTGTAATAATACCATGTGTCATCCCAAGGGAGTGTAAGTTCAGCCGTGCGTCAATCTAACGCCCTGACGATGTCCATGCACGAGGCTGCAATTGAGTTTTGAACCCGCAACCTCACACCACACTTCGCAATTCTAATCGGTGCTCTAACCACTGAGCTACCTGACCATGTTTCAGGGGATGTTCTTATATTGCACATTCGGTGAGTACCGCGGCGAGTCCCCGAAGGGACTGGAGAGACCGTGCAGCAACACACTTCGGACATTCGAACCCACTTTTTGAAACCTAAACGAAAAGGAGAAGAAAAAAACAAAATCATGGCAGCACACATAGAGGACAACAAAGGAAAAAACAAAGCAACGACAACAGAAGAAAACAAAACAACGCAATAAAAAAAGGTTCCGCCAGGATCTGAAACAGAACAAAGACAAAAAAAAGAACAACCACCCCGATCCTCTGACACGATCCACCACCACACACGCCGCAGTTTAAGAAAACGTCGTTCAACAACGGACAATCGATGACCGCAACACACTTTTTTCACACCTAAAGCCGATTCCACAAAGAACCACGTGTCGGTCAACTAGATCCGGACACATTTTGCTGAAAACGCTCGTTTTGGGCAATCCCCACCCTTGGTTCCGAAATCCAAATGCCAGAACTCACAGGAAACGAAAAATACCGGTGTGCAGCGTTCCCTCCGCGGCCTACTTAGCTATAGGAGTTCGTTGTAGATTATGGGCATCCCTCAACATCTCAACCCGGAAGTGAAGCTTGTGTGGGGATGAAGTGTCCAACTTCCGTCTGCAAATAAAAAAAGAAGTATGCAACTGGACAAAAATATTTAGAAATGAAATTAGAGGGAACAAAACAGCCACAAACCATTGAAGAATTTTTATCCAAAATTTTCTGCTGGACTGTTTGGGAGCCTTGGGTTTTCCACCACACACCCTTAGATGGTCATTGGCATCTACATTCCACGAACCAAGATCACCATGGGTACAACTCAACTTTGGTTCCTACCCAACTTATGTGAACTCCAAGCATGTAGCATTCCCACCACTGACAGACGCTTTCCCACTGCGTTTGTAGTGCCACCACTTGTACACGCAATATAACCTTTCAGGTCGAAACTCCATCTTTAAGTTAATATAACCTAAACAAATCATATTTTGTGAATTTAAGGAAGCATGAACCGCCTAGACGGGTTTCCCATCACGCACCTTAAATCTTCCATAACAACAGCGTTCAATCTACCGAAATCAGCATGGATATAGTTCGAGTTTGCTTCTACTTGTGCTAGGTACAGGCGAGTATCGTTCCAACCGCTGACGGTAGCACTCACATTGCCTCTGTAGTGCCGCCACCCATATTCGTGGTACTACATTGTGACAATAAATGTGTTTCGTAAACTGACGCATGCTCTCCTTACCACCACATATCGTATTGAAAAACTTGGAATCAAAGACAAAGACGTGCGTCCACTAGATTATCATATTAACAACGATTTCTTATTTCTAATCAGGGTTGCCACCCTCTTATCCTTGTTGGCAAAACCATTGTACAAAGCTTGAGATTCCATGACAGGCTTCCCTCCGTGCACCCTTGGATGTTTGTGTTACATCGATCACAATGGGTACAACTTAAGTTTGTTGTTTACCTGTTCCCTTACCACATAACCAAGTAGTGTTCCCACCGCCCTTGTTGCACTCTCACTGTTCAAAACGACGCCACTACAAATAACTCCCAGAGTTTCTCCCTGAAATTCACTCACACTTTCTCCACCTTCAGAGTGACCCCCGACATGCAATTTTAAAAATCAAAACAAGATCAACGAGCATGTAGTGAAAATGCCTTGAAAAACCTACATATTTATACTAACCCTCAAAGAAACAAAAATACATGAATCACAAAGATGATAAAATCCACAGGTTCCCTCCCATGGAGCACAAAAAATGCCTTTTATGACGAATTATCAAAATCAAACAATATCCAAAAGGACAGTTATCATGAAAGCGGAATAGCAAGTTGTAGAAAAGTGTGTGGATTTAGCCTAAGCATGTGATTAGTCCCAAGGATTCCAGCTATTCAAAATTATAGTAGAGAGAATGAATCAAGTCTAAGTTTACGGCCAATAATCAGACAAAACAAAAGGGAAAATATATCCGGGACCTACAAATTCGGCCAGATACATCAGTTAGGATTTCAAACAACAACACAACGCCCGCATGCAAACCAAGTGGAGAAACAACAAGGAGAATTCATCCTACAAGTTTGGCCCAACACGTCAGGGATTTCAAACAACAACACAACGTCTGCATGCAAACCAAGAGAACTCCTCCCATATATAAATTTCCCCGGGGGGAACTTGAACGACACAACTTATAAAACACTGTTTCCTGATCAGACAAAACAAAAGGAAAAAAATATCTAAGACCTACAAATTCGGCCAGGCATATCAAATTGAATTAGGATTTCAAACAACAACACAACGCCCACATGCAAACCAAGTGGAGAAACAATAGGGAAATTTTATCCTACGACTTCGGCTAGACACGTCAATCGAGATTTCAAACAACATCACAATGTCTGCATGCAAACCAAGAGAGTTCCCGTAGACAATTTTCCCCAGAGGGAAAAACACAACTTACAAAACACTGTTTCCTGATGCCGAGCACTATTGATACACTCAATCAATCAAGATTTCAAACAACAATACGAACGCCCACATGCAAACCGCCACTAGGTACTTGATAGTTGATTACCACAGGGCTAGCTTCTCTAGCCCACTTGTAGTAGACGTTATATACGTGCAATTTTTGTAATCAAGCTTTCGTCCGATATGCCTCCCCATAAGCCGTTACGAGGTTGTCTCTGACGAACTTGTTGCTTCAAAGCTCCTTGCTCTTGGTTCACATAGATCTTCAACGTCCGTGAACCCTAGCCACCGAGGGTGGCTAGGGAGATGTCAATGATAGAAGGAAGTCATAGAGCATAGGGATGAAAGGTACGATGGTTAGATGGTTAGACGATAATTAGATCGAGCGCACTCGAGTAGGGGCTACTCGGATACTGAAGCACAAGAGAGCAGAGGTGCTCCTTCCCCCACTCAAGGGGGAGGTGGGGTGACAATACATTTCACTAGCCATCGCCATAGTTAGAGATTGGGTAGGGTGAGTTGGGCGATGAAGATAACTCGTACTCATGACGCATCGCCTCCCTCAGCTCAACGTTAGCCTTAGGTGCGCAGCCGCCACATCACCGAGAAAGGTGCACACGAACGATAGCCTTGCGCAGTAAATTTTGCAACGATAGCGCAGCGTTTGTGCTTCGATGGCCACCGTTCCCAACCATATATTTTTCTTTCCCCTCACATATTTTTTAACCGACGTTCAGCCATATCATGGAACATATCTTTCTTTCACTACCTACCGCTACTCCTAAGGTTGTACAGGGGACCACTACAAGCATAGCTTGTTACCTCTCTTCGGTGAAAGGAGGTTATGTCTCTCAGTGGAGATGGGTAACATGATGTTTGCCCCTTTGCCCTAGTGTCTAGGGTGAATGAAGCAGAATTTTTAAAAAAAAAAAAAAAAAAAAAAAAAAAAAACCGTTTTGCCCTAAGCATCAAGCACCTTGAAAATGAACATATACGGCTATATTTCCGGCCCGATACAATTAAAATGAGGGTGCGTTGTGTTTGGGTGAAAACGGTAGGCCCTAACTGTGGACCTCGCCGCGCCAAACACCAAATTTGACACAAACAAAGCCTTTTGTATGGCGGGTGTACTTTGCCAGTATCTAGAGGAGATGCATTCACTTTTTTTTTTTTTTTTTTTTTTTTCAATGAACCATGCTCCTTCCCATTTGTGAGGAACTGCACATCCTGGGAATCGGGCCCAGCGTCCTCAAGAAAAAAGTTAATGGGGCCGTGGTTCCCACAGTCTACCCAGAGTAACAAAACCATACTGAGAGCATTCAAGTTACCCAACTTCGCTTGACATGTCCATGTCATGAGGGAGTGTGAATCTTACCTGTAATGTAGAAGATGCATTCACTTTTTTTTTTTTTTTTTTTTTTTTTTTTTTTTAAATAAAAAAGGACGACGACYTTGAGATATCATAATTGAGCTGATCAACCCCAAGCAATTGAGAGAGAATTGGTTTTACTCACCAACGCAACAATTATCTTTGTGGATTTTGAAAAGGCGTACGATCACGTGGATTGGGTTTTCCTTAATAAATGCTTGGAGAAGCTCAATTTTTGTACGTGATTCAGGCGATGGGTGAAAATCCTCCATCACAATGCCACAACGAGGGTGCAACTGGATGGCAGACTGACACCTCCCATTCGCCCGAAACGATCGGTGCGCCAGGGCGACCCAATTGCCCCCTTCCTGTTTATAATAAATATGGAAGCACTGACGACAAACATGGACGCTTACAAGTAAATCAAAAAAATATGTGTAACCTCTATTCCATAAGAGGCTATACCTATCTGCTCCCTCTTCGTCGACGATCGCACCCTGATGGTGGACGCCTCGTCCGAAAACATGGAGGAAGTTCGTCGCCTCGTGGACAGGTTTTAAGCTTTATCGGACATGCAAGTGAACTGGGGCAGTAAGATGGAAGGTTGGTGGATACACTATAAGGGGGCTAGACTGCCAGAATCCCCACGGATTCGATGGATGCCCAAGGAGGCCCCAATCAAGTTTTTACGGGTGAAACTGTCGGCAGACGGACGACCACTCATAAACGACGAGTGACTGATACAGCCGGCCTTAGAAAAACTATCCGGTTGAAAATACAACAGAACCTCGTTGATGGGCCATGCACTGGTTATCAGCGATGTAGCATTGGCCTCATTATGTTATTAAACAACGCTCTCTTGTCACTTAACGAACCAACATTCAACAGGGGAAGCGCCAACCGTGATTGATTGAAGATTAGTGTACAATAGTGGCGCAATTCTCTGAGCGAGCCAAGGCTACCATGGAGGAACTTTTGTAGAGGGAACTACAACTTGGAGCGAACGAATGGCTGATTACCTTGGAGAATGGATGCAAATGGTTACAAGAGATTGTGAGGAACATGTCTTTGCGGCTGCAAGCGGAGCCAGAGGTCGAAGGGGGAGCGATTTGTCTGGCTGGTTGGCTGAAGGATAAAAGTGAGGTCATGTTGGAGATAATCTGGGAGCTGGAGGAGCGGCCATATCCTCGGCTCAAAGTCTGCATCAATTGGAGGAGGGAAAATGGCATCGTGTTTGCTTGCAAAACCCTCTTCAATGAGGGTTGCAATCTCCGTGCTCTTCTGGAGGACAGGGAGGGCGATATTGATGGTGAGGAGGCGCAAGTGGCAACAAAGGTAACAACGTTAACATCAAGACCAACAACAACCAACTACAACGATAACAACAACAACAACAACAACAACAACCTCAGCAACGACAGTGCGGTTGGGGCTGACGGTGAAAGCAACAACAAGGATAACAACAACAATACTAACAATGAGGATGATCACTACAGTCGTAACAACAATAATAAAAATGACCATATTCTTATTTTTGACAACGACCATGGCAGCAGCGGGACTGACAGCAGTGATCGTGCAACCAATTTCATCATCGGTTTGGTGAGTGCGATGTCGGGATATGACGTGAAGGGTGGGAAAGGGATTAGGTTGGAAATAAAGTGGTGTTCTATCCTTCCCCCCTCCAATCTTGATATGGAATTGTTGCTTGTTGTCTGGCAAAAGGCAGGTGTAGGATAGTCGAAGTTGATTGAAATTGCCCGACGCACAATTTCAATTAAAAAGGGTGATCCGCCTCTGCTCGTTGTCATAATGGAGATATGGTTGATATGGTTGATAAGGTGGTCAGGTTTCCCCCTCGACCGACATATATTGATTGATAAACATAAGATAGACATGTATTGGTGATGACCCCCAAACGAGGTGGGTTGCTTAGGGTTGTTTAGGGTTTCGTGTTTGGTTTGATTTTCTTGTTGGGGGATCAATGAAGATGTGTTTCGTTAGGACTATACTTCATGGGTTGGAGGTTAATCCTACCCTTATGTAGGGAAGTAATCAATGCCTCAACTCTTTTCAGAGATATAGGTAGAGATGTGAACACACACAGAATACACACATACTGTATTGGATGTGCACTATAATATTTTCACACATCATTGTGCACTATCACATCTCCACATATCATTCTATACAGATGTTGGTCCCGATTTCCTGCTCGTACACATCACATCTGTCTTAGGGTTGTGTGCCTTGGTCCGATCGATAGGGTTGGGCTGCTTGGGCAGGAGGTCAATCAATACCTTTGCAACATATATTGATTGATGAAACGTATAGACAATATCGGATTCATAGAATGACATATTGGACCTGATTTCCAGCTGATACACATCATATCATTGTACAGGGACGTTGGACCCGATTTCCAGCAGGTGCAGCTCCCCACCAATAGATGGAGCCTTCGACGCAGGGGCCTACTTATCGGGGCTGCTCTTATCACCTCATTAAGTAGGTTTTGGCACATGCGAAGTTCAAAAAAGAAAAACCAAAAAAAAAAACAGCATTGACCACCCTCCAGAGGCAGGTAGCGACATTCTTGTGGAGAGGGAACCATGAGTGTCCTAACACCATCAGTAGGGTGGTGTGGCAGGCGGTAGTCCAACCCAAGATTAGGGGAGGACTGAGGATCACAGACCCAACCACCTAGGTGATGGCTTTAACCCTGCAATGGGTGAAACACCTCCTTTTGATGCACATCCCCCATGGAGTGCATTAGCACTCTAGCAAATCAGCAGTCCGTCGGGCCCTCCTGACATGAACCTGACGACCTGGTTGGAGGACTGGTACTGGCCTGTACCCAAACTTTCGCCGATGAGGACGAACCTGGATCAATCAAACAGGCAGAAATAAGAGAGTTGCAAGACGACGATTTATGAACCCTACTTATAAAGACGTGGCAAAGATTGCTTCCCCTGTATAAAACACCATCGCTGGGAAGAGGTATACAAACAACCGCTCTTCGGCAACAACTGGATAATTGACTTTTACAGTAGGGTGCTACATTGCACAGACTTCCCCTCGAAAGGATGGGTCAGCCATGGTATCATAAAAGTGAAGGATATTTGGGAGCAGGGGCAGGGGCATCAATACCTGATCTTAGACTGAAGGAAAAAATGAGATACTGCCACACGGGGGGGGGACCCTAAAAACAATCATCTTTGCGGTCCCCTGGGACTAGGTTCGTATACCCAAGAAAGGGCCAGCACTGAAGGAGGGGGACTGGGTGGGCATAAAGGGACAAGTGGGGGCGGGGGGAAGTATAGTGGGTCTATTTCAGGCGCGGGAAGGAGGGGGAGGAGGTGTTGATCAACTTGTTCCACAAAGGCTCGAACGACAGTCTGACAAGGACAACAGGAGATAAGGTTCGCAGACACAAAAACACTTACCTATTTTGAATCCGAGTCATAAGAGAAGGGGACCGATGACTCGCATACAAACCGACCACACCAATCTCACAACTTGGCTTCGACCCGACAAACTGGACCGAGAGTTTGCCCTTAGGTAGGGGAAAGCAAGGTCGGCGCCAACTGCAGACACTGTCAATCAAGTCGGCTTATCGACTGTTGCGCCCCAAAATAAACAAGAGGGACGTGGTGGACAACATGTGGATGCGATACCTAAACGTGGGGAAGACGACCCTCCACTCAGTAAAGTGGTTTAAACTGAGCAACGCCTCTCTAGCGAAAGTGCCATCACTGTGATGACACATAGAGCAAATCTGCCTACCTACAAACGACAGGATGATAGATAGGACAACCCTGGAGTAGTGAGGGTTTTCCCTGCTATGGTGCAAACTCTGCTCAACCGCCTTTCCATCCCTATGTCGATCGAAGACGATCGAGCACATCTTCTTACAATGCTCATGATCGGTATGCCTACGGAGGTCGTGAGACAGGGTATGGAGACAAATGGGCACCACGAAACCTTGAATGAAAGACACTACTGTGTTGTGACGGACCCGCCGGGATGACGGTCTGTTAGGATCAAGATAAAGGGATGAGGATGACAAAAATGAAGATGGAGCTGGAAGGGACAACGCAACTCCAACGCTGACTCGACATGCACGTACTCCAAACCGTGCAAGTGAAGAATGAGACTGAAAACAAACTAGAGTTGAGGTATACTCCCAGCGGACTGAATAAACTGGACTGGATTGGCTTGGTACCAACAATGGTATCGGGCAAGACTGAACTGGACTGAATGAGCACATGGCCTGTGAGGTAAAGCCACGACCTGGTCCCACATACCGAACAAGCAAAATAACCAGATAGCCTTGGCTCGAGGCCAGGGCAGCTAGAGGCACGCCGCACGATCCTCAAACCTTTAGTGGATCGTGAGAGCCATAAACACGCTTCTGCAAAAGCAGCGGAACTCTGTAAACAATAAGGCTGAGAAATCTAGAATGTGGAACAAGCTCCATGCAAAGTTCATGCGATGCATCCGAAACTGCGTAATGTCTGATATACACGTTTTACCTAACAGTAGGAATTGAAATGTCACCGGGTACAACTCCAAAATCCGTGACAATTGCCTCAGTGCTGAATGACAAAGATAGTAATATGTGACAAAATAGTGGCGTGTCACTGAACCACTAAGAATGAGATAGTCTCAAAGGGGTTGAATGCAACTTAAGAACAGAAAATCCTAAGGGAAGTCGCACATGAAGATGGGATGGGTCATCAGGCTTAGGGCGAGAAAATGATAGCGAAACAAAACCACTGCTATCATGTGATGCGTCATCATGCTGCTGAAGAACAACCTCAGAAGGACCGGCTCGTCCTTAGCAAGCTCCTCAGCCGGAGGAGGAGGAAGAGGTTAAGTCCACTGAGAAGGAGCAGATGTCTCAGCACGACGAGCACGATCATATGCACACACCAACATTCGAGGGTGCTCCAAATGCTCGAGGGGCTCCTCATCAGGATAACCCTTCCAACGCACAAGGTACTCGATACGTGGAGGGGTATCGTTGGTAACTTCGTGAGATGCGATATCCGAAACGACGAACTCCTTGTGACCGTCCACCATGATAGTTGGGGGGCGCTCATAAGGGCATTCGATGAAGCGCTCGGACGATTTGCGATAAGGACGTAGCAAGGAGACGTGGTATACATCGTATACGTGAGTTTGTCGAAGGTACTCAGGTAACTTCACACGGAAGCTGACTGGACTAGCGACAATATCATAACCGACGGTCTGAAGGATGCGGCATAGACCGAAAAGCGATGCCTAAACTTACGAAGCGTATCCGCTTCTAGTTGCAAGTGACACGCGTCGGCGAGCACATTGTCACAGACTTTTAATGGATGATTCATTCGTGATTGGTTCGTTCGTGCAACCATGCGAGTGGAGTTGACTAGACTCTCATGTGCTCGTCTCATAATCACCTCCATGTGTGCGATCCAGACGTTAAGCGCAAGACAACGAGTGACTGGGCGCAACCGCGAAGGTTGTAAGAACTCCGCAGGTACGCGAGGGTGGTAGTTGGTGTCGCAATAGATTGACGATATCCTAATGGTTGGTGAAACGACATGGTTGTATGCAATCTCCGCGTGAACCAAGTATAAGTGTCACTGCTGGTCATCCCTAATAAACTTTCGGATGATATTACAAAAATTTTATTCGTGACCTTAGTCTGACCATCCGTCTGAGGGTGGTACGACGACGAGAAGCGGAGCTGAGATCCGTACACCTTATGTAGGCGTCGCCAAAATGTGATAAAGTGCGGGTCACGATCACAGATGACGCTCTAAGGTAAACCGTGATCTGTCACGGCTCGGTTGAAGATGATGTCAGCGACCTCACGAGCGCTAATGCGATAGCGGCAAGGAACAAAATGTGCACGCTTCGTGAAGCGATTAACGACAACCAATATAGCATCATGACCGCGCTCGACCCTCAGGTATGGGTAGAGGCTGAAGTAGCCCATACGGAAGGTGGTTCGCTCGGTTCACCTTCTGGCAGGTAGGACACTCCTAGACGTAGGCTTTGACGAAGTCTTTGGACTTCGGCCAAACGTATAGGCGATAAACACGTCTTGTGGAAACCCATATGACCGGAATCTATCTGGTCATAAAATTATGCTACATCTTGGACGTGGAGCTGTTTAGTGAAGGAAATACATATACGTGGTTCGAGCCGACCAGATTTACCATGCCAGTACACTTATCAAGTTTCACGAAGGGAGTATGAAGTAATAGTCTTTCCACTCCGCAGTGTCGAGTGAGTATTGCAATAATCTGGACAGTCGCGCTACTGAGTGCGATATGCATCGATCAGAGAGTGATCAATGGTGGTGACCGAGATGCCAACAAGGTGGATAGGTTCCTGATTGTGGTCAGTACGGCAGGATAAGGCATCGGCGATGCGGTTCGTTTCACCCTTGATAGGCCGAGTGTTGAACTGAACTCGGATAAATCATGCCACAAGCGAAGGGAAAATTAGGACTTCATGAGGAAAATCTGGACAACATAGTTGTCCGTGCGCAACGTGAAAGGCGCCCCGTGCAAAAAATAACATCAGTGTTGGGTAACATAAAGTATTGCGAAAACCTCAGGTTTATCGAGAATATAGTTTATCTCGTCAGGCAGTAGCTGATAGGAGTAGACGGCGATCGAACAATCCCCAGCACGAGCCTTGACAGTCCCATCCTCCACGATGGTCGAGGAGTAAGTGACAGAGGACTGTTAGTGGAAGGAAGTGGTGGAACGATAAACGTCAGTTGAGAAGCAATGTCAACACGAAGAGGGGGGGGGAGTAGGAAACATACGGATAAGGAAAATCAAGAGGAGTGAGAAACATCTGTGAAAGTACAACGCTATTGCAACGCATCGATTGTAATTATGAAGGGACGATAAAAATCGGGGAGGCGAAGAACCGACGCACAACTCACCGCCTTTTTGAGGGTGTGAAAAAATATCCTCACAGAGGGGTGTCCAAAACCATGGTAGGTTCTTACGGAGGAGGGTGGAGGTAAAAATGTAGGAATACCTAGCGTATCCACGAATTAAGTTACTATAGTACCTAGTAAGGCATAAAAAACTGCGAAGCTGCTTGACGGATGTGGGGACGAGTTACTCCGCAATAGCAGTGATCTTCGTATCGTCCATGTGGAGACCCTGGTGAGACAAATGGTGTCCTAAAAAGTCCAATTTGTGCTGGGCAAAGCAACACGTACCGAGCTTGCATAGAAGTCATGCTTCCGTAAACGTTGTAGGACATCGCGAATGTGTCTGAGATGGTCTTTTAAGGTACGATTGTAGACCAAAATATTGTCTAGGTATACGAAAACCTATTCTTCAAGGATGTCCCTAAAAATATTGTTCACCGCCGTCCGGAAGGTGGCGGGTGCATTGGTAAGGCTGAATGGCATCACCGTGAACTTGTAATGGCCGAAGCGTGACCGGAAGACGGTCTTCGAATGGTCCTCTGCGACAATGTGGATCTGGTGGTAACTGCTACAAAGATCGATTGTTCTTGCAAAGGTTATTCTTTAATTATAGCAAAGGATATTCTTCAATTATAGCAGAGGTTATTATTGAATTCGAGCAAAGGTTATTCAAACCTTCCCGTCCTCAGTAGGCTTCCGGCCACCATCCGCTCTAGTTTCCGTCCTCAACAAGTTTTTGCCCACTGTTCGCTCCAATTTTCGTCCTCTGCAAGCTTCCAGTCACCATCCGTTCCCCACACTTCTATCATTAACCGGGTGTCTAACCATTCTATGACCATCCCCCAGAGTAGTTCTAGTTTTCGTCCTCGACAGGTTCACGACCGCCATCCACTTTCCCCAACCTCTATCATCAACGAGAGCTACTCGGGACTGTTCTAATCTGACAGTATTTGTCATGCACATAGCAAACTAACCCAACCGCCTGAGACAACCTACAGGTTCCCCGACGATATCCTCCACCAGGGCCTATCCAACACTACACCAACCAAGAGGACCCCTAAGACAACCACTACTGCGAGGGCCCGCAATCCTACAATAGGGATAGTGTCCAACCAACCCCCCCCCCCCCCCCCAGAGGAGTCCCCAATTAAATCCCACCCAAAGCAGCCCTAAGGTAACCAATACTGCGTGATCAAGCGCCCACAACCCTGATCTGTATTCCCACAACGTTATTTTGTGAACTCGTTTGTTCAGTATCAAGCCTCGAACCCCGAGCCTCATGCTCATCAGTTATCGGTGTTAAGCTAAGGAGAGCATCGAATGAAATGGACGTGAGCTAAGCTGAGCTCGAATAAGGGACAAGTGTGAAAGCATCCAGACAACCTCATGGACCAAGAACATCAGGCAACCCCTAATAGCCCAAACCCAGCATACAACAACCATCGGCTAAAGCCCTTGGGTGGTGCACAAGCAATGTCTGTAATAATCATACCTGCATCAGCCCAAGGGAGTGTGCAGAGGGCCGCGCATTATGCAAACGTCCGCCGGAGTTTTGAACCCAAACCTCAGACCACAATGCGCATTCCCAACCGGTGCCCTAACCAATGAGCCACAGGCCATCTTCACAGAGTTCTCAGTACTCACCGCCAGAGAAGATTACTATGGCATGTGACAAGATGCCAGTCACTGGATTTGAACTTGGGTCTGCATTTCAACAGTTCATGGGTGTACCGAGCTAGGCCCACCGTTTGGATTGCAGCGAAAAAGTTTACCTTGAGGAGCAGGCGTCGCCTCTGGTAAGTGGCCACTTTTTTTTTTTTTTTCAGTAAGTGGCCATCCCCTGTTTTTTTTTTTTTTTTGAGTAAGTGGCCATCCCTGCAAACTGGACAAGATCAGTTCAGGTGTGGACTGTGGAAACACCGCAACTCAATTTCTCACAGTTGCAGTTGCTGCATCGGTGTAGACAGATGTCACAGGCTACGTGGCTCCCACGTGCTAGGAACATGGAGGCATGCCAACTGCAATTGTAGAGGCATTGACGTCCCAGCCCGTGTCTAAAAATGGGACATGCCATGTCAGGCCCAGGTGCCGTACAGGATTACAATGTTGACTGCCATCATGCGTAAGAATATAGGAGAGGTAGTGGGTATTAGCGGGATAGTAGGCGGGAAGGAGGGGGGAGGGGGGAGGTGGGGAGATGGAAAACACAAACACGGTTGCTGGGGTCATGGATAACAAGCAAGATAGTCTGCAGATCAACTCTTGGGTATAAGGGTGTATGAGGAGCGTACAGAGTGCAAATGGGGCGTACTGGAGGTATACGGGCTCGACACAGGGTCTGACGGAGATATCCAGGGCAAGCACAGGGGATGAAATTGGCCGGAATGGGGCCGGCTGGGACCTAGCATGGGATACAGTTCGAGGGGATGGTAGAGACAATTAACGGCCCAGGAATAGGCCAGAAGCGGAAAAAAAAAGAAAAAAAAAGAAAAAAAAAAGAAAAGAAAAAAGGATAACATGCAGCTCGAGGAACTGTTAGGGGTTGCCCCCCCTGCGCCTCGCCTTTCTGGAGGTTGCTCTGCTGTGTGACTGGGCGCTGCCAGTAAGCCTCCCAGCCAGCAGTTTGGGGGAGGGACGCCCCGTTGCAGTCCCCCCCTTGCTAGGGATAGGCTGACCCTCTGTCCCATCTTTCTCTTGCTCCTTTCTTCAGCTGTAAAAACATGCTTGCCGGTGATAAGCAACCGGACTGAGCCCCCCAGAATAGAAGGGGTGTGTGTCTTTTGTGGGGGGGGGGGAACAAAAACAGACACTTGCATAAGCTATACCTTCGTAATCTTCACTAGACAAAGCATGCCAATCACCTGCTGGACGAGTCTCAGGTGGGCCATCACAGTGCGGCATTGAGCAAGTTTCTTGAGTTGGTTTTCTGCAACCAATATCCCCTCTTTATGGGCAGGCAACGACGGGGCGTGATCCAAAGTGTATGGGTGTTTAGCTCCTGCAAGATCTGGTTCGTAACTGCTCGCCCTGACGACCAGAAGCTTCACTGCGGCGCACTGTAGGTGGTTCATGTGAGAGTCCATTCTCTACCTCAGGCTGCTGCACCTGTTCCTCATTTGAAAAGGATGGAAGGGTTCCAATTGCGGGTGCAGCCGGAGGGTGCCCAGTGTCGTGCAATTAATTGCAGGTTTACCTGCGGGTTGTATACCAGCTTTATTAGTTTTTCCTCGTTTTCGCGCTCACCGTTTGGCTGGTCTCAGACCATTAGCAATACTGGGACCTGTCACTTGCTGCGTCTCCTCGTTTGGCTAGTCTCAGACCATTAGGCCTTGCTCTTTTGTCTTTCTGCTGCTGTTTGGTAGGCCGCAGGTCTTTCTTTCGGTTGGGTCCTCTTTACTCCGGTTTCATGTCCAAATACCTATAGGTCGTAGGTAGGTCTGGGAAGGGGAAGTCGAGAGTAGAAGTAGGCTGCACCCGATTGGGGGCGGGTTCTTTTCTTCATTTTGGGAATTCGTGGCCTGTGGCTCAGTGGTTAGGGCACCGGTTGGAAATGCGCATTGTGGTCTGATGTTGCGGGTTCAAAACTCTGCATCCATGCGCAGGGACACCGGCGGGCATTTACATAACGCGCAGCCATTTGCACAGACCCCTTGGGCTGACGCATGATAAGGATTTCTGCTTCATTGAAGCCGTTCTTCGACTTTCGCGTGCCGCTTTCAGGCATGACCTATCACTAGGCATACCACGCCTGTGTAGCTCACACCCTGACGCTTCCTGCGGACCACCCAAGGGGTTTAGCCCATGGTTGTTGAGAGGTTCGCCTGACGTTCTTGGTCCATGGGGTTGTCCGGGTGATTGCGGGGTAGAATCAATACCTGATAAACGAAGAAAGTTACAAAATTGTGGCCATGCAGACAAAAGGGTTGTGGGAGATTGGTCACATAGGATTGGTTACTTTAGCCTTTGCTTTGGCGGGGGATGGACCGGGTGGTGGAAGATATCGGTGGGGAACTCCGCTGAGGGTAGGGTAGGTAGGACAAGACTCCATTGGAAGATATCGGTGGGGAACCTGCAGTCGGGGATGTCTTAGGGGTCCCATTGGCAGGAGGAAAGGTGGGATAGGCTCTGGTGAAAGATGTCGTTGGGGAACCAGCCCTAGAGGCCCCGTCTCAAGGGGTGAGGGTGGTCTGCTACCTGCATGGAGAACACAGCAAGATTAGAAAGTCCAGAGTAGGTCTAGTTAATGATGGAGGTGGGAGAGCGGATGGTGGCCATCAACCCACTGAGGATGGAAACTAGAGATGCTCTGGGGGATGATAAAATGACTAGAGACCCAGTTGAGGATAGAGGTAAGGGGAGCGGATGGTGGCCGCGAGCCTGCTGAGGACAGAAACTGGAGATGCTCTAGATAAGAACAACCTCCAATAGGAAAGGGTTCAAGAACATAGAATTCCAGATAGTAACTGGAGGGATCCCTTTTTTTTTTTTTTTTTTTTTTCAAGGGATCTAATGATAAGAAGGCTAGGATCTCTCTAACAAGGCAAAAAAAAGGGTTCAGCTATCGGGCTTGTGGTGACATGTCTACCCCTAGCGCTCAAAGTAAACTGTACGACAGGGCTCGTCCGACTATGCTTTTCAATCAGGGCTGGGAAGGGAGGTGAGGACCTGCTTAGCCCTGATGCCTATACCCACTGTCTGGTCAGGTCACTAGAAAATGGTCAGGTCACTAGAAGAGGGTGATGATCCTGGTGGTAAAATCACTAATGTAGGACCTCGGGAGTAGGGATGCGCCACGGGCAATAATGATGAGTAAGTGTGAGAGAGAGAGTCTCATAGGGGCCCTGTGTAGAAAAGTCATCTGGATGATCGAAGATCGAATGGCCAACTGATGAAAGGGACTGTCATATGCCTAGTGGCTACCGTCTTCGCCCGAATAGAACGTCCGGTAATTATCGCTGTACCTGGACAGGAAGTTGGCCCAAATACAGCTATATATATAATGACTGGGCGTTCTATTCGGGTGAAGACGGTAGCCTCTACAACACCCTGGAATTTTTCTTAAGGGAAAAACAACAACAACAACAACGGGGGGAGCAGCGCTATTTTCAGCGCACAGCAGCATCCTCTTCAGGGGGATTGGTAGGCGGCCATAGCTGGCTGGGGTCGCCCTGCTCTTGAACCCGCGCAGGGTGGTTGTCTCTCCTTGGTGCTGGTTTCCTCTTCGTGATGGTGCTGTTTGGGGGTTAGACACGCTACCATCTCCAGCAGCTTCGAGGGCAGTCGTATCCATCTTCATCTTCGTGTTGGTGGAGATTTATCTTCTCCTTCATCGAATGCTGGTCTTCTCCTTCTTGGGAGCAACGGGTGCTGCTGTACAGAGGGCGCTGCAGATTGTGCCCTCTGACATGCGCGAGATCAGCGCCTGTGGCCTGCAGACTTATGGGCGCTGGAAGCTGGGGTCCTGTTTTGTCGTTCCATACCCAGGGTTTGGAGATGGGAGGAGGAAGTCGAAGACTCCGTAAACATTCCTCGATTTCTCTGGGGGGGATTAAATGGGGGGTGGGTGTCGTTCTGTTTATCGTGGTTGAGATTCTCAGGAACACGAGCCTTGATTGAGTGGAAAGGAGAGGGAAGAATTAAAAAATTTGAGATTGGTGATTCAATTTTTACTGGTGAATTTCCAGGCTTCAAATTGCACGTCTCTCTCCGGTTTTGTGTGGCATCTCCTCCTTCAAGACTACTTCGCAATTGCATGCGCGACATTGCACGTATGGGAGCAGCGTGTGAATTCCTTGTGGATCGAAGTTCAATCAGGCACA
>BFEA01000242.1:597737-615037 GCA_003427395.1 Chara braunii
CAACGAATTTCCCGTGGGCGGATCTCACGATTTCGGCCCGTTCGGCCTACCTCCCCGCGTCGGCCTCCCGACCGCGGTACCACCGCCCTGTCCCCGCCTCGTGTCGGTACCGCCCCGCTCCAGAATTTCGCTGGGCCCGCGACGGGGCATGTCGCCGAGCCCTCTCCATCCTTTAGTATGTATAGAGAAGAGAAATCCGGAGGAGGGTATGTATCTAGTTTACATCTCTGCTGCGGGCGAACCGGTAAAAATGCCGCCAGAGATAGAGGGAGTAGTGGCCAAGTATCCTGATCTATTTGAGGAGCCTACAGGGGTTGTAGAGAGGGAGGTCGTCCATGCGATAGAGATTATCCCAGGATCTAGTATTCCAAAGGGTAGGATCTATCGGATGTCTCCAGGCGAGCTTGATGAGCTTCGCCGCCAACTCAAGGAACTCATAGAGAAGGGTTGGATCCGGCCGAGTGTCTCTCCTTATGGGTCTCCAGTTCTATTCGTGCCTAAGAAGGAGGGAACTCTTAGGATGTGCATTGACTATAGGGGCCTCAATGCCATCACTGTAAAGAACATAGAGCCCCTACCGCGCATTGACAATCTGCTAGATAGAGTGCAAGGGTGCCGGTACTTCAACAAGATAGATCTGAAGTCCGGATACCATCAGATTGCCATCCGGCCCGAGGATCAACACAAAACCGCTTTTCAGATCAGGTATGGTCTGTACGAGTTTGTGGTGATGCCTTTCAGCCTTTGCAATGCTCCTGGCACCTTTCAGCACGCTATGAATCGGATATTCCATAACTACTTGGATAAGTTTGTCATCGTGTACCTCGATGACATACTTATTTTTAGTAAGACTGTCGAGGAACATGTTGCACACTTGGACAAAGTCCTCGGTCTCCTGCGACAACACAAGTTCAAGATCAACGGTGAGAAATGCCAGTTTGGCCACACCCGTGTCTTGTACTTGAGTCATGAGATCTCCGCAGAAGGGCTGAAGCCCGATGACGCGAAGGTGGCCAGCATTCGTGATTGGCCACGTCCTCAGTCTGTGACTGAGATGAGATCTTTCTTAGGAATGACATGCTTCTATAGGACTTTCGTTAAGAACTACAGCATAGTGGCCGCTCCTTTGACTGATCTGACCCGCCTTGACACCCCTTGGGAGTGGACAGATAAGTGCGAGGCTGCTTTCAGACATCTGAAGCATGCATTGACGCACTATGAAGTCTTGAAACTTCCTGATCCTGACAAGCCGTTTATAGTCACAACGGATGTCAGCCAATATGGCATTGGCGCCGTGCTTGAGCGCGATGGGCCAAAGTTGAGGCCAGTAGAGTACATGTCCAAGAAAATGTCGTCTCAAAAGTTGGCTAAGTCCACTTATGAGAAGAAACTCTATGCGGTGTACAAGGCTCTCACCCATTGGAGACACTACCTCCTTGAGCGGTTCTTCATCCTCCGGACTGATCATCAGACCCTGAGATGGATGAGAACACAGCCGGTACTCTCCGACGCTCTCAAGCGTTGGATCGAAGTCATTGAGCAATATGACTTTGATCCTCAATATCTAAAAGGGGAGTACAACAAGGTTGCTGATGCCTTGTCGCGCAGACCGGACTTCTCAGGAGCGCTGATTACTGAGTTCGATCTGACGGACGATGTGACTCAGTCTTTGGTGGAAGCCTATTGTCAAGACCAGTTTATGTCTGAGATTATACGCAGACTTGAGGCGAAGGATAAGAAGACCTCCGCCGAGTTTGAGTTGGTCAATGGCTTGCTGTTCCTAGAGAAGGCAGGGAATAAACGCTTGTGTGTTCCAAATAGTGAGTCTTTGCGTAATTTGTTTTTAGGCGAGTGTCATGATGCCACCGGCCATTTTGGGTATAAGAAGACCGCAGCCAACTTGCTGCAGCGGTTCTGGTGGCCCACGATGATGAAAGATGCACAGCTGTACGTGACAACTTGTCAAGTTTGCCAAAGAGACAAGCCCCGTACTCAGGCTCCTCTTGGGCTGCTCAAGCCCCTTCCGATTCCGGAAAGGCCGGGTGAAAGTTTGTCCATGGACTTCATGGATACGCTGGTCACCAGCAAAAGTGGGATGAGACAGATCTTTGTCATCGTGGATAGGTTTAGTAAGTTTGCTAGATTAATAGCTATGCTAGAAACAGCGAAGACCGAGTATGTGATCAGGCTATTTAAAGAGAACTGGGTTAGAGACATTGGACTGCCGAAGTCTATAGTAAGTGACAGGGACGTCAGGTTCACGAGTGAATTGTGGAAGGCCGCTGCAGCTGAACAAGGAACTCAACTGCAGATGACCTCTGGAAATCATCCAGAAGCTAATGGCCAGGCTGAACAAATGAGCTGCGTTGTGCAACACCTGTTGAGGCACTACATCAAGCCCAACCAGGTAAACTGGAACGAAAAACTTGCCCTAGTCGCCAGTCTATATAACAACGTTGTACACAGTGCTACCGGGGTGAGTCCTAATAGTCTAAAACTGACGTTCAAGCCTAGACTGCCCTTAGACTTCCTACTTCCCGACAACCAGCCAACTGCTACACCAGGCACTTTGGAGTTTGCCTACAGATATGAACAGGCTGTAGAAAACATGCAGAAGGCGCAGGCAGCAATGATAGAGTATGAGAATAGACACCACCGCCCCTCTACATTTCAGGTTGGGGACACAGTCTGGGTTAAGTCTTGGTCATCTCAGAACTCACCCTGTCTTTCACGCCTCTAAGCTCGCTGCGTTCGAGGAAACTGATCAGTTTCCCTCCCGTCGGTCAATGCTGCCCCCAACCATGGACGGAGAAGTCGACATCGATGATATCGTTGACCACAGGGAGATGCGCGTTCAGAAGCCTCCAGGAAGGGCACGTCCTCCAAAGCCAAAACTGCAGTTTCGTGTCCACTTCAGACATCACACGGATCCGAAAGAGGACCGCTGGTTTACTCGGGAGGAATTGATGCAGACCGCTCCTCAAATCGTTGCCCGCTATGAGAAGGATGTATTGAAAGGAAAGCGCCAGATGGCTCAGGATTGATCTTCCCAGAGGACTGATGAAGATATGGAGGAGGGAATGCGAGGCTACGCCCGCTTAGCCCCTACGGGGCCCTATTTGCAGCAAGGTCGGCCGCCCAGGCACGACAGGCCCTTCAGGCCTCGTTTTTCAGGGTACCCCGCATTGGGGAAAATTCAGGCAGTTGCGCAGCGCCAGTTGGTTGAATGAACCCAGGACCTGGGCCGACTGTGTGAATGTACGAAGAACAGGCCCTGGGCTGGATTCAGGTATCGGGCCGAACACAGGCCGAAAGCAGTTGGGCGCATGCAACCACTTCAGGCCCAAGGCCTGCTTTCCTCGTGACTGGGCCTCAGGCTACCGGGGCCTACTGGAAGCTTCCTGGACTGGACGCAGGCAGGCCACTTCGATATAGGGAAGGGCCTGCCTCTCATTCGACATTCGGGTGCTGGCTGCATGCTGCACGAGCGCTGGTGCGCTATCTTCTGGCTGGCTGGCACTCACACTCTCACGGGCGAGTAGGGAGGGAGCACGCAGCCATAGCCAAGCTGCGCTGCTGTATGCTGGGTGAAGCGCAGGGTGGTCCTTGGGTGCTAGTGGCATCTGTGCGGTGTGGATCGGGGTTGTGAGTGTAGCGCAAGACATACCTGGTGCTGAGGCGGGCGACATCGGTYGCCACATGCTCGTACTTCGGGAACGCTGTTGATGTCATCATTCTGCTTCGTAGTATAGGATAGATAGGATCTGCCACATGTAGTCTGGGCGCTGAGCGTCAATAGGATATCAACTCTGGTTCTTCGTTGATGATGATGGGACTACTTCAGCATTGTCAATTTTGAACTCTTGGTGTGTTCTTATTTGGTGTATCTCGTGATGCAATTCTGCTGTGGTTCGAGGTCAAGGCTATCTGGACTCATATGTATGATGCTGTATGATTGCTGAAGTTCGCTAATTCTCATCTTCCTTGCACAAGGGCAAGGGCATGTGAAAGGAATTCGCATTAGTTGTTCAGGTCGAAACAATGGTGCAGAGATTGCTAAGACTGAATGCAGAAAAGAAAAAAAAGAAAAAAAAGACTGCATGCAGAAAATATGGTCAAACATCTTTTCATCTGTTCTCAGATAAAATAGATTATGCTCAGGCGAAGGTGTTCAAACCTTTCGAAAGGATTTTGTATTTCTGGGAATAAGCATAACAAATTCATTTTAATGGTTAAATGAATAGAAATTTTGTGTATTTTGACAGGGTAGTTATGAAAAGGGGAAAAAATATTCGAAATGCCCCTGAAGTTTGCGTTTATTTGCGGCGTGCCCCTCTGACGGCCGACTTACCTTGTCGCGCCCCTCTGACGACGAATGATGTTTCCAGAAAAACCCTGGCGTCGTTTGGGCCTGAAAAATGTTTCCTATGCCCGTACCGGTACCAGTACCAAAGTTTCAGTATGCCCCTACCGGATGGCCATTGAGAACCATCACAAAAGTTTTCCATATGCCCTTATTGATACCGTCCATCTTTCCAGCGAGCCCCTGTGGCCGTTGTTGACACTCGCAGTCTTTCCCCTGGCCCAGGGAGAGATGCTACCGGGGCATATCTGAAATTTGGCAACGAGCATGGACACACACACACACACACACACACACACACACACACACGCGCGCGCGCGCGCGCGTGCGCGTGCACACAACACACATATACACACACGCGCACACACACACACACACACACACATCTACAGACCGTTTTTCCGTGGCGGCGCGTGGAATGCCTATCACATTGAATTCAAATTCCTGCCACCACTGCTGCAAGGGCATCACAGAAAGGACCGACCGATGAAACGCCACCAGCGGTCCAGTAAGGGTATATCGGAAAGTTACGCCCCATGCTGACAGGGGCCTGCAGAAAATTTCAGAGGCCCGAGGGGCACCACAGGGTAAGTCGGCCTTTACAGGGGCACGCCGCAAATAAACGCAAATTTTGGGGGCATTTCGAAAATTTTCCCCATGAAAAGAGATCACTGTGACAAGTTTTTCCAAAACATTGTACATGCTACGTCCTCGTAGGGTGCTTTGACCTTTTTGCAGTGCTTCGGGCCTTTGAAATCGTGCCTGGCTGCGTGTGTTTAGAGATTTTTCACCACAAAGGAGCGAAGCCGGTACCATTTATTAACACGTTATAAACTTGATGATTTCCACCAAGAATTTGATTTCCTGCCTGTGCTAATTCCATGTGAATTCGTACAGAGAAGCATGTGCCCATTACTCCAGCAATTGCACCAAAGATTAGATATAAAGTACCTATATCCTTGTGGTTTGTGGGGGTGATACTCCCCACCAATAGAATGGAGTCTTAAAAAAAAAAAAAAAAAAAAAAAAAAAGGCAAGAGCAAGGGCAAGGGCAAGAGCAAGGGCAAGGCAAGGCATGGGTGCCAGCACTGTTGCTCCAGTAGTCAGTACTAGTCACTGAATTTGAAAAATGATGATTGTTGATTGTTCTTTTTTTTTTTTTTTTTTTTTTTGGGTGGGGAGTAATGGAAATTGAATTGGTTGGGCTTAATAGAATTAGCGGCTATTAGCCATTTTTCTGAATAGAAAAAACTTAAAAAAAGATAAGATACACTCACCGCTTCTCACATTTAGCGAGCAGTGGAGGGAGGCCCATGGAACGACAGGCAGTCAGTGCAAAGTGGAAAATGGGAGAAAAAAGATAAGATACACTCACCACTTCTCCCACATTTGACGAGCAGTGGAGTGAGGCCCATGGAATGACAGGCAGTCAGTGCGAAGTGGAAAATGCGAGAAATGAGACGATGGATGCGCTTGGCAGATAAAAGTTGATACTCGAAAGAAGCTAGATACGAAAGCTCAGTACGTACAAGTTCGAACTCCAATGGAACCAGATGAGTAAAAGATACAACAGAAACTCCAGCAAGACAGGAGAAGACTTGCAATACACAAACAAAGGCGGAAAACCCAAAACGACGAAGAAATCTAGGCGAAGGTGGTGGGCCTAACGGCTCACTACACATGCACACAATAAGAGATCATCACAAGCAGGGCAGGCAAGGCATAACTTCACACGAAGTCATATATATTATGGACCGGCTTGGTTGCACCGATAGCCAGTGCAGAGAAGCGTGTTCCGCTGAAGTTGGTCCCCTCAACTTACTCGTGGCAGACAGAAAGCAGACCGACGCAAAGAACACATAAGCCTCCTTACCAGCAGGCACGCTATAGTACCACAATATATTGTTGTATCACCCCGCGGCAACGGCTTGTCAGCACGTTCTGTCCTCTTCCATTGCGCCATGCAAACATCGAACCCCAGAGGCCATTATCAGCACCACTTGCTGCGCATTAAGGTCACGAAAATGGATCGGACTTGCGATGGGCGGTTCCTTCTTAGCAAGGAACCATCCTTATTGCCACATTCACCAGAATTGCCACCTCTGGGAACACAGATATGCTTCACAAGAAGGCAACCAATCAGAACCATAACAGAGTCGCTCGCATCCACCCCTCTGATGACGAAGACTGATGGGTATATAGGATGGTTCCTTCTTAGTACGTCACAGCTGCTTCGGTGGTCGATCGACCGACCCGGTCTTCAAGTGCTTGGAAGGGGGATCATATCTTGCCCCTTCGCCCTCCAATCTCACAGAGCAGGTGCCCACTCGCACGATTTCCAGTTATTCTTCATGGATGCATGTGCGTATGCGATGGATGATGAGAGTATGGATATATATGTCTGTGATCGATGGCTCGTTAAATTGAGAGTTAAAAGCACATTCATTGTAACGTCCCTTTCGTCTAGGGGTATAGGACATCGCTTTTTCGTGGCGAAGACACGGGTTCGAATCCCGTGAGGGGACATCGCTGCTTTGGTGGCTGACCAACTGACCCGCTCGTTCTTCCATGCTTCGAAGGGGGATCATATCATCATGCCCCTTCTCCCTCTGATCTCACAAACACAGGTATGCAGATCTCCAGTCGTTCTTGGTGGGATAAATGTGTGTATCAGATGGATGATTCCGGAGCCATTCAGGTCATGAAATGTCGACGTGAGGTAATGATCATGGGGACAATACACCTGAGATGCAAGCACCTTCTTCATGACTGTAACTGCATCCCATCCACCATTCCTTGCAACGCGTCCGCAGAGGCGGGCCCTTCTCCTTGCGATCTTATGAGCCTCCTTCCCTTGCTGTAGACAACTTCACTGTAGGTCACATGCATCGCATCTGTTGCCATTTTGTACTCGTTGACCGCCTGCTCGATCATGCTGCCATTATGCTTAAGTCGGTAGAGATCGCGCACCATCAGGGAGATTTCGTTGGGCGACACAACTCCCGCCTTGTGCTCTTCCATGGCTTGCTTCAAGACGGTGAGATTTTTCTCGTACTCCTTCTTCGCCTTCTTCAGGCCTTGCGCCGTGGCATCGGTGCTGCCGCTTTGAGCCTCTTTCACCTTGATAAGATAGTCGAGGTAGTCTTTGTAAGCATCGTTATAGGGGCTGATGGCATTCTCAGAGCAGAAGTGCGCAAATTTCGCAACGATCCCATTGATGGACTGCTGCTCTTGCTCTAGCTCAACGATCCTCTGGCGGAGGGTGTTCAAATGCCCCTCCAGGGCTTCCCTCAACTCCTCCTTTGTCTTGATCTTCCCGTCGATGGTAGTATTCTTGACCTTGTGGACAGTTTGCCTGGCCTCCGTGAACTGGTGCGCATGGGTCTTCCAGTTGCAACCGCACACCTTGCAGGCTCCGGAGATCTTGTGGAAGGCCGTGCACAACCTCAGGCCTACAGGAGCTTTCTGCGAGAGATAGTCCCACAGGGAGACGCCGCTCATCGTAGCCAGCCAGCACGGGCTGCAACAAACGGCATAGGTTATAAAGTTCGGCTTCCACTTGGTATCTTCGGCCACCTCCCCACCACCCTTTCCTGGGAGAGCTGCTGCAGGATTGGGCGGCCTGGCGATGGCATTGCGACACTGGGGAGACGTGCAGACGGTTCGTGGGGCCGGCAGCTTCGCGTACTCCACCTTGACCACGGGAATGAACAAATCTTGCTGCAGATCCAGGATATCCTGCGAGTTGGACTCAAACTTGGTCCTTTCCACCTCCAGCCGGGTCAGGCTCTCCTGAATGACCTGGGTGATGTCTCCTATGGGTTGCGAGAGGAGGGCGATCAGTCTGCGGGCATCGTTGACAGAGATGGTGTCTTTAACTGCGTGCGGTTTGCGGGTCGCAACGTGATCCATCAGCCTCTTGCACTCGCTCACGGACGTGTTCCAGCTGACGTTGAAGTTCTTCTTGTCGTCGTCCGTGAAGTTGATACCGTTCCGGAGAGCGACCATGAAACGGAACGACTCGTTGTCCAGGCAGAAGGTGCTGCTGTGATTGAAGGGTATGTCCACATGGGGAGGCTCCACCTTGATGTCATTCAGGAGCTTCTTGAGAGCTGGAAGCGTGTCGCCGGGCCTGTAGAAAGTTGAGCGAGCATTGGTGAACAGGAACACAATGTTCTGGCTGGCATTCTTGTGCAGATGGAACATCAGCTGCTGAATGCAGTACCGGAAGAAGACCGACAGACGGGCGTTGTTCGGCTTCAGCAAGATGCAGATGCCGTGGATGTCGCGATGGAATCCCAGGAACGCGAGGATGTTGTCAAAGTTCTTCTTGTCCTGATCAATGCCCCGAGTGTCGCCGATTCCGGGCGTGTCGATCAGCCGCACTATCTTGTCCGCAAACGGGAACACGTAGGCTTTGCAGGCCTGTGTGGCAGATGCGCCAGCTTGCAGGGTCTCATTCGCCTTTGCTTCGTCCGTCAAACTCGCTGCTCCGCTCTCTTTGCTACTGGCAGTGCTGGTTCCTCCTTCTCCCCCCGCTAGGCCATCCCCTTCTCGGTTGTCTGCCCCCCCAAAGTTAGGTTCCACGTTCACCGTTCGTTCCTCGTAGTTTTCATCAATGAGGGTGAAGGAAGTAGGGATAAGAATCACCAGTTCGTCTTTCTCCGCCTCTTGCAGACTGCCGTAGGAGAGATAATTGGCAAACGCGTTGATGAAGGTCGATTTCCCTACTCCCGTCTCTCCTAGCAACAAGATGTTGATCTCCTCCAGCTCGCCTGCCATTGCCCTCATCATCTTCGGCAGGTCGTCCTCCGGAGTGAAGGCCAGGAAGGTGCGCGTTCTGCCACCACCACCGCCGACAGAGTGCTTCGGATTGTTGCACTTAAAACGAAACTTGTCAACGGGTGCACGACCACACCGGCAGTAGTAATAGTTGTCCCGTCCGTACAAAATGAACACCCGGCAGGCGATGCATTGCCACTGCCGCGGCTCCGCAGGGCAGGAAGCATGCAGAGCACCCGGACATTGGCACTTGACATCCACACTGAAGTGAGGAATGGGAAAACCCTTCTCGTGGCGGCCTTCAAACAGTGTCACGAGGTTCTGAGAGATGAACCAGCTGTAATCATCCAGGAGGTCAACAGACACCCTCTTCCCTCCTGCATACCTGTGAATGGCTGACCGCGGGATGTCCATGGGGAGGACCTCGTACTCGACGAGGTAAAACATGTTACGACATTCAGATTGGTTGCCCTTGTCAGCAGCAGCTACTTCGTCACTATCTGCTTCACCTGCTGCTGCTGGTGCTGCAGATGCGATGAGTGAATTGTTGTGGTCGGTCACAATCTTTTCGAAGAGCTGGCGGTTCTTCCGGCATCGCTCATCGCTCCTGCTCACCTCCACATCGGTGAAGAACAACACATCCGCCATCTCGACAGTACTCAGCTCCTGCATCAGTTTTGCACTCACGTCTTCGTTGTTCCCTCCCCCGACCCACAAGTACCGCACTCCTTTGCTTCCTAGTTCCTTGACCCATGCCATCTTCTCCCTCTCCTCCATCTCGCTCCTGTACTGCTCCAACTTCTCCATGTTGCGGTCTATGAACTTCCGAATGCTCTCCGGCGACAAGTCCTTGTTGCTTCTCAGCTCCCCCAAAAGATCGATCACCGCTTTACCATCATCCTTCCCAGATCGCACCGCGACCAACGACTTCCCGAGGCGATGCCGCATCCCCCTTTCCGCAATGTCCACCAGTCTCTTGCGGTCACGCACACCAAGCGTGTCCAGCATCGGCAGGTCTGATGCCGATTCCAGAAAGTGGACCAGCCGCTGCTTAGCCAGCAACAGCTCGTCAAAAAAGGCAGTTATCGAGGAAACGGATTTGTCTTCCAGAGGCCTGAACACCTTGGGAGAATCTGGGGCCATTCCAAGTCGATCAAACATGTCAGACAAGGGAGAGAGGATGTAGATGATCGGCTGACCTCGTCCTTCATTCAACTTCAACACAACTTCGCGAGTCCGTTGGACGAGCTCGCAAGCTTCCAATAGGGTGTAAGATTCACCCCTCGTCACTGAATCCGTGTACACATCGCCATACACCTTGAAACCTGACCTGGTCAGGACTCCCCCGGCGCCCTCCTGCGGTGCCGACTGAGTGTTGTCTGAGGCGCCGCCCATTGCGTCTCCGGATGTTGGTCGTGTCTTCTGGTCCAGCGACATCATGGTGTTATGGAACTGCTGCTCAATCTGCCCACGAATCCAACTCTTCGTGGCTTCGTCCCGATGACGTTCGCCAAACGACATGAAGGTGTTCGCCCCCCAAATTATACCGCTGACAAAGTGGGTCGCGTCTGTCGATTTCAGGATGCGTGCCGATACATACTTCCTCAACCGCTTGTGGTCCATGTCCACGGTTTGACGTTTCGTGCGAACATGGAGGATAATAGAAGCACAACCCTCATCGGCTAGGAACTTCCCATACTCTGCAAGTCTGACCAGGCCACCAAGGATGCTAAGCTGCAGCTCTGGCTGAACGTACAGCTTCTTGAAGCGTCCCGTGTACGACTCCTCGAAGGAGAGCTGCAGATGTGTAACAGGGCAATCTTCCAATTTCACATATTTGGGCTTCAGCATCTCAAACAGGGTCTCGCCAGCAAACCAGTCGTCGCATGCATTGTACAGAGCACCCAGAACTGCAGTTCGCCCCAATGCTACACGCTCGATACACCTCCCCCCCCCCCCGGTCTGTGGTGAAGACGAAGACATCTCAATGCTTGCAATCTATTGCCAGCGAACAGGATTGACACACACACACTAAGGCAGTTAATTGGCCAGGAAGATGTTTACAATCTCTACTGCAGGGTGAATCAATCAAACCAACCAACCAACCAACCAACCAACCAACCAGGCAGGTCAGACCAGGTAAGACATCAGCCAAGTTCGATAGATCGATTGAACCGATCCCTTCATCAGTCAAGGGATCAACAACTACCAATGGGGTTAGCTCAGTCGGTACGCCCACAAACTGTTGATATGCAGACCTGAGTTCGAATCCAAGACGGAACCAGAATTGAAAATTCCTGAATTACCTGGGGCCGGTCGCGCTTTTGACAAAAGGAAGAGAAAAAAGAGATCAACAAACAAGGGTAAGATCTCTAATCGTATTCAATCGAGCGATCAATCATCAAGAGTGAGAACTATAATCCTATTCAACCCAAAGAATGCCAAACTTAGAAATCAAGAGAAGAGAAAAAGAAAGAAAAAGAAAGAAAAAAAGAACAAAACCTGGCGGGAACTATACTAAGTCGTATTCTTAGGATGCAGGGAGAGGTGTTCGAAAGGGCGGGCACGCTTGCACACTCTGAATACTTCCTTACTATGAGAAACTGCGCTAAGTCTTTTCTCTAGGAGGCAGGGGGAGGTTCCTCAGGAAGGGCAATTGCGCACTAGTAGTACTTCCCTACATGTATCCGGTTATACGACTGGCTGGACTTGCGTTAGACAAAGTCATTGTGTGCGTATGCTCGAAGACGTGTGAAAAGGAGCCACAATCGACATCACAGTCACATGTGATTCCGCATCATATCATAACGCGGAGAAGAGGAGTTCGCTCAACTGTGCTGATCATTCCGAACCTGATGTCTTTCAGCATCGACATTGACGTATCATTAATTAGTAATTACTGAATTAATGAATGATAACAGTTCCGCAATAATGTAAAATAATTTAAATAATGTAACCAGTATTATTGCACTCCACCCCAAATTTTAATGTGACTAACATCACCTGCTGCCTGAGATGACCTGCAATGCCCAAAGGGCTCGCTCACTTCAAAAGGAGCAAGCGAAGGAGAACATCCGCAAAAACAACTTCGGTGGAGTGGCACTGTGCCCAATGGGCGCTGAAGCGCCAGCGCGGCGTTTTTGTTTTCTTTTTACTCCTGTTGTCAGCCTTTGTGGTCCGGGTAGCCCTGAGGCCCCGAAGATTTCCAACTTTGATTTTGCGTCACAGCCTCAAAGGTAGTGGTGGTGAAAAAAAAAGAAACATGCCATGAGTCCTAGCAATCAAAACGCCATAGCCAGCCATCATGGTCAAGCACACAACCACGCCACACATGAGCCCGTAGAATTCTCGAAGAGTGACGAAGACAACATGCGTCTTCTAATTGAAAAAGAAACCTTGTCAGTGATTGCCCATGACACGACCTTGAAAACGACGAAAAAAGCATCCATGCAAGACACACACACACCTGGTTAACCTACCGGCATGTTTCCCAGCCATTTTGCAGAAATGCACCATGCATGAAGGGATGCTAGGTGGTCAGTAGTCGTCGGGCGCCCTGCAGCAGGGCTGAAGACGCCTTCCTTCTCCCAATATCATTCTCTTTTCCTTTGCCACCTGCGCAGTCAATCCCCTGGTTTCCAGGGCAATCTATGCTGGCAGGTGGATGGTACGCTTGAACTGTTCATCTACAAAGGGACGCTGGACCCATTTTCCAGCAGGTGTAGCTCCCCACCAATAGACTGGAGCGACCAGGAAGCCAGCTAGGAGGGGATGCTCTTACCGCCTCTCCTAGCTGAGAAACTGGCTCTGTTAAAAAAAAAAAAAAAAAAAAAAAAAAACATGCTCGCGCATCGGGCGGGATGCACCACCCGCGGTGCCGTTTTGTCTGAAATCCATCCAGGCAAATCAGGCCTCTCATACAACCCGTTTCGCCTAGATGCACTTGGGCGAAAGGACACCCTGGTGCATCCCGCCCGACGTGCCAGCATGCACAGCGCGTTTCTGCAAAATGGCTGTTTTTTTTTTGTTTTTTTTTTTAATGGCATGTAAAATACTGAAATCATGATGGTGGCGGCATTTTCTTTCTTTTTCTAATGACCTGCAAAATTGCAGACTGAGAAATCTTATGTTTTCTGAGCATCACTGCATGCTAGACTGATTCATTGCTGTTGTTAATTATCCCTAATCTATCTACGAATACCTACAGGAAAAAGCGGTCCCCGTGAGACGGTCCCTTTGGGCCCAGCAAAAATAAGGCCCGCACATCATTTGGACGGCACAGGAGGTGCCCCGTGAAAGTGGCCGCAGGAAGTTTTTTGCCCGGCGGCCACGGGGTCGAGGCTGTCTCCCATTGCGTTTCGTGCGGAAATGCTGCCAAAAAATGTAACGATAGGCGCGGGTTCGAGTCGGGGAGAGGCCAGTCCGCTTTTATGGTACTTAGTCTGGCGGGCAGTTTTTTGCATTTTGCCGTTGATTGCAGAAAGTGCAAGGAACATGAATATGGACGAAGCACAGAAATCCAGAATGCAAAATCACACTGAAGTCCAAGTAGTCCAAGCCAAAGCAGATAGCACAATGGAACCGAGTAACCATCCAATTGAGAATGATACAGAAGAATCGTGAGTCAATGTCCATGCCCAACAGGGCAACACCAACAGCATAACCCAAATGTAGCTCTCTCTTGTGAATGGCGCCAGGCGCCCTATCTACTCTACAGCCTATCCTACAACTACAGCAATGAAAGCAACCAGACAACTTGACTACCCGCGAGTGATGATGTCAACACCAATACCGACCTCCACCTTCAGCAGGTACGTGTCCTCTTCCCCACACTCTCCCTTGTTACCCACATAACGCCCTTCACCTCCGAAGACCACCTTCGCCCTTCACCCTCACTGCACCCTCATGCGGCCGGCTATGGCCGCCAGTGCCCTGGTGCGCAGGCAGCGCCCTACCGCCTAGCGCTGGCCTGCCTCGCACCTCTCTTAGCGCAGTGCAGCAGCAGCAGCAGCTCGCATTTGCGCAGCGTGCCGGCATTGCCCGCAATGGCCAAGATCCCTGCCCACACGCCCTGCTTGCCTATATGCCAGTGCAGCGTGTGGGCGGCCTCCCTTCAGCCTGTGACCGGGACCCAGAGGCTGGACTCAGCCCGATACAGTTGGGCCCCGGAGCAATGCAGTTGCGCCTCTTTCTTCAGGGCCTGCGGCCAGATTCAGACAGTGGGCCGATTTCCCTTTGGCATTTTCGGCCTCTATACCCAGCATGCATTGTCGGCCTCACATTCGAGTGCCCAGGGCCTATCTAACTCAGAGGCCCTGGGCATTTCAGCATTTGCTGAGATCCGGGACTCGGTGCACTCCAACCAACTGGCGTGCTGCAACTGTATGGACCCCACTTCGTGAAATGTTGGCACAGAGGGCTCTTGTTGATTTGCTGGCCCGCCTTCACTTAGGGCGGGCACGAGGCTTGCTGGGGCCTTAGCCCAGAACATGTACACCATGTGTTACATACTCCGATGAGTATGGGCAGAACCAAGGATCAACCAATGTAGGATGAGCATATATGCAACGGAAGTCTGATGAACGGACTGACTCACATAGACTGACTCACATAGCATCACTCCACACACACATACACAGATGAATGGGGGAGGAGAGACGAAGAGGTGGGGGGGAGGTAGACAGCACCGAAAGTCACCGAGATAGAATCTGATAGGTCACCGATATGGTAGTCCAAAATGTCATCCAACAAGATCAMAATGTCGAGGACCATAGGTCACCAATGTCGGGGATACAGAGTCCAAATGTAACCGGTGTCTGAACTGTGATGTCGCCAAGTATCAACCCCAACGATCTCCAAGTCTCCAATTCGGTAAGTACCACAGTCTCATACCACCAAAGTCCAACACTGATCTCTGTCCAACTAGTATAAGTCTCCAATCTGAAGAAGAAGAAGAAGAAGAAGAAGAAGGAGAAGAAGAAGAAGAAGAAGAAGAAGAAGAAGGAGAAGAAGAAGAAGAAGAAGAAGAAGAAGAAGGAGCCGAGGAGGAGGAGAGAGAGAGAGGGGACTGGCGATGGGAGGGAGGAGAGAAGCCTCCAACTCCCAATACCTCAGGCGGGTATGGCCGCCGGTAACCCAGTCGCCGCTGCTGCTGCTGCGCTAATCTGCGCTGCGCTGTTCCTCGCTGCTCCTGCGCTCATCTTAGCGCCAGCGCTGTATCGCGCTGTACCATACCGTACTGGTAGAATGCCGGTAGGTCGATGCTGGACTGAGGCTGGACCGGTTCTATATACCGGTGGGGCAGAGGCCGGCCTCAATGCTGCGAGGCCTGGCCGTGCCCTGAACCGTCCAGATGGACGGTTCAGCCCCAACCGGCGGGCGGCAGCCTCAAGAGCGCCGCCAGGCCCAAACGGTAATGTCGTTTGGGCCTGCCCGTCGGGTCTGGTCCAAGGTGAGGCCTTTATGGCCTGTAGTACCCCCAAGGTCGGGCCTTTAGGCCCTGATGTGTCCCTCTAGCCCTAAGTCGAGTCCGGTAGGACCCGTGTGGCGTCGAAGATGTAACACACTCCCCCTCTTAAAAGACCGAGCTACTTGCGAGGGCGGAGTTGTCTGTCCGATACCGGGATGGATCGGGTGGGACGAGCTGCATCCTTAGCAAGGCGTCGCTTCTCGTAGTCGGCGAAGATAAGGGGTGCAGAAGTCTGCAAATCTGTACTGGAGATCCACCGAGTGTCGTCAGGCGCACATTGCTTGAATGTGACTTTGTACTGTATTGGCTTGTTGCCATACTTGCGGTGCGTGATGACTCGGACCACTTCCTGATGTCCGTCCATGGAGGGCGGATCCTGTGATCGACGTCCGGGAAACTCGTCATCTGAAGGTGGTGTGTAGATGGCCAGCTTCGATGCGTGGAAGACCCGATGCACTGTCAGGTGCGGTGGAATGTTGATCACGAAGGAAGGACCTGTGGGATCGTCTCCAACGGCAGAAGTGACTTCCCATGGTCCGAACCATTTCGGAAGGAGTTTGCACGAAACATCCTGCTCGAGCGCAAATTCCTCGGAGAGGACCCAAACAAGGTCTCCCTCGCGGAAAGGACATGGAAGTCGACGTCGGTTAGCCTGCTGCTGCATGCGGATCTGAGCCTTTTGCATATTTGCGCGAGCTTTGATCCGTGCTTTCTCTCCACCATGATGTAACTCGAATGGTGTGACGCAGATCGCCGGGTGCACCGAAGTGTTATAGGCGAACTCGATGTCGGGAAGCCGGTCAACCCAATCTTTCTGGTCGGGACGGATGAGCGTACGCAACATCATCTGAGTGGTCTGGCGCGCTCGTTCCATCTGGCCATCCGTCTGCGGGTGCCGAGCCGAGCTCGACTTCATTGTCGTACCGGACTCAGTCATGAGGGAAGTCCAAAAAGTCGACATGAAGCGAGTATCTCGGTCGCTCACTATATCTTCCGGAACACCTTGGTTGGTAATCCAACCGGTGTGCAAGAGTCGTGCGAGCTCAGGTGCTGCAGCATGATACTTGCAAGGAAGGAAGCGAGCATACTTGCTCAAACGGTCAACGACCGTGAGAATACCGTCATGGCCGTGGCGATCGCGGGGAAACGGGCCTGTCACGTCCATAGCAATGGAGAGGCGTGGTGCCCGAGGAATCGGCAACGGTTTCAGTTCGCCGAAGGGGACTCGAGATCGACCCTTGTTTCGGTGGCAAACTGCTCAGTGTACCTCGTGACGTCATGGAGGACGTCGGGCCAGTGAAAACGCTGGCGGAGGCGTGCTAGTGTGCGGTTCACGCCAAGGTGTGCCGAAAGTCGTGCGTCGTGGAATTCGCCGGGAAGACGAGTCCGTAAGATGCGACCTTGGGGCACAACTAACAAGTCCTTTCCTCTCGTGTGAAGGAGAAGGAACCCGTCGGAAATCCGATAGTGGCTAGCCGGCGGGTGATCCGATGAAAGGTCCGCATAAAGCTGAGAGTAAGTCGGATCGGACTTGTAGCCTTTGACGAAATGCGGCCGCAGATCGTCATCGAGGTCGAATGCCATGGTCACCATGGCACAAAAGTCGGGCCGTCGTGAGAGGGCGTCCGCAGCTCGATTGGCGGGACCGGGAATGTGGCACGGGTCAAAATCGAACTGGTCGATGTA
>BFEA01000242.1:654032-664846 GCA_003427395.1 Chara braunii
GGTCCAGCGTCCCTGTGAAGTACATTTAAAATGCAATTATTCAGTTTGATGTGAATCTAAGCAAGCGAAATACACAACGAGCATACAGTCACTCGGGAGAAAACCTGCAGTCTGACTCCCATCTATATGTACAAGCGGACAGTCCCAAACCCGAAAGAGGAAAGCCTACAGTCCCTCTCCAGTCTATGGCCTGGACCCCACAGGAATTCGGGATGGAAAAACTCTGCCGCAGAACTGTTTCCAGGACCTCACAACACGCGGAAAGGGTCGGGAAACGTTGGAAAGGAGGGGGAAGGCGAATCCAGTAGCGCCAGCCACCGTAAAAACTAAGACTGAATACCGAATGCTCAGACCAAAGCGCAGGCTAAGAGATGTGGTAGAGGACAGATGGCAACGCCATCTCAACATAGATAGAGGTCTGCTCAAAACCCGATTGACCACACGCAGCTAGAACAGCAGGGAAGGGTGTTTCCCTGGTGTCGAAGATGCCTCCAGAACTTCTCCGGTCAAAAGCGCCCCGAGACAATGGAGCACATCTTTCCTGCAGTGCCCCGCAGCTGTATTACTGTGGCGATGGTGGGACAGGATTTGGCGGCATATTGTATCGGGCTCATCATGGCCATGGGACTGGAGGGCCATATTATTGGGACACTGCCCCCAGTTTCGAGGTAACACCTTTGAAGAGAACATGTACTCCTGGGTAGGCATTCCATCTTGTGGGTAATATGGTGGAGATGATGCACTCTAGAATTGGAGGGGGCCAGGGTGGAAGAGGGGGAAGTCACGGAGCAAATACGGCTACTAGTTCAGCATGACATCACAGGGCAATGGCAGACTGTCAAGGAAAAACTGAACCAGGCGCACACCAGGGTGGACATCGACAAAAGAATTACCTCCCGGTTTTGCGAGGACTGGCCGGGAGGGAAACGGGAGGGCTGGATGGCAAAAGTGAGTTGGACAGGAGACAAGTTGGATCAGCATCAGGACGGGCGGCAGGAACATCAATCGAAGCATCATAGGAAAGAGGGGACGGGGCCGCAAGAGGGGCAAAGGGTAGAGTTGGAAAGGGATTATTCGCTGCACTTCCACGAATGGACAAGGGTGTACCCTAGGGAACCATTAAGACCTGCTCAAGAATTCACTGATCCTTTTTCCCCCCGTCCGCTGGCCCTGAAGGAATGTCTGGGGGACGGTATTTAATCATCCATATACTACTGTTTCACCTTCTCCTTAGCTGCTCCTGAGTTTTTTCCTGACATAGACTTCATAACTACAGTCAATTTTGATGATTGGTGGCAGGGAGACAACCATGAGTTTCGATGCCCCTCGCGTCCAATATGGCAACTTGTTCTTCCCTCCCAGGCTACCGACGACATAATTTCTCTTAAAAATATACACCCTACTCATTCAATCCCCTGAAACCCAGGCCAATCAATGTTGGCAGGGTCCCAAGTGTTCCAAAATGTTGTTACACGATAATTTGATGTATTCAAAGGACGCTGAGCCCGGTTTCCCACATCCTATTCAAAGAAAGTCTTTTTTTTTCCCCACATCCTATTTTTCACAAATAAAAAGAAAAATAACAAAATAAAAATCAAAACGCAACTACGAAATATACAAGGCTATTGATTTTGTTGCCCGCATATTTCGGTGCACCAGCGGCTAGGAGATGTCCCACCGATGTCCCACATGTGTTCACCACGAACCCTTTACCTTAGTTATTTGCTAGTGGAACCGTGCCCCAGGTATACGAGGAAAAGGTAAAAATAAAAAACAACGCGAAAAGGGAGTTTTTCTGGGCCTTTTATTAATATCTTCCGTGAATCTCTTCAGAACTACGAACCAACACTATGCCCCCCCCCCAAAAAAAAAGGGGCAACGGCTCCTGGGTCACACCTAGCATTTAGAATAGGCAACTTAAGCAGTCTCGAAACAGGGCAAAAAAAACGCTGCTAAATCTGCATTTCAGCTACTTCAAAAAAACAGCCACAGTTTCAACACCCCTCTAAACTTGCACATTTTGAAACTCAAACGATGACATTGGCGCCTCTTTGTCTTTTCTTGCCTATTTCAAACTAAAAAGGTGACTTAGGAGCAGTTCCCCCCCTCCCCTTCCAAAAAAAAAGGTTGGGCCGTATTTTTCCCTCCATCGTGTTGCATTCGAGTCTGCAACTGACACTTGAAAGACACTTGAAAATCCGGACCTGGGAGAAATCCTGCCTTGGGATAAATAACCTTTTTGGGGCTTTTCGGTTTTTTTTTTTGCCCAAGTTGATGAAGTTGCCTTCCTAGGCTTACGAGCCTGCGATTGTGCCGCAGTGACCTGCCACGTAGCTGCCTTCCAAGGCTCATGAGCCTGCGACTATGCCTTTTCAAAGTGGCACTATCGCAGACCTGGGTCTGTAGCGGAAGCAGCAGGCCACTGCGAAAAGTTGCAGTGGAAGGCAACTTCATGGCAAACCACTTCGAAAGGGCACAATCGAAGGCTCGTGAGCCTTGGAAGGCAGCTTCATCAACTTGGGATCATTTAAGACACCAATATATTTCCCGATATGTCGGTCGCATAAAAAAATAGCAGGAAAAAATAGAGTAGAAGTGTTTCAAATTTATGAATATGAGGCCGGGGACCTCACAATTCAACCCGGAGTAAAAACTGACAACATTAACCAACTTAGCTTTCAAGGCTTCAGAAAGAGGAAATATACTAGGTACAATTCCGGTCCCAAACAGATCTCTGTTCCGAAACAAAACCTGCCACCAAGGTCTGAAAAAATACAAACAATCCGAAAAGAACAAAACAATGAACCTACAAGCCTAAAATCATAATTCCTCCTCCTGCCTCTTTTCCTTCTGCTTACAAGTATTTACCATCTGGTTCTAACATGTCACCTACAACAGTGGACAACTTTGTTTTGACTCCTTCCTTTTTTCAATGCCCCCCTTGCATGTCTCATGCGACTCATCAAGATTCCACCAACAGACTTTTCTAGTTGAACGTATGTTACTCGATTTGTTCTTACCTCTCGAAGAACGAATCGTTCAGTACTACTTTACATGCTTCCACCTTCACCATCTTTCCCCCTTCGCCGCAGGTACTACTTGGAACCATTTGGTGCCTGCAACTTTATTTTCTGCTCTCGTCACCTTTCTCCTCCAATCGACCAAGATGGATCGTCTTTGTAATTAAGTGAAGGTTGACCTGATTTGTTGGTTTGTTCCCTCCCTGTCTCCTAAGACCTTATTGATTTTTTCCTTCCATATGACAGCAAAAGCAACTGCCCTGGCTGTCTGTGTCACGTAGCCTCATCCTGAACCAATGTTGCTTCCTTCTTGTACGATTTCTATTTGTGGGAAATCGCTAGTATCACTGTTGCTACCATTTTTTTCACCTGCTTTACCTGTCGTAGTTTGTTTCTCAGCGTCTTCTCTGTCATCCAATTCTCTGCAAACCCATCCCAAATATCTCTTATCCTTAAGACTCCCCTCTCAATCCATGTTCTCCCGAAGCTTTGCCCTTGCGAGTCTCCATCAAACCATTGGTCATTCTTCCCTCGAATTCTTGGGTTCTCAAAGATTGGTTGTTCTAGCACTTCTACCTTCGTTGCTGGCGGAACCCATACATTTGGTCTAAGTTTTCACCAGGCCTTCACTATTGTTGCCCATAATGGCGACTTGACCTTCCTTCTCTGATAAGAGTATGCGAACAGGCAGATCCAAACATCTTTCACTTTTGTAAGGTTTCACTCCGTAGCTAATATCGACCCGACCAAATACACCCAGCCAGACACTGGGTCGTCTGGGCATGCACACACTATCCATTTGACCAACATTGTTTCGTTTTGTTTATTCGGATCCAATATGCTTAAGCCTCCCTCCTTTTTTGGCAGACATAGCATTTCCCAGACAACCTCGAAATGAAGGACTCCTTGTCTTGCGCGTATGGTTTTCAAATAAATCTCATGGTCCGCCTTCGAATTGGCTTATAAGTGGGCTCTCCTACTTTCTGTATGACTCCAACGAACCATAGCAATATAAACAATGCTCCGATTAATACCATTGATCAGCCTTAAGTAGTTAGTCTTTGTAGCGACTTTTGCAATAGAATATCATCCCGTGCTGCCAAAAAGTGCATCAGTGAAACTTGCACTTCCAAAAATTGTTCGATTTGTTTCGTTCAATCCGTTTCATTTTCTATTTCACCTCAATTTCGTAAGTTTTTGGTAGCAAAAACACTGATTTGTGCTAGTTTATTAAGAGAATGCGAAAAATTCGTCAAGTTTTCAGCGTCCTCAATGATTCAATTGAGTTCTCCACTACGGTAAATAAATCATCCGCCAACACTTTTACCTTGTACGATGTCGACATTCATTTGACTCGTGGGTGAACTTTGATGTTGTTGAGTACTGTCTCGAATTGGAGTGCAAAAAGCAGGGGTGCGACCGAGCATCCATGGAGTGATGATATAGTCAGCGAAAATTTGTTAGATACTCGCGCCTTAATGATGACGATCGTTGTCGATAAGGTATAGAGAACCTTGACGAATATGACGAATTTCTCACCGAAATTCATTTCAGTGCAGAAATGGCATATGACCAGTTCACCAAGTCATACACCTTCTCCAAGTCCAGGAGTAATATCGCAATGTTCAGTTTCTCTTTCTGTACTACCTTTGAGGTCTCTATCGTTGTAATTATGTTATCGAATATCGATCGTCCTCTGACAAACGCCGCTTGGTCAACTTTGACTAAGTCTGGAAGGTGTCGTCTCAGTCTCCATGCCAGAATCTTTGTTAGAATCTTATAAGATACATTCGGCAGAGAAATTGACCGTCAATTATTTATCTCTGAGCAATCGCCTTATTTAAATAAGACTGATGTTATGCCACTATACATGCTTGTTGCTGGTGGTTTTCATATGAGACTCGTAATGTTATTGTAGATCTCTATTAGGTGTCCCCCCACTGCATCCCAGATTTCCACGTACAACTTCATCGATAGTCCATCATTCCTCGAGGTTTTCCCCTTCGTCATTACCTTCAACGCTTCATACTCTTTTTCTTTCGTAATTAGTCTATTCATGTCAAGCTTACCTCGTTGGGACAGTACAATCTCTGTGTTTTCTAAGTAGGTGTTCCCTTCATATAAATTTGTTGCTTTATCAACTTCCTATGTACGAAACGTGAGAATGTCTCTTTAGTACAAGGCAGCATAGTCACACAATTCTACCAACTCGTTAGTTGTCGCAACTTTCTTGCAGCATAGTGACACAATTCCACCAACTCGTTAGTTGTCGCTACTTCCTTGTTGAATGGGTGTTTGAGTTCTATCATAGGTACTGACCCCCTGCTCAGCATCGGTTTTTGGAACGATTATCGAGTCATATAGTCGTAGACCGCTACTCCTTTCCACCGCAGTCTATTTGTCCCTACTTCAGACATCTTGATATGGACTTCCTTTCACTCTTCCACCAATCCGACTATTTTGGATGTTCCTTCATTCTCTCCTCAACTCATGCAATTTTTCGTTTTATTTTTTTTTTCTGCTTTTTCTCGTCAAAAAAATAAAATTTTTAAAAACATCCAGGATACAACTCCTTTGCTTTCTCCCAATCAGTCCAAAAGTCAACCATCAATTTCTTCAATCCTGGTTTTCCTGATTTTGTATATTGAATCTATAGAGTTCATTTTCTTTTTTCTCCCTACCCGTAGATACACACATTCACACTGATTTGTGATCGGATATCGGATTAGCAACTTCGTTGATTATCCTGACGAAACTCCGTAACACCTCCGATAGCAGAAAAAAAAATCAGTCTCCTTCTAATAACTCCCACATCTTGCCATGGACTGGATACCCACGTATAGCTTGGATTACTCAATTGGCTCAATCTAAATAGATCGATCAGCTCATAACCAGTCATCATATTTCCTTATCTATTGATTTACTATGTTATGAGTCTGTAACATCCAATATCACACTCCAATCTCTCGCTACGACTATGTGTTCGCAAGTTGGAAGGACGTACGTCAGTTCTTCGTAAACGACAACTCGTTCCTTCTGATGAGTTGGAGCGTAGACCGTCGCTACTAGCCATTTTTCATCTTCTATTCTCAATTTCACCCACGACCATCATCCCTACAAATCCACGTAAGAATCAATAATTATTGCTTCCAAATCCGTGCGAATAAGAATTCTCACTCGTCCCCTCGTTCCTTGCACCGGAGACTATAACTGTGATGCATCCTACCATTCTCCCAGCGAGTTGATTTTCTCTTCCCCTAACTTTGTTTCCTTTACGCATATTATCTGAATGGCCTACTCGTGTATCCATTCCTTCAGTCTCTCCTTCTTAAACTTTCTCATTGTATCCTTCAACCCCCTCACATTCCACGTGGCTAACCTAAGATTGCTCATTGTCTTCCCTGGCTTCTACCGATTGGATCGAGGGGACCGCTTGTGAGCTCGTAGATCTCAAGTTTTCGCTGTTCGAACCCGATAGCCATGGTTTGTCAAGTACAAGCGGGTGAATTACGATAGGACTTTCTTCTTCATTGAAAATTTTCTTTCGATTTCTATTAAAAATTTTGCGGATTGGATTAGAGGAATCTTTAACCGACTCAGATCTTGCTTCCTCTTCTCGACAATCCAACGGATCGGAAATATTTTCATTCCCTCTCCCTTTCAATGAGCTCGACCTGGCTACTTGCGAATCAAACATCCATCAACAGTGTAAAAAAATTGATCTTCTTACCATTCTCTGGGTTTTCCACAAACGCTCTTAGCATGATCACGTTCGAGACTAATCGGAACAAAAGCATGTCGGTTATCGCGGTGCAGACTAGACTTGTGATGGTCGTTGGCATCGGTGATTTTGGCGATGGAATTGACGAAATGTTGATTGAGTCGTCATACAGCACCCATGCAATAAAATAAGCATTGCCTCTTATCACCGTACAGAACAGTGACAATATTCTTGCTTCGATGTTGTCTTTTTGTCCACGTCCCATTGATACATGTCCCCTCCTTCTCGTCGTCTTCGTACTGGGTGTTCCTGTTCCTCCTAATAGTCCTTGAGATCCGTCTGATGTTGATGACTCATACCTTTTTCCTCGTATTCTGAACATCTTTGAAGTGACGCTCCGTCTCTGCTGAATCTTCTCGATTTTCTAGGTGTACCTCTCTCTTTTCTTGTGTATTGGGGATCTGCCACCATTTGCGTTGTCGAGCGCATCGACCCTCGCGTGAACGAGGGTCCTCCCGGCCATGTCACGCAGGAGTTTAAACAAAAACAAAATCAAGAGACAACTCAGGGACGGTGCATAATATTCCGCGAACCGCCGAGACGGACGCGGTTGCATCGCTCCTTCGCCGCTCTGGCCGGGTGCGCCAGCAATACATCCCACGGTCCCCTACGACAGGATAGGTTCCCGTGGGGCATAAGCTACCTTCCCTAAGGGGCTGTCACCACCCTTAGAGGCGTATCCCTACCGAGCTTCCGACCCACATGCGAAAGTTTTTAGATGCAATTGCAGAGGTAGGTCAGTCGAGGGCGTTTGCTCGTTCGCTGTAGTATAGATACGTTGGTTAACACCAAGTGGACCCGAACGTCGTTCATTCCTTAGGGCGCTGATCTCCTAAGTACGAAGCGGACGTCGATCGACTAGGATGGTCTCAACCAAGCATGAAACCACAAAATTAATCCTAGTTCCTTAGACACACAATAAAAAAAGATGTAACAACCGTACAATCACCAACGAGAAGTTGACTATCGATAATAATATTGAGGCAGCCGACAAGGTAGTCGGACTGCCTTAATTTTGACTTAATGAGACACGCTGCGAAAGTTATTCATTCCAACTAAAGTCGACCTATGATTAAACACGCATACGCCTGTCTCCCTACATTCTCAATTTTTCTGGATGATAGGTTGCTTCGCGGATGATTCTTAATTAGGTGCATGCTTGAGGTGTTGCACGCCTCTCCTCTAGGAAGTCGTATGTGGATACTCTTTCCCCTCGCCCGAGCCCGCAGACCCGGATCTCAGAGGCTGGGCCGTCACCACCGAGTCGGGTCCACTCCAAGTCGATATCAGGGCCGGCTCCGAAAGCATACGAMCCCCCGCCTTGGATGCTTCCTAGAGAAAAGAGAATGCGTTCACCGCCATTAGTTTTCATATTCTCATCCCTTCTCGGTTCATGATAACTTAGACGTAAAGAAATTGAATGAGATAGAGAATGAGAATCGCTTTGACAGGTATAGATATAGAAGGTCTTTCCGGATAAAATGTGTCAATCCCGAGAAAATGCTAAGTCCAATTGACCACATGTTCATTATATTCACAAGCTTTCTTTCAGGCACCCGTGAAATTACTCGTTTCAGAATTCAAGTATTTTCGTCATGCAGGCAGGTGAAAGATAGAAACATGACAACCCTTTTCTCCATCCCAAATAGGCAAGGTCAATCTCTATAGCAAGCATTCTTCTACCTACCTGCACAACACGCAAAGAAAACAAGTTAAAAAAAAAACAGTACAATCCCAGATTCAAGTCAGACTTTTTCATTCACATGCATGACTCACACAACTTTCCTCTACCTTTTCTTCTGAACATTCAAAATGACAAGGTCAAGCAAAGTGTGGGTTCACACAGGTGTGAAGGAAAATCTGAGTCATTCAACTGACCTTGAGTAAAGCTCGATCCGGCTTGCTCAAGAAAGTTGAGTAGTATTTCAGTCAAAGTTGAGAAGATGACCGCCGTTAGAGCTAGAAATATGCAACTTACAACTCCATGACTCGTGGTTGTTCCACCGGATGACGGCCGCCTTACTCTTCAAGTACTAAAATGAGCGAAAGTCGCATCCACTGAAAACTCAAGTGAGATAACCCTTCAGGAGGGTGTTCTCAACAATGAGTCCCACGTGGTTCCAACAGTCCTAACTGTACTTCCCCGCACCAAGGATACTCTCAGCCAATTGCAAGTCCACGCCTTCTCCAGCTACCATGTACGCTCACAATAGCCACCCCAATATGTCGGTTCCGATCTTCCAAAATCACTCCCACCTGGTCCCAAAATGGTCCCAGACGGTCCCACGTTACCGCCACAGCACTGGATGGTCCCACCTTCAAATCCTGCTTGCGCCGCGCGCTACCAAAAAAATAAAGGTGGCCCTGGTTGAAACGACATGTGTTGCGAGCCCCCCAAAAAATAAGACGTCCTTCCAGTTCATCCCGCAAGTGCTGCAGCTCCAATAGTCGGTGCCACGTGCATTCACTCTGCGATCTCTTCATGCCGCCGGCCCACACATCACTGCCGCACAGTCCCAACCACGCACCAGCGCTAGCCTAACCTCTAGGCCACACTGAAATCCACCTCAGCAGTCGTGCACCACAAAAAAATATACGGACCACTGCTTGCTGCGCCGTCAACAGTACTATGTCGCCGTGCGGCATCACCGCCTAATCACACATCAAAACAAAAACCCGGCTCCACCCCGCTGCAAAATTCCGGCAGCACTGCCGCCATTGTCGAGCCTCCAAATGGACAGTACCTCCCCTTGACAACGTCGTTGCCGCTGTACCAAAAACGGCAGCACTTCGGCACCACTGCCGTTACTGTGCAGCTGCCGCAAAATTTCGGCAGCGCTTCCACAGCACTGGGAAAATTATACTGCCGCCGCTGTACAAAACGGGAAGAGCCTCCCTTGCACCGCTTGCCGAAGACCTGCCGCCGCCGTGCCAAACGGGCAGAACCTCCCCTGCACCGCTTGCCGAAGAATTGCAGCGAACAACACCACCTCCCACGGGCACCTCGCATCCCAGTGGCTATGGCAGCCTCACCTTTCTTCTCCCACTGCAGACCTCCACTCCACTCCTCTTACTCACTGACCCTCAACACTCTGGCAGCATAATGCTGCTCACTAGTCCACATTCAGTCAGAATGTGGGCAGCACCTCAACTGAGTGAGGATGCTGCTGGCCAGCCCTGCTTTTATAGCTGGGCAGGAGTGGTAGGCAGCCACTTGAGGCTCAGCCAAAAAAACGGGGCTGAGCCTAGCCCTCGATCTGAACTTCGATCGAGGGCAGGGAATCTTGATGTTCCACTATGAACATCAAGTCCCTGACTTTAGTAATGCACCTGGCCGCCCTCCACGGCCAGGCCCAGTCCAAAATGGCAGTACCAAGCCATTTCAGGTCTGCATGCCCAACTTAAACAGATGCAGTCTCATCAGCCTCTAGAAGCTTCTAGGGGCTGCACCTGTTCCATGACCGCGGCCACGTTCGCGGCCGTTACTTTTTCCTCCCCCCCCCTTTCCTTACTTTTATTTCTTTCTTTTTTCATTTCCTTAGGTTTTTCTACCCTCTCGTTTTCCTGTGTAAGGGGGCAACTCGTTTTTCAAACGAGCAGCCCCCCCCTTCCCCAATGTCATTTCACAGAGTCAAACCAGAGGCAGCTCAACAGGGTGATCTACCCCCTGCCCCGTGCCCGTACCCGGACGCAAATTGTGCCAGGTTCGGGCGCGCCGTGAGTGCTGAGGCCCGTTCCTTAAAACGAACGGGCGCAGCAACTGCAACCCGTTAAGTGGGGGGGGGGTATCTTACAAAAGAAAAAGGGAAGAAAATAAGGAAAATAARAAATCTTAATAGAAAGAAAAGAAAAGACAATCTTACCTCGAGTTGCTTGTAGCCCGTTCGTCAAAACGAACGGGCATTCAAAAGACCCGTAGAACACAAAGGGGAGGGCAATTGTGTGGGAATGTATATTCCCATGTTCTAGCGGGAGATTCATTCGATTTTGCTCATCCTATAGATGGCAGGGGA
>BFEA01000242.1:665106-691886 GCA_003427395.1 Chara braunii
TCTCTCTCTCTCTCTCTCTCTCTCTCTCTCTCTCTCTCTCTCTCTCTCTCTCTCTCTCTCTCTCTCTCTCTCTCTCTCTCTCTCTCTCTTGCCCCGATGTGCCTGAACACAGCCGCATTTTTGCGGCCGATTCACTCGGCCGACCAGCCAAACTGGCCGACTGTCGAGGTTCAGCCTCCTGATGAGTCGACGAAAATCCGACGAAACAGTCTGGCGCAATCATAACCCGTTCGTCTGAAACGAACGGGTGCCCAGTGCTCTGGCACAAAAAAACAATAATAATAAAAGAAAAAGAAAAAGAAAATCTAAACGAAATAAAAAAACAAATCTAAAAAAATCTAGAGCAAAATCTAAGAAAAAAAGGAAAGGAAGAAAAAAAAAGAAAAAAAAGGAATGAACTTACCTATTGCAAGAACAGTCGCCCGTTTTTCAGGGCGCTGTTTGGTGCACTGGGGCTGAAACGCCCTAGTCACTTCTGGGGGCGCCAACTGGCGCTTCGTTTGCAGTTAGTTTTAGTTTGTTTTTTTTTTTTCTTGTTTTTTCCCGTTGGCTTATGCCAACGGTCAGCTTGCAGACTTCATCGTGGCTTCTCAGCCACGACCTCCCAAGTCGCCTGCCCGAGTTCGAATCCCTGATGGGGATCGAAAAAAAATTGACGAATTTCTCGATTTATGCGTGTCATCTTCGCACGAGGCCATGCTGATCTTTGCGCCGCCGATCTCGACCGTGCGATCTGGTAGATTGTGCGGTCGAAATCGACCGCGTCACATCAGAGGGTGGGGGAACCGGGCAGCTCTCAGCAAAAGGAACCAGCCCAGTTGTTCGTTGTGAGGTTTAATCCCTGTGCCTGTAGGGTGAAAGTCCAATGACGGTACCTACTGGGCTAGCTCCTTCTCACATTAAGAGAAGAGCTGCCCTTCTATTTGAAGAGCTTCAACCCAGCAGACCTCCCTCCAACACTTAGCAGGCTCTGCCTGCTAAGCCCGCTTGCCACTGTGGCTGGCTGGCTGGGTCGGCGGCCAACGGCCTTAACGGCCACCCCACTCAGCCGGCCCTAATGCTATCACCCCCGACCCTTGGCGCAAAAAGCTACCCCTTCACGCTGCGGTCCCAACCTCGTCGGAGCGGCCTCTTTTTGGCCCGCTTAGGCCCTGAATCGCTCGGCTTAACAGCCGCGCGACACTATTTTAGGTAGAGTAGGTATGGTTTTACTGTTCCCATGTCCGCACATTCCTGCGGCTTCGACAAAAACGAAGCATTACCATTCACCTCCGTTACTCCTAGACGCCACACGCGTCCGGACTAGCGTCCAAAACTTTTAGTCTGTTATTCATAGGTCAGGTCTGAATAAACTTTTGGCAACGCCGTCTCATCAAGTCCTTCAATCCAACGCAAGAGTCACACAACGTGCGACATCGAAAAAACCCGGCAATTACCCTTGTCAGGGTATTTGCCCCGACAGCGACAGCGTCGTCTCGTTATGCTCCTCCATTTCACTATCCGTCTGGCTGTGTCTGTGGTAACGTTACATTCACTCATGATATTGCGAAGGACCCTCCTCCCCTTCCATATACACTTCCGTTCCCTAAGCCTCCAACTCCATAACCTCCATATACTCCTCCGCCACTAGAACCGCCACCTCCTCCATACATGCTTCTTCCATATCCCCCCATACCCTCCATATACTCCTCCGCCGCCAGAACCGCCACCTCCTAAGCATTCCATACCCTTTGTGTTGTGGCAATTGACCGTCCAGTAAGGGATTGAGCCAAACACCGAACGCAGAGTATGTCGTTGGTATGTTCATGATTGCCAAAAACATTCCATATTGCAGTTGTCCGGTATAGGTGGCTGGCAGTTCTCTCTATCCACGTAGTAAGTATGTCGGATTATGATAGCTGCTAGTCGCTCTGTTTCCTTGGTTTTCACCTGTTATGCTCATTCTCCGAACTGTTGCACCTGGTCTCAGTCTAAGTGGGTCCGTGTATTGTGGTTATCTTGCTGACGGTTCTTGTGAACCTCCTTCTCTTTCATGTGTGCTGCCTTGACTCTACCAATTTCTCTTGCACCGAGCTTCTACGTGAAAAAAAAACTTTCACGTTTTGCACTTTGGTGTCTCCGATGACGCCATGTTCACTGTTAGAGTATCTCCTTCAAGTTCGAAGATGATGACTGTAATTTTATCCTTCATATTTGGTCTGGACGTCGGATCCAAACAGAATTTGAGGTTGATTAGTATTGGTTTCAATTTGTATGGCTCCGGCGGGTGTGCATGCACTACAAGTCCGATCGCCTTTGCAGCCTTTGCCTCTAGGTAGAACATTACGTCCAGCGGTACTTGCACCGCTATTACCTAGAAGTTCGCTTCCTTCTCTTGCCCCCGTTGCTCTTTTAGTTGTGCTCGTGTGAGCCACACTTTGAACTCCAACACATATTTCGTAGGACCCAATACTACTCCGTCTCTTCCCTTTACCATCAACCACTGCTTTACCATGCTACTTTTAGCCACGTATGATACGACCTTTGGGCTTTCCACCTTCACTCTACCTCTTTGGAAAGAACTGGGGCGGATCTCCCATCCTGCAACCGTTCGTTTTCATAAGCTCTTACTACGTCATTCTTCATATTTTTTGGCGGAAATTGCGCCCCCTCCCAAAAGATCACCGTTACCGTGTGGTCTCTTAATCATTGCACTTTAGTTTCGTCGATCCAACCGTTCACTTTACAGGTAACTTCGCTTTCATTTATTGCCATTTCCCCAGGGTCGATTGACCGTAGTATAATCCCTTCATCGTAGGACAATTTTGCTAACTCTCGAACCCTCTCATCATCCTCATCCATAGGTAGATCTGGTCCTGGGGGCGGGGATCTGGTTCCCCCCCTTCCTTCTTTCACCTCGTCCATAATGCTATCTCGCCTTCTCTTTTCTTACTCATCGGCCTTCGAGTTAGCTAACATCAACCCTAACTCTTTCTCATCGCTTGTCCTTGTTCCTAATGTTAAACCCACTTCACTTATTCAAGTTCCTAAGTCTCCTTCCTCACCTTTTCTATTTCAGGTCCGGATACCGGCTGTCTGCGGGCATGTCCTCCATGGCTTTCGCCATGCCCGTGGTGACAGTGCATCAGGTGACGGACATACTCTATACCAAGATGTTATATCGTCGGTAGCTCCCTTCGCACAAACACTCCTCCCGTTACTGGAGGACCACGCCTGGTTCGAGGGCTAATGCTAGTGTCAGCGAAGGTGCGTCCGTTCGGGTCTCATATTACCGAAGTGTTTGTAGTAGGATGAATATGGTCGCTTCCCCCTCCCCCCCCCCCACAAAAAAAAAGGGCACACCGATTGTGGACCGTTCGTTCATCATTGTCGTAACTGCGACTTTCTGAGGTACTACTGGTTTGAATGTGCTAGGTCAGGATTTTCAATTGCAGGTTTATAGTTTTTAGGAGATTCATAAAAAAACGTAAAAGTTTTGGTTGTATACCCGATGAACCTTCATTATTCTTTCGTTATAATTTTTCACCCCCCCCCTCCCCTTCCCCCTTAGGCTCACAGTGATTCAAGTGCAAAAAACGGTAAAAAAAATAGAAACAAAATGGTGCGCATTGCTAAAAACCATAATGGTCTGACAATGAAGACCTCCAAAGGACCCAGTCCATTGGCTAAGTAGAGCACCCATCTCCCCAAAAAGGCGATACATTCAAAACAACTTTGATGACTTCCAGTCCATTGGCTGAGGGGAGGTTCTTATTGCGGGCCCGCAGGGCCCAAAAATTAAATTTTCTTCAAAATGGAAAAAAGAATGTCGAGTCTACCTGGAGGCAGGAAACTCAACAAGTAGCCTACTAGATGGACTTTGCTTTTGGCTATGAAAGGTAGTGGTGGTTTAATGGCAATGGCCTTGAACTGACTTGCCCCAGGTAATTCAAAATTATTTTCTTCTGGTTATCTGATATTATATGGATTCGAACTTGACTCTATATTCATAGAGGTTGTGGGTGTACCATCTAAGCTAGGCCCGTTGGTGGTACTCAACGGTCCGTTGGGTTGTATGTGTTGTATGGGGGTTCTGGATTGTCCTATGCTCGTCGAATCATGATGTACTCGTTACAGGGTATTGTCCCGGTTGTCTGGTTGTTTGTACTGGTAGTCTGTCTATCTAAGTCGGAGGTGGGTTACGCACGGGTATTCTCTAGGGTGGCTTGATGACTCGCTCATGGTGCATATAGTCTAGGGGGGTGAGGGTGTCAGTGTCTGGATACAGTGAAGGTCTACCAATTCGGTTTGATGCCCTCCTCTGAGTGTCTGGGTGGTGCACGAGCTGCTAGGTTTGGTTGCCTGCTCCGGGCCCTGTACATACCTCAAGCCTCCACACAACCTTCTCTAAAAAACAAAAAAATGACTTTTGAAATCTGAAAAATTAATATGGAACGTAGGCCTCATGGGTCTCCCTGCCGCTGTGCTCTCCGGATTAACGGTTTTTTTTTGCGCTATCGCCTCGGAGGGTTCACCTGCACACTTCAATCATTGCGTCGTGTCGCAGTCATTCTCCCACGCCGATATACACTAACTCATGTGCTAGTTCGTTGGCCGCACGGTGGTGTGCATATGGTGACTAGAGGTGTGCTAGACGACGAGGAGTTCCATGGGTTGTATACATGAGTCGTCTGCCCTACTAAAGCATTATTCACGATTTTTGTTGTGAAGTCCTTCGTAACGCGACCCTTGAGTGGCTCAGAGAGTGTCATGCGCTAGAGAAAGGAGCTTCTCTGGCAGATCCTACACCACCTTACATACCTTGTGGAGTCGACATACGTGGGTGAAACTCACACACACGAGGAATTGCTCTTCCCTTCAAACCTAGAGCTTAAAGGGGGGGCTCCTCTATCATCATCCAAGGAAGTCGTGGTCAAGATGTATTCCGGTGAGAGGTAACGACCCGACACTTCTCCCGCTGAATAACTGAAGTCTGTTGTTGTCACCTACCGTGTCCTCTTGCGATGGCTATCGTTAGAGAAAACGTGGTCACAAGATCACCCATGCCTTGGATGGTGTGGGGAACGTTCTACACTCGACTGAGAGGCCCTAAAAACCTTCATCACTCATATACTACACACACGGCGTAACCACTGATACTAACATGAAGTTGTCAAGGAAAAGCCTAGGGGCCTACAAATGGCATTTCCGAGTGCGGCACCTTTAGAGGTTGTGGGAGAGTGACCGGGGTGGTGGGACTATGGTTGGGAACACCACTTGCTAAACATTGGGGACTACCTCGATTGGACATGTAATGACCTGAAGCTCTACAGGTGGCACCGCCATTATTGAGAATGGGAACTCACTGGTGTAGTGGGAACACTTTCCCAATTGCAAAGGGCACAGAGTACTACTCTTGCCACACCCACGTAATAAGACATATTGAAATCAAATCCTTACTTCGAATTCATCATATTTGGTTGTCCTTCTGGTTGTGTACATCATCTCTTATTGTCTATGTCAACATGCTCTGCTTTACTACCTTAGCAACTTCATGATTTTAGGAAGCATTTAGCTATAACTTCGGGGTTGATTCATAATTTATCGTGAATTTTCTTATGCAATTTCATATGTGAGATTTCTGGTTTATAGCTTATAGCTCACTTCTTTGAGTATTATTGATAGTTTAGGTAGAAACTCGCGTTCGTAGACATGCCGAATCTTGGATTTTGGTGTTGTATACCTGTTTGTACTGATACTTGGATTTTGTTGTTGTGTCTCGTTTAGTGCTTAGTAGGAGCACGTACATTCCATAGTAGTTTGGTCATTTCCCCTACAAGGTAGATCCTTTAGCCAGATACACCCTTGCACGCTTTCACCTCATACTTTCTATCTGGTTGAATTCGTGGATAGATTAAACCACAATTTTTTTAGTTCTTCGCTATATACATCGTAGATATAATAAACCCTAAATTTCTTGCATTTGATCGAACTATTTTGGATATTCATCTACAGATTCATGGTGAAGAATTATCTTCGTAATTGGTCGAATTTTTTTTGTGTATATTCATGCACTGAGTAGAGTGGGAAAACAACACATACATCGATTTGAAGCACTCCACAAAAAGGCAACATAGGATGCGTTAGTTGTCCAACTAACAATTGAATATTTGAAAACTTAGAGGTTGAGAGACTGCACAGAAAATTACCGATTTCAATATATGACGTATGTTGGGCTCGAGGCAGAAACTAAGAAAACGAAAGACTTCGCTTAAACCACACTCTTCACTGTCACACTTATTTTTCATTAAGTACACTGAAGCTCGGTGCTTTGCATCTAGTTCCACTGGTAGGCGAATCTCACTGTTTCCCCCGTCCCATGTCTCAAGGCGGACGTAGCCCTACTATCCAGTAAAACTATTTGACCCGAATTGTAGGGCAGACTCATCAATTTATGTTTCAAATATAAAAACATTTTCGTATGTTGTGCCATCGCCATATGAGCAGGCGAGATTAATTATTTATTGGCTTTGGGAGATGCGCGTTCTCGCGTCCGGCCGTAAAAGGGATTTGAGATGATATGTAGAACCTTTAAGATGAATATCTGGCGGTCTGCATAGGCTTATATTGAGAGGTGCATGACTTCCTGGTTTGGAGCAGTATGTGTCCATACGCCTGGTAACTATCTGCTGTAATCATGACTTCTAAGTAGTAGAGTTCATTTGTTTGTGTTTACTAAAGGGTTGCATTTAAGTGTGGTAGTTTCCCTGAGTCGATAAAGTATTTTGGAAAACACTATTTTTGCTATCCACTCATCAACAAGGCGCCCTGAGAGATATCATTGCTTTTATGGCCAACAACATTACGAAGGCAATGGGAGTGATACTGTTGGTGGTGGGAACGCTAGCTGCTTGTAGTTAGCATAAGTAGGGCAAAAAACAGACTTAAACTGTATCCATAGTGATCTTGACAAATAATTCTTGTTGCTATCGAAGATCCAAGGGTATGTGGTGAGAGGCCCGTTTAGGCGGTTCAAACTTTCTTAAGTTTACCGATCTGTGTAGGTTAAGTTTCATAATTCAATTTTTGGGGGGGATGAAGGATTCGGTTTCTAGTAAAGCCGAAGCTGACCCCAGTACATATCGGGTACAATTGTGAGGTACCTAACCTTGACTAGAATTTGATTTCATAATAAACTGTATTTTCAAGGGGGGGGGCATAAAAAATTCAAAAAAAATCAAAAAAGTTTTTTTTTAATGCCAAGAGTGCGTCACACAATTTATTTTGACACGAAAAACGTCGGTGATGGGACTTGCATTTCCAATATGAGAATCAAACACACAACCAACAACTTGTCAGACAAACACCTAGCCAATAGCAGCATGTTGAGTCCGTGTCACATGTGGGGACGAGTGGATGATGGGTTGGCGACAATGTGAAATAGCGGTGTCGGAGCAAATACCCTTACAAGGGTATTGATGCAGTATCGACGCCGGTTACCGTGCAGTGGACGGTCTGAGGTGAAAAGTGAGAATTTTTGGCTGGCACCGTGAAGCAAACTTCTCGACCATTGAGGTCGAGGTTGCTAGGTGGCCATGCGCAGTGATACCACGTGTACAACAATCAGTAAGGGTTAATAAAAATTAAAAGTCTCTGACCGCAAGGGCCGGAGGATTGGAAGAGAAGGCGGTAAGGGGAAAAAAAACGAATTAGATCGAGTCAAGAGGCGTCGGACCGACCGGTATGGAAGAACCAGTGGATCACGCCGCCGCAGACTCGATAGCGAACTGAAAGAATAATATAAGCCCCGACTGTGCGGCAAGGCCAGCCAATAGAAACGTGCCACGACCACACCAAGTGGCGGCGGCCGGTGTTGGGCCTCTAAAAATGCCAATTGTTGTCTTCCTTTCCACAGCCTCGAGTGTCGGGCACATCTACCTCTACTTGGTGTGATACCGGCCTACCTGCTACTTGAGTATTTTTCACTGCTTTGAAGTGTCGCGGGTCTTCTTCCTCGCCAATTGTGTGTTTTCCCCGCCTCAACCCTTATTGACACGGCCATAGGTAAGTACCCGCCCTTCGAGCCTCACGATCAACTAGATGCCCTTGCGGGTCACACACATACTCAAGCCGTCAAACACTGACTCGGAGACAGGTACGCAGACCGGCAGGCATACACACACACGGATTTGGAAAACGGGCTCAGGCCACTAGGTGGGCTGAGCCCCAACACTTTATATGTATCTGGGTTCCTCAATTTACACTTGCAGTGTGAGCTAGCTCAGTAGGTATTGGGGCAAATTGTTGAAGAGGAATTACAAGGATCGAATCTGCCCCGACTTGTAAAGTAGCTTTTTGCTATAAGGAAGTTGCGATTAAACCTCGACCTCGGACGACAGGGGTTTGAACCCACGACTTCAAAAACGGGAGGGGTTACAGTTAAAACCAGTTGTAACAATTAGCACAACCAAGTAGTCAGTAAGGAGATTCTGTTTTTTATTTTTATTTTTTTAAGTTTGTTAGATTCATTTTCTTTCTAGTTTCTTATTATTTATTTTCTTTTTTTTTTCGTATTTGGTTTTTAAGGAATTACTTGAACGAATCCGCCTCCGAAACCAAGGCCGATTCATTCAAGTAACTCATTATGGCCACGAATCCTTGCCAAGGTCACGGAGGTAGGACTGACGCCCGGTGGCACATCACGAAAGCTAGCAAAGCTGTGGGAGGCAGAAGAGGAGTGCAGCGAGGAGCGGAGAGGGGCAGAGCGTGAGAGACAGATCTCGCGAACACGAGATCAAAATATGGGTGACCTCGTACAGGAGGAGGCGGGCAACCAACTGAAGAAGAGGGGGGAAAGGCGTGCGAGGAGGGGAAAGAAGAAGAAGAAGAAGGAAAAAAAAAAAAAAAAAAAAAAAAAAAAAAAAAAAAAAAAAAAAAAGGCAAAAGGGGAAGCTCAAGCGGAAGATGGTGAGTGCGGGCAAAAGGAAGGCCTCGGACGCGAGCGAATGGAAGGTGCGAGAAGAGGACGAGGCAGAGTGAGTAGGAAGAACCTCGCAGAGTTAACGCGAGTCGACAGAAAATGCGCACAGGAAGAAAACCACTCGGGGCAGAAGTAGAACGTAGCAAAGAAGAAGAAGAAGAAGAAGAAGAAGAAGAAGAAGAAAAAGAAGAAGGAGGAGGAGGAGGAGGAGGAGGAGGAGGAGGAGGAGGAGAGAGAAGGGGTGGGGCCGACTTACCTGTCGCCCATCCTTAGCTTCGGCACCCTTGTCCCATAGAGGGTAATGACGACGTTGTTGTAGATGTTGTCTTCATGTCTGGACTTACAGCAGCGCGTCATGTTTGACACGGGTGGTGTCACGACCTTGCGGGGAGCCTCTGCGCTCGTTGTCGTCCGAGTAGTTTCACAGAGTAACGCACCGGCCAACAGGTAAGTCTCTATCGATCGAGTGAGTGAAATCGAATGTATCTACCCCTATAACAAGGAAGTATACACTACTGTTAGCCTGTGTGTGTGTGTGTGCGGGCGCGTGTATCGCTCGACTGCCTCATGCTACTTCCATAAATAGGATGAACTAAAGAGAATGTATCTACCGCTAAAACGTGGAAATATACACCGCCACACTCGTTTGTTCGTGTGTGTGTGTGTGTGTGTATATGTGTGTGTGTATGTGTGAGTGAGTGTTCAAACTCGCGGCTGGCATCATGGTGCTTCCATGGGTAGGATGAGCGAAATCAAATCTACAGCTAGAACATGGAAGTGCACATTGCTATTCTTGCACGTGTGCGTGCATGCGCGAGCATGCATGTGTGCGTGAACGTGCGTGTGTGTGTGTGAGAGAGAGAGAGTGAAGAGGAGTAGGAAAGGGAGGAAGAAGAACTCATCTTCTACGAAGGAAGGAATTGCAGGTGGTCGGCAGGCGCAGAAGCAGGCTGTCTTTGCATGCATAGGCCCGTGACCCACCCACCGGCAGATCCGTTCTCGTTTTACTCATTTGGAGAGTAGGGGAGCGTGGTCCATAGCCACACACCTAGGCTCGTTTTCCTGTTCATCGTCAAGGTGCTCATTGTCGCGGTCGTACAACTCGCCTTCGTTGTCGTGATTGTGCTGGCCGTCACCATCACCAGGATTGTGTTGATTCGTCGTGGACCCAAAGCTTGCTCATGGTGGCGGTGACGTTCTTTAAGCGAGTGCACCTGGACTTATCCAGGGGGCAAGTTCGTTTTCATTTTGTTGTATATGGATAGGCGCACTAGTGTGCTCTAGAGAGAGAGAGAGAGAGAGAGAGAGAGAGAGAGAGAGAGAGAGAGAGAGAGAGAGAGACAGACACGGGTGAACAAGGGGAGGACGTGCGGAGTAACATGAGGAAGAGTTAGGCGCACAGGCAGAACGGTGAAGACAGGATACGGACGCACAATTGGAGGATGTATTGAGGGATAGGTGAAGAAGAATGCGGGAAAGGGAAGAAGGTGCACATGTATACGTGAGGAAGAAGGTACAACGATGTAAGGAAGAGGAATGTCACAGTGAAGAGGAAGGAGACGCAAGGGGAGTTAGGAAACGGAGACTCGAAGGAGAGGAAATGAAGAAGACAAAGAGGAGGGGGGAAAGACGAAACTGGTCAGGGAAAAGATGAGGGGGAAGTGAACACTACAATGGATATAACAACGACGAATCCGACAACAATGATGAAGAAGAAGTAGTAGAGGTGGGAAGAAGAAAGAAAAGAAAGAAATAATTCTTACCTGGGTTGCCGGCCTCTCGTCACCTCCGTATAAATTAGACCGAATAGATATGAAGTGTACATCTATTGTATTCGTTATTATTATTATTATTATTATTATTGTCATTATTATTATTATTCCTATTATTTTTATTATTATTTATTGTTATTATTATTATTCTTATTGGATCCGTCATCTACCCGACTTGTGGGAAATGCGTGCTTGTGCCTGTCATGTCCCCCAGGTTGTGGTCTCGGTATGTTGCACAGTGTGAAGGACCGTGATGCGTTATCGGTGAGCTAGAAAGAGGGCAACAAACAGGCACAAACATATTGACAAACAGTGACATATTGACAGACAGTGACATACTGACAGACAGTGACAAACGGTCACGGGCTGACAAACGGACACGGGCTGACAAACGGACACGGACAGAGAGACAGTCTGCCCAGGGATTATTTGATTGATGGATAAGGGCTCACGCACACAAACAGACATACACACAGGCCTCCTGACTGGTGAGTCGGTGAAAGTCCGATGAAACAGCCTAACACAGCCATGTGTGCTTGAGTATAGTGAATATGGCGACAATACAGACACGAGCATACAAATGCGCACATACAGGCAATATGGAGCAATTGGTAGCGAGCATGACAACACAGACACACAACACACAGAGACAGGTAGACACGACACACCGAGACAGACAGACGCGACACACTGAGGCAGACAAATATAAAACACACAGATAGATACAGACAAGTACAAATAGTCAAACAGATAGGCAACGATAGACATACAAAACCGACATAGTCAGACAGACAAACACAATCAGTCATACAGACAAGCATAAACATACAAGCAAGCGGATAAACACCAACGAACAAACAAACTGACATACACGCACGAAGAGAGAGAGAGGGAAACGTATCTGGCGGTAGTCTATGAAAATCGACAACTTCATGTACGTTGGTTATGCTGCAGATGTCAACAGTTGCATTGTCAATACGTAAGCCGGAAGTGGCTGCGAGATCAATAATCTGGATATTGAGCGCCAAGTAGAGGAAGGGCTTTGAGTACCTATGTTGGCGATGATGAGGTAGTCGGTTTGTCTCAGTTTCGACTTGATGAGATGCGCTGCCAAAGTTACTCATTTCATCATACCCCCGACCTATGATTAGACATGCATACACTTGTTGCCTTACGTTCCTAATTTTTTCGATGACAGACTGCTTTGCGAATGATTCTTTATCAAGTGCATTGCTTGAGGTGTTGCATGCCTCACCCTCTAGGAAGTGGTCTGGGGTACTCCTCCTCCTCGCCCGAGCACAAAACTCGAATCTCAGAAGTCGGGCCGTCTCCACCAAATCGGCAAAGTACCCCCCCGTAGAACGGTTCACTCCGGGTCGATAACAGGGTCGGCTCCGAAAGCAACGAACCCCCGCCCCTGAGAGAGAACATGTGTTCACTACAAGTAACTTTCAATTGTTCCAATTTTTTCTAAGTTTAGGGTAACTTAAGCAAAGGGAAATCAAAATGGATAAATAATGAGAATCATTTGGACAGGTATAGGCAGATAAGGTCATTCGGAATATAGGCGGTCAATCCTTGAGAAAGTTAAATTCATTATATTTTGATTCTCTTTTTGTTTTCAAAATTCATTTTTTCACGGCACCCATCAATTATCCTTCAGAAATAGCAAGCAAGTTCACCCAACTCACTGACGAAAGGAAAATGGTAAGGAGACGAAAATTCTCCGCCATTTTATCAAATAGCATTTGGTCCCACTTTTATACATAGTCTTTTTACTCACCTGCACACCATGCAAACAACACAATAAAAAAGAAGACAAGCAAAGTCCCACTACTCATGTCAGACCCACCTTTTTACTCATGCATGACGCCCACAACCCAACTTAATCTTTTCTCCTGAACATTCAAAGCAAAAGAGTCAAGCAATGTGTGGGTGCACACATGTGTGAAGGGAGTCTGAGTCGGCCACTGACCTTGAGGGAAGTGGTGCCGAAGAAGCGTCCTGGCTCACTCAAGAAAGCCAACCAACAAGCTGTGTGTGCCGCCGAAAGCTGTAGTCTCAAGGAAAATCCTGATCAAACCACCTTTCACTCGCACGCCTCATTCGCGGTAACCTAAGCGTGAAAACGACGAGTCCCACGCGTCCCAGAAAAAACATTCAATTTGGTACCACGTCAGTTCCAACTGGTTCAAGGTGGTCCTAGATAGTCCCACGCGGTTCTAGGTGGTCCCACGCTGTCAAACACTTCGTCGAATGACTACTGAGTCGAAAACCGCTTCCGCCACACTTCTAAAAAAAAATAAAACCGGTGCCGAATCCCAAAACCGCATGCGTCGAGACTGCCGCAAATGACCGTCCACGTCCCACTTTAGTCCCAACTGAACCCAGACAGTCCCAAGTAGTCCAGTCCCACTGCCGCAAGTGTTGGGTAGTCCCAACTACAAAACATTTATCTCATGTGCCGCATAAAACAATAAAAAAAAATAAATCCCGCAAGTCGCGCTCAGATTTCGTACCGTCGCATGCTGTCAACCGCCACCACGTCACGCTGCTGCCGCCGTACACACCAATCTGTCGTGCCGTATGTCCCCGTTGTGCCGCAACTCCACTGCCGCGCCGCACGTCCCACCGTCGTGCCGCAACTCCACTGTCGTGTCGAACTCTCGTCGGAAAATGGCAGCACGTCGTTGCGTCGTGCCCCGTAAAAAAGAAAACGGTAGCATTCCGCCGTGCCGTACCACCGTAAAAAGACGGCGGCGCTTCGCCGTGCCGTACCACCATTAAAAAAAAACGGCAGCGCTTCACCGTGCCGTACCACCGTAAAAAACCGGCAGCGCTTCACCGTGTCGTACCACCGCAAAAAGACGGCGGCGCTTTGCTGTGTCGTACCACCGTAAAAAGACGGCAGCGCTTCGCCGTGCGTACCACTGCAAAAAGACGACGGCGCTTCGCCGTGCTGTACCACCGCAAAAAGACGGCGGTGCTCCACCACGATGTATTACCGTGCCGTGAAAACGGCAATGTCACTTTTTAAAACAAAGTGTCGCCGACGTGTCGTGAAAACGGCAGCGTCCTCAGAATAAAGGTGTCGCGCCGACGCCACGGTATTTCGGCAGCATAACCCCACCACTTGTCGTGCTCCCCGTCGCTCCTTGCCACGCTCCGCTGCTACTCCTCATCACGCTCCACTGCCGCTCCTCACCACGCTGCCGCAGAATCCCTCTAGAGACCAGTCTGCCAAGGTGGAGCAGAGTACTCCAGCCAAGGCTATGGTTGTCTCCTCCTTCGTCGCGCTCCTCCGTAGCTTTCCAGCTTCGCCGACGGCACTCCTGCCTCCTCTCTAACACTCCAGCGATGAGGCAAGTGTGTTGTCGCACACTGGCAGCTGGAGGCAAGTGTGAGGCAGCTGGGGGACAGCTGCCTTTTTTGTAGTGGCTGAGGAGGGCAGCAACAGCCTAAGCTGCCCCCAGGCAAAATTCGTCACTTGCCTGGGGCCGTCGATCTGAGCCAGATCAACGGACTGAGGCTGTCTCACCTCAACCACACACTTAGGGTGAAAGTTGTACTCAACTGCCCCCCTCTTTTTCTCCCTTTTCCCTGCACTCAGCCCTACACTGAGTGCAGGTTCAGCGGGAAAATGGCGGTTTCCAGCCAAGTTCCCCTCACTGACCCTCCAGTTCACAACTTTGGCCTGAATGACCGCATTCAGGCCAATATTGTTTGAACTTGGTGCAAGGTCGCGACCACGTTCGCGGCCGTGACTGTTCCTTTCTCTCACCTCTCTACTTTTCTTCTTTTCTCCTCTGCCCTCCCCTGAAAACGGGGATGGCAGTTGTCAGATTGGGAGAGGTAGGGAAAGAACTCGTGAAAATGCACGAGTTCAAATCTCGACAGGCTCAGGGCGGGGTGCAGAAAGTACCCCGACTTTGAGCATTTTTAGAAAATTTTTCGCTCGATAACAAAATTTAAAACAATTCCTGCGTATGGCCTAAGTGCCTGACTATCTACTGAAAAGATCATAAGGTAAAAAAAAAATGTTTTACGCCACCAAAAAAATAGTGGCGCAAACTGAAAAATACAGTTTTAAAAAAAAACTCAGATTCCGTTTTTCGTTTTCTTTTCTTTTCTTTTCTTTTCTTTTCTTTTCTTTTTCTTCTTCCCCCCCTTGACAACGGAGAGGCAGCTGGCAGGTCGGGAGGAGCAGGTCCTCCTCTCTCCCATCCTCCCATTTCTCTCTCTCTCACTCTCCACTCAACCCCCCCCACCCCCTCTTGCTTTTCAACCCCCCGTCTTCCTGCCTGTGCCTGCATACAACCTACGACCCCAGCCAGATTCAGACACAGGCTGGGGTGGTTCCGTCAGCAGTTGCTGAGGGAACAATTGCTCGTTTTCCCATGAGCAACTGCCCCCAGACCTCCCTTTTTTTTTTTTTTTTTTTTAAGTATTATTTGTTTCAGCCCCCCTCGTTTTCCCTGTTTGGTCGAGCTACCACAGCTCACGAACAGGGAGTTGGGAAAAAACGAGGAAACTAACAAAAGAAATTAAAAAACAAACTAGTGCCCAGAATGGGCATCTGTATACCCCCATATTATGGGGGGTAGATTTATTCCTTGTTGCCCATCCTCAGATGGGCTGTAGGGGTCCAACACCCTGATGAGTCGGTGCAAGCCCGACGAAACAGTCCTTCGCAGTTTCCTCTCCCTACCAGTGCGCCCGTAGCTAGGCGCTATAAGTGCCAGGTTTGGGCGCTACAGCGCCCAGCAGCCCGTTCGTCAAACGAACGGGCGTTGTACTAATCTTGAAAAAAAAAAAAAAAAAAAAAATCTAGAAAAAGAAAGAATCTAAAAACAAAATATAAGAAGAAAAAAAAAAAACGGTATTGACGTCGTTGAGAACGGCGCCAGCTTCACAGGAACTGTAAGTCCCTATTCTCCTTTGTGCGTCATGTGGGGCCGTTGTTTTGTTTTTTTTTTGTAATAATAAGATCGTTGGCTTATGCCAACGGCTACATTTACATGCCCCTCCAATAGCATCTCCAGGCGCCATGTGGCGCTGTTTATTTTTTTTCTGGTGGCTGCTCCAAAAGGAGCTAGCCCAATTGGGCGCGCACAGTCAGGCTTGATCCCGGTATCTGCTAGGTGATAGTCTGGCGTCATAACCTACTGGGCTAGCTCCTATTACGGGAGCTAGACTTGCACCTCTTCTATATGTAGAGGTGCAACACCCCCAGTAGGCCCAGCCTACACTCAGCAGGCCCATCCTATACTCAGTAGGCTAAGTTTGCCTTGCCCAGCCCCTTTGGTTGGTCGTCTGCACCTACCGCGACGGCCTCCAACTCTCAGTAGGCAGGCTGTTGGGTCCTTCGGCCTCCGAAGTGAGTCCAACCTTCAGAGGACGGTCCTTATTCACCCCCATAGGCTCTGAATCGCGTGTCTTAGCAGTCGCGCGACATTATTTTAGATAGAATAGGTATAATTTTAGTGTTCCCATGCTCGCCCTCTTCTTTGGTTTTGATAAAAAGCAAAACATTGTCATTCACATCCGTTACTCCCGGACGCTACATGCGTCCGGACTAGAGCTCGAAAACTTTTAGTTTCTCAGTAATGGGTCAGGTCTGAATAAATTTTTGGCAAACGTCAGCCTCATCAAGTCCTTTAATCCAATGAAAGAGTCGGACAACGTCCGACGTTTAAAATCCGCGGCAAATGCCCTTGTCAGGGTATTTGCTCCGACAACGTCACCCACTCCTTTCCCATATACCCTTACAAGCTACAACCATCTATTGGACTGCATGACATACTGTTCGAGCTTTCTTCATGACTAAGCGTATCAAAAAGTAAAATATTATATGATTGAAGTAAGAATCTTACCTGAAAAAAGGAAGGAAAATTAAGTCAACCAAGAAGGAATCTACAGATTGTTTAGACTTGGAAAGCAAAGTGGTGCGATGGAGGCTCATGTGTGAGTCGTCGGGCTACTTAGGCATGCACTGACTCGACTAAGAATGAAGCTGTTGGGTACTCATGTGTGAGTTACCCTACTATCTGCCTAATCGACTGTCGTCGTGAAGGAAAATTCATTTAACATTTAGGAAAGATAGTGGAAGACTCTTGTGTAGGTTACACAATTAACCTATCGGACTAGTCTTGAAGGGCGATGGAATATCCATGTGTGAGTGTGACAATTATCATTTGAGACTCAACCGAGTAACATGACAAAAAAACAATGAGGTACTCATGTGTGAGTTACCTTACTACCTGTCGGATCGACTGTCGTCGTGAAGGAGAGGAATGAATAACTTTTAGAAACAATGATGGGAGACTCTTGTGCAGGTCACCCTGTTAACCTACCGGAACAGTCTCCAAAGGTAGTAGAAAACCCATGTATGGGTTGGACACTTGCCTTATGAGAGTGAGACGATTGATACAATCCGAAGGGTAGTGATACTCCTGTGTGTGCTACCTCACCTCCTTGATTAACTAGGGGACTGATTGATGTGAAAAATTGGGGGAATTTTGGTACTAGTTTCCCTTCTTATTAACAACTCATAACAATTCAGTCTTCCAAGGTGTAGTAGGGGGCTCCTGTGTAGGTCATCCTATTCACACACTTGAGTCTAAGACTGACTAACAGATTGCGAGAGGTAGGAAATCACATTGCTATTTTCTCTCTCATATCTTACTTACCCTCAGACAGTCCGATCACCGAATGGGTAGTAGAAAAATTTATGTAGGAGTCATCCTATTACTTGTTTAAAAAGTGGACTACTCATTACACGAGAAAATAGTAGGGGGACCCTTGTTGGGGTCTGCCTATTACTTGTTTGATTTTATACTAACATACGAGGTGTGGTACTCCTGTAGGAATACCCTAAACACTCGTCATCTGTCCAAACTAACCAGATCTCAGCTCGGTCGGCCTCAAGAGGACAATAGGATGCCCTTGTAAGGATCGTCTTATTGCACTCATGAAATGAACCATGTTTTTGGTCACGTGATAGTAGGGGGCTTTTGTGCAGGTCGCCTATTATTCACTCAGACTGTTATTAACCTATGACAGGGGGTTGAAATCCAAACCTTTCTTAGTGATATTTAAAGCAAGTAATAGGGTGTCCTGGTAGGAGCCTCAACTATTTGTTTCAAGAGGGATATTCATGTGTGAGCTATCAGGCTACTCAAAACAAATTTTATGTATTGCTAACTATTAACATTTATATTGCATGGGACTGGAAAGGGAGTCAAACACTCATGGGTGATTTACTCGACTTCCCGTTTGATTAACTGATTGCTTGGTATTGACAAAGTAGCAAGAGATTTATATTTGAATCAACTTACTACTTGAGTATGTCAGAACGAATAGAAGAGAGGAAAAAACAATGTTCTTGTTGGAGCAAGGTTTCATAAACATGGAGAAGAAACAAAGAAAGGAGTTAGGACCGCGGGGAAAAAAATAATAGCCGAAAAAAAATTACCGCGAGGTCCGTTTCCGTTTATGGCTTTCGAGTGGAAGACCACAATAATAAATGAGTTAAAACTCTACTACATAAGCACATGGGTGTGTGTTTATTTCAAAAAAGAGATAATGCAAGGACTGAGAGTAGGGAAAATATGATTTTCCCTAAAGACAACTTAGGACACAAGCATAAAAACTCCTTGAGAAAAAGGAGAGGGAGACAGACGACTTAAGGGTGGTTTGAATAGAGTTAGGGATTATACCTTGGGATTTCGATCCCAGAGCTAATGGTCCAAATTTAAGGGTTTGACTCTTAGATATCAATATGTGGGAAATCGAGTGGGGGTCTTCAATCTTTGTTCACCTGTGTGTGTGTAGGTCCCTGTTTATCTACTGCATTTGAAGGAAAAGGGGCTACGAAAATGACCAAATTTCTGTTATCTCTTGATAACAGGTCGGTTGTTACCAATTCAACTTTTCTCCCTTGACTTGATACCCATATTTGAAGTCAAACCCTGTAGTCAGTCAAACTATCACCTGTGGTCATTGCCTGAATGATCCTAGTCACTCTCAAGGGTCCTTTGAAGAAAAGTGTTGGGGGTTGGGCTTACGTCTCAAGAAAGGTAGGGCTGTCATACATGGTTTGGGGAGTGAGGGACAAGGTCAATGGTTGATTGTTGACGCCGTTATTGCATACCATGTGAACTGTCTTCGCATTATTGTGTGCATGTCTATTTTTTGCGTGATTTTGAATTGAACGGAAACTGATCTGTTGAAGAGTCTCGGACACATAGCACTTGTAAGTGGGAAGGGTTCTCAGCGGTAATACTCTCATATTCATTATGTATCCTGTATAACTTTTATATTGTTTGATATTAAGCTAAATCATGATTTGTTAGGAAAGATAGAGTGTCCTTGGTAGTAAGAAGGTTTGATTAATACTTTGATCATTTTGTCAGAAAAATAATATATTTTAGATGCAGAAGGGGAAATAGACAGTCTTATAAAAAGTTCGACCCGAATATCTAGAAGTCTAGGATAAGGAAATCATATTATGAACCTTACTTGACTAACGGGTCAGTCTTAGGCGTCTTACCGCGCGTACCCCATTCCTATGCTGCGACAATCGAGCAAACGCCATCGACCGACCTACCTCTACAAAGGTATGTAAAAGTTTTCGCATGTGGGTCGGTAGCTCAGCAGGGATACGCCTACCTAAGGGTGGTGACAACCACTTGGGTAAAGGTAAGTTGTGCCTCGTGGCACCCCGACCTGTCGTGGGGTGTCGTGAGAGGTATAGCACGCGCGCACGGTCGGAGTGGTGACTGGTTATTTTTCAACATTGTAAAAAAAAATTCATCATGCGTCACACGACTGTGAGGTTCAGCGCTCCCAGCAGGGTGCGGGACCGCCACGCGCGACAACGGGGGTGGAGGGGGGTGGTGAAATCTTATACTGAAAAGAAAAAGAAAGTATTCGTCCTCGCTCATTGTGTCTCATCTATGAGGGATGTAAGATGTAAGTGTGTGATAGGTTGACGATGGATGTAGTAGTCACCATAACTTAGGCTTGAACCCTACTGGTTGGCGGTAGCTCAGCGCCCGAAAAGTGTCCACCATACCAGACCAAAGCCAACAGGAATGAGCAAAGAAAAGGTACACTACCATATCTCTGTTTTTGTTTCATTTGTTAACCTTCGTCATCATCCTTCCACATAGGAGGTGATACGAGCATGACTCTGGTGGAACACTAGGCATGGACGGGTCAGTTCTATGCATGGGAAGCGACAACACATGTTGGAAACTGGGTTTAGCGTTTCTGACATTGTGTCATGAAGGTGTCACACAAAACAACATTGATAACTCCAGCATAAGCACCTCCTTAACTTAAACTACCAGTACATTTTCCCGCTTGAAAAATAAAATACTACGGCAGGTTACCCGGAAGTTCAACAGGAAACCGAAATGGTTGGCGGCACCAATTAGATACATCCGCATTGGTTCGATTTTCTTTAGCCCACAGAGCGAATTTCCGCTCGGCATAAGTAGTTGAGAAAGGTATTGGCGGTTTAATGTTAATAGATCGGGAACACTTTCTTATACCTTCGCATTTCAATACATCATCCAATCCCCGTGTCCCTATCCGCACGGGTTGAATCAAATTAGAAAGTAGGTCTCCCCTATCCTTGATTACAATGCACTTTGGAAAGTGTATAGTGCTTGGAACAGGGGTTGCACCCAAGCAAAAACATAAGTTCTTGTTGTTTGAAAAGATTACCACCAACAGTGAAATCTAAAAAAAAACTTCCAAAGGGTGAAAAGCAATGGGGTCCAAGCCTCAAGGCATACTCGCACTGCAACTTTCCTACTTATTTTTAACGTTATTGCAAACAGATACATCTAAGTATTGAAGTAAACTTAATCAACTACATCTGAGATAGGGCTAATGTGAGTACACTCTTATATGGCGCTTGATACGAAATAAAACGACGGGATGTGGGTATATAAACGACCATATTCATCAAGTTTAGCCTGAGACGGCCTTGAAAAGCGCCACAACTCGTGCTTCTTCATTACTCTAACAAATTATTTTTTTTTTTACATAATTTATTATATAGGCAATGGAGGGACAACAAACATGAGAGATGGTAAGAGTCATTTCATACAGTGTTTTTTATAGATAAGGGGCATACAAAGTCGTCATCAAGTCGTTGCTCAAATGTTTTTCATTCTTAGCGATACCGTGGGCACAACTAGCCATAATTTAGCAATAAAAAAAAATGCAAAAATCTTAGGACGATCGAAAATAATAATAAAAAAAACTTTCAACCTATGTTATTAGAGTCACCTGCCCGAACTACCTGACAGAAGTTGCACGGGGTGTGGCCCGCCCAGGCAACCCGACCAAAGTTGCACAGGGTGTGGCCCGCCCGAGTTACTCGGTTGGAGTTGCATGGGGTGTGGCTCGCCTGGGGTACTCAAGCAACACAAAAAAAAGACGTTTTTTTTTTTTTTTTTTTTTTTTTTCCCAGTGGGTCAATTTTATGTTCACTTGAACATGCCCAAATTCGGCCTTATCTTTTAGTTTGGTGATATTTCACCAAAGGCTGTTTATGGGGTGTAAGTTAGGTTCGAAAATGTTCGAATGAGGGATAAGGGGATATAATATAATTTAATTTTTAATTTTTAATTTTCTATTTCAGATTCCATAACGAATTTCGTGGTCACCCTCAAGCAAAATATATTTCAATTGGTTGCAATTCTGCATGATGTATAATTTATTTTTATTTTTTTTATGCATCCACCCGGGCTTCTAATGGAAGGGCAGCACAAACCAATAATTTTTTATGCTTTATTTTGCAAAAACATGTCGTTGTCGAGATTTCTGTTCATCAAACGATGATTGACCATTACACATCCAACTTAATATTATTCTCTTAGTGTTTAAATGTCGAATGACTCGAAACACAAACAATAACAAAAATCAGTATGGTTATAGAGGTGAAACTCTATCTAAGGTTTAAGTCGGAGGCACGTAAACCCTTGAACTTGTGACGTAATTGATACATGTATTGATGTATTGTGTTGAACTTGGTCCATTTACAAATAAAATATTCATTCAACTAATTAGAAAAAAAAATCATTAAAGCATCAACTAAACAACATCCTAATATTGAATGTAAAATCAAGCCACATCGTACAAGAAAGTAGACAATACAAAGACAACTGAAACAAGAAAGGGATAGGCCGAAACCTAATGGAAGATGGAAGAAAGAAAGGAAGTGGGAAATGCGGGAAAATATGTAAGAATGTGATAAAACTTATACAGTGATATCAAAAAATATTACAATAGCAGTTCAAGCGGAGTGAAACTGAATAGTGTTAGTTGACTGCCCAGAAGTGTTTTTTATACTCCCTTACACTTAAACATGATCTAACATGTGTATACATGACGTGAACCAATATTGTTATCACATGACTGACTAGAGGACGAACAAACATAATGTAAATAAGCCTAAACATCACCTAAAATACCCCTCTACCCGCATCCTATAAATTGTCCTTCTAGTGAGTTCGGGCGGGTTTTTCGAGGGTTGGTGACCTATGTCAACCGGCAGGCATAGTCTCGCAATTTCAAAGCAACAACTTTAACAATTTTTCGTATTCAAAATAATTCACAGAAAATTATAAAATTGTGAGGTTTTGAGGGTCCATAGATGAGTTTGTGATATTTGCATTAAGAAAAAAAAAAAGTTTCTCTTAAAATAATCACTGCATTGATTCGATGCATTTCGATTTTTGTCACTCTACCATGTGTCAGTTAACAAAAGAAGTACGACAACTTTAGTGATTTTTCTTGTTCATAATAATTAGTAAAAAATTCTAAAAATTGGAGGAGGTGTATATTTATTGTGGTCTTTCCATTAAAGAAAAAAAAAAACTTACATCAATAATTAAATAATTACTGCATCGGTTTGACATATTTTCATTTTTGACACTTTTGGACCAATGTCGGACACCACACAGACCTACCTGTACTGGTGGTTGATGAAACCATTCATCAATTTGACATCGCAAAAATGTTACACAATTCGATATAAGACAAAAACACGGGATATAGTAGACAATTGAAGTAGGACAACATAAAGAGCAAAAAAACACATGCATCACACAGACAGGATTAAATCACGCTCATCACGGGAGACACATCAAATTTTATCACGTGAATGGGACGACACACATTCGTTTCTCACATTGTTATGTTCACAAAAGTCGATAAAGAATAAAAATCGATGATCAATGAGAGAATGAAAGTCCCGTGGTTACGAGATAAGAATATGGGGGATATGATTTTCTACTTCATGACGACAACTTTGGTAGTGGATATGTTGTATCATCGTACCGGGCATCACCGAAAAGTTCCCTTGGTAAGAGGAACACATTTATTTTCGTTTGAAAAATTTGACAAGGGTATTGAACTTTTTGAAGAACAATTGTAACATTTTCACTCCATCTGTCTCGGATCCGTTGGGTCGCGTGCACAAACAACTTTCATTGTCTCTAAGTGAAATAAATTTTCGAATGCACTTCATTGGAAAAACGACCTTTCTGAGTGTCAGAGTCCTTCGGGGTATTCTGTGGATGCCTCAGTTATATGGATGTTGTGATGGATTGGAAAGGGAAGCTTGGGGATTTGGTGAGGGTTTCAATTGATCACAATCCAGATGATACCCTCGTATGTTGTTCTTTGTTATATCAAAAGGGTATGGATAAATTATTTTTGAAAGAATGAGGAACTTTGAGAGGTGTGCGAAGAGGAAGAGGGACTACTACGAGAGATAAGAGCAGAGTATGACATTCTTCAAGAACTCGGTCCTTTGTTGTGCCAACGAACAACAAAAAATGTCCAGGTCAAAACCAACCTTTGATATTTTTCAAGAACTCAGTCTTCTCTACGCATCTAATAACAGAAGGTTCGTTTAATAACCTTTCAGTGCTCGGTCATTTACACCCATCAAAGTTCGCTTACATTCTTGACAGTCCTAAAAAGTCTGGGTAAGAGAAAAATATTTAATACCATCAGTGAACTTAAATGTCATATGAACATCAATACCATTTTTATTTTGCACTTGTTCATCCTTTGCTTTATTTCTAAGCCGCTCTATTTTCCTTAGTCTTGTCCTCTTCTTTTTGTAACCCTGATCTGTACTATTAAAAGAAATAATAGAAATCCTTATAAAATTATTCTTCAACCCCATGACATCCTGCTAAGTAAAATAAAAAATTGTAACTCTCGTGTATTGGTCAATCCCACAATGTTGAAACCATGCATACAACCTATAGTTTCATCTATCTCCATCACGTCAACATTTAAAGTCTTATAGACGTGTCCCACCCATCTAACCGGTAGGGATCGAGTAATTGAGCCTATACACATATGCTTTGATCACTGGCATGATGAGACTATGATCTGCACAAGAGGACCCTTACAACTATCCCGTTCAAATTCTTCATCAACAAGGCGACTCAAATACCCAACCAACGCCTTTGCCCGCATAATTTGTCAACTCATAATTATATAGGTCACCACAAGTGGAAAAAAATCAATTGAAAGCTTAATACCTCATAAAATTCACCGATCTCAATGAAATAGAAACATATTCCAATAAATATATCGGATATAAAGTCAAAGTTGAGGATAATAAAACATAAAAGGACCAGAACAAAATTGCAGAAGACACGAAAGCGTCAAACAGGGAGCATACTTGCAAAGAAAAAGAACGAGAACAATCATTTTCATACCCATTAGCATCAAATGATATCCTTCGCTTTTCCTTAAAGTATCCTACCCAAAATCATAAGTTAGCCACGCTTGGGAAGTCTCCTTGTAATTTCGCTGACCTGTTGTTCTCCGAGTTAATAACCTTTACCAGTTTTTCCAATGCGTCATACTCAATCACTTGTACTGATGCTGCGACTTTTTCTTTCCCTTTCGACAAGTTACCAAAAACTTTGTTTGCCTGATGTTCAAGTTATGCCATATTTTCAGTTGTTTGTTTCACAGTTTTGAACTTAACTCTCGCTTTCTCACACAAAGGATCCAACTGCGGTTTCTTATAGTTACCTATCTGCTTCTGTTGTGCTTCGATGAAGACGTATTGTTGATTACCCTGTTGTTGTACACTATTGACAAACGTTTTTCCTGGAGTAGCCTTTCTTTTTTTTTCGTCCCGATTTCAGCACGACAACGTCCAACTTTTCCTTCAAATTGGTGTCTCGCTCTTCTCTCGTCCTCGTAGCCATCATTGTGCCCATCGTCTCCTGAAACAAAATCATCTTAGCTTCTGACATGAGCCTTAAGGTTCGCCAATCGAGGTAAATCTCGCAACTTCTGGTACTCATCCTTCCACTTGTCAACTTCGTGTAGGTTATCCACCCACCTTGGTTTATGACCGCTCATACAACAATATTCGGGTTATTCATTTTTTTCCCTCCCAGCATGTTCACCTCACTCCATGACCCCGCAATATTGGGTTATTTATTGAACTTCGTCCCTCCTATCTCCTCAATCTGCTGCTTCAATACGAACAACTCATCATCCGTGGTTCGTTTTCTACACACTTATCCATTGAAGTCTAAATTTCCCTCTGCAACATGAAATTATTAACCTTATCTTTGTCGCTGGAAGTTCCTTCTCCCGACAATGTCTTCCGAAGCTTCTCATCCTCCTTGCAAAGCCGAATAACCTCGTTGTCCTCCTTCCCCGCCTTCTGAGGGACCTCCGATCGACCCTTTAACCAAAATGCCATTTCAATCTTTTGTCTAACCTAACGCTCATTCTAGCCTCAGACTTGTCCATTTTTCGCTTTCATTCCTCTTTCCTTTCATTTTCTTTCTTAATCTTCATTTTATTTTCTTCTTTTTATTTCCTTCTTCCTCCTTATCCTAGTTCTCCTCTTTCTTGTCCCCGACTGTCTTCGCATAATACTTGTCTAACTTTTTTTAATTTGCCTTCCAAAAGTTAGTCCTCAGTTGTGTGTAGTAGTTATTGTTCCCATACGTAGTACCAAGACCCTGATCTTGATAGCTAGCAGCAGGTGCCTAAATCAGAGTGAGAGGAGAGCTAGTATGCCCACCTGGTGCCGACAACGCTAGAGGAGTTGCAAGAATAGGGTTGCCCATGTGGCTGGAGGTCTGGGGGCAACTTCGCAATGCGGGCATTCTCGATAGAAGCGGTTTGGCAACTTGTGGTTGTAGCAAGTAAGAACATGCGTTGGCGCCGCCATCCTCCTGCTTGTCGCACGTCACCTTCACAAATAACAAGCAGCACACGATAAACCGAAGTTAGCATTAGTAGAAAGGCGATATTTAGGACGACACTGAGAACAAAAACCACATGCATCACACAAACACGACTAAATCACACTCATCATGCAAGACACATCAAATTTCAACTCTTGAACGCGACGATGGCTTAACTATGAAAGTCAACAAACCCAAGTCATCAAGGCTCGAACCGAAAATGAACGTCGCTTGTAATGGTTAAGATTTATGTCAAGCACAATGGCGGGTTGAGACTACTAGTTTCATCCGGTTGCCAAACCTGGAATCGTCATGGGTCTCGAGGCACGACGGAAATAAGTTTGAAGGCCGTAGGAAAACTACTATATATTGAAAGGAGCCGTTAGTATACTACTCAAAAACGTAGAACAGATACAGGGGGTACCAAGCAAAAACATCCACAGTCGACATCCTCATCCGGGTCGCTGTTGCGTCAAAGTCTCAATCAGAACCCAGATCCCCGCATCGAATCAACAACTTTAATGAAAAGAAAGAAAAAAGGGGAAAAAACGAAAAAAAGAAAAAAGAGAAAACTACAGCGCAGTCACGGTTAGAGTTTGAAAATGCGTTCGAAACATCATTTCTGCAGTCCAGTCAGGGCACGGGGTTGAAATGCAGTTGAAACTCAGGTCCGCAGAATAGTCGGGGCGGGGAGTTCGAAATCGCAGTCCAGTCAGGCATATGACCGTGTTTTTTTTTGTTTTTTGTTTTTTTTTCGTGCGTCGCACCGTGCCACGCCGCGGCTGGAAAAAA
>BFEA01000242.1:754572-779042 GCA_003427395.1 Chara braunii
GTGTGTGTGTGTGTGTGTGTGTGTGAGAGAGAGAGAGAGAGAGAGAGAGAGAGAGAGAGAGAGAGAGAGAGAGAGAGAGATGAGGGGAGGGTTAGGGGAAAGCGTGTGGGGAGGGGATTAAAGGCACGCCACAACCATGACTGCATCACCCATCATATCTGTTTTTGCGAGAGAAGCCGCAACAGGTCATCTAGTAAAGAAATAAAACCACCACCAGTACGTCCAAAAGTTGTGGCACTAATGCCAAATGGCTGTCAGGTGGATGTACTGCCGGCCTCCCTTCGCCAGGTTAAATTCATTTGTGGTGAACCATCACTGTACTGTCGTGTTAGCTGCGAAAGGTACTGGTGGTTTTTAAAGCACCAGTACATGGGCACCTGGGCCGCAGCCCTGACACCTCAAATTCTGGAGGCATGGAACGAAAACGCAACCGCCGATCAAATTTATTAACGGCGGGCCCACCGTTTGACGTTTCGGCCTCGTCTTCTTGTGGCAACAAGTTTCGGGGACTGCAAGGCTAGTGCCTCAGACCTGTGTTTAACATTGGAATGACACAGAGACGTTTAGCATGGCCCCTGCGCAAGAATGACGCGCATGACTTCAGAAATGGTCCAAATAAATTAAAAAAAAAGAAAAATAGAGAGTTCTACTAGTCTTACCAGGCCCATGTGGCCAAGACTTGGCTCTTGAGTCCGAGGTCGTCGGTTCGAATTTGTGCTTGCGCGGAGGAGGGCGTGGGGCCCAGATGTACGGATCCATAACTACCATGTGGCTGATGGGGTGTGCATGGTAAGCAGTCCAATAATCCTGATGGCATCAGATGGATGGCATATGACAAGGCCTACCCCCTTAAAGAATGAAAAACTCAGACATGTTTTGACAAGGGTAATTATGAAAAGAAGAGGTCACTGTGAAAGGGGCTTCCAAAAAATAAAAATACTAACATGCTATGGCAGCTATGTAGGATGCTTTGACCTTTTTGCTATTAAAAAAAAAAAAAAAAAAAAAAGCATGCTTTTGACTTTTTCGGAAGTTTTTCCAAGTTTTTTGCATTGATTTGCGGCTTTGAAATCATGCCTGGCTGCATGGGCTTAGAGATCGTTTACCTCAATGAAAGGAGCAAACTCAGCAAAGCCATCTTTTTCTTGTCTTGTCCTTTGGGACATTCGGTGAAATTGGAACGATACAGAGAAAAAAGATTAGCATGGCCCCTGCGCAAGGGTGACACGCATAAATCGACATTTTTTTGTCCGGTCTTTGCTATCCAAAAAAAATAAAAAAAATCTTCTTCTCATCACCATTATCCCTCTTGTGTGAAATCTGGTTTCATGCATTGCAGGTGTGCGCCGATTGATCTGCATCGAAGCTGGCAGCAAGCGGGTAGAAGGCATCATATCATTAAGAGATATTTTCAGTTTTCTTCTGTCTTGATTGATGCTATTGGACATCGCTCCACTGCACAAGCTTCTAAATGTATTTTTGAACCTGCTAATGTTCCCGATACATTCAAAGTGTTCAGTTGTGCCAAATGTATCTGGTCAAGTTGTAATCCAGACACGTGTTGAATGTTGAGTAGCGGAGCCGGGCCCATTCTCTCGTGTCACAAGTTGATGTCCTCGTCATCTCGTCGGTAGAAGGTGTTGCGGATTAAAGTCTCGAACCAGGTTCAAAATCTGTACCAGCTGGATCAGCCTTACGTAGCGTGAGGGCCAAGGAATCTGGCCCAACTTCTGTAGCAGGTTCAATGTCTGCCGTACCCTCACCCGGCTTCCATAGCAGAAGAGGAGGATCAATTTGATCGGACCGTGCCAGTCTTGTCAGGCAAGCCTGACCTGCTGCACAAATATCGACGTTCTGGCTCGTTTTTGCTGGAGAAGGTGAACACATCACTCAACAAACAGCAAGTAAGCCGATAAATTAAGCAGTATGTGCTTCCATCCATCCGACAACCGCATTTCTTGATGCGCCGTTTCTATCACGAATGGTTATGGGCGATCTTCTTTCGGCATGTGGATATCGTGTTTGTTGAGTCCTTAGTTGCAGTGTGCAGCACTGTGACAGCTCCATCTCAGCACTCAATTGCGCAAACGAACAACGGTAAGTCGCTGCTGCTTCCTCACTTTGTTGACTCGACGAAGTTTCTAGGCATTCATCTTTCACGACCTCTCTTCGGTCTCTTTTTTTAACAAGATCAGCCCACAAGGTGCCTTTTGACCTGGCACCTACTGTAATCCATTGTTACCTTTGCAGACGCACACACACACACACACACACACACAGAGAGAGAGAGAGAGAGAGAGAGAGAGAGAGAGAGAGAGAGAGATGCCTCATGGCATTCCTAAGATATGCAGCTTCTGGGCATCTGGATGTAGAAAGCGCACCGTCATTGCATTCCCTCACTGGGAGTCTAGCTTTTATCCTTGTGTGTGTGTGTGTGATGATGATGTGTGTGTGTTATGATGTGTGTTTGTGTGTAAATGTGTGTGTGTGTGTTTTGACGGTCGGTGTTCATTAGTTACAAGCGGCAATCCCGGTGGTTTGACGGGTGTGGTTAGGGTTCATTTGTCTCCTCTGCTTTTGCTTCGGAGAGTCGATAGTAGTTAGTCTCCCGGCCGTTGATATTGTCCTTCGGCAGAGGCCGACAGGTGTAGCTAAAAGTCTTAGCCTCCATGATCAGGTAACATAGGGGATGTATGAGAGACTCGTACTGCGAGGAGATTGTGGACCTGCAAAGCAATTCCGCAGCAGGCTCCGGATCCCATAATGTGTGTTTACTACCCGTGACTGGCGCATCCACCCTCTCCCGTGTCCCGCGGGAGCTTGAGTGCTACTAGAGGGCTGGGAAGGCCGCGTAAACTGTCTATGATGCCAGGTCGACATCACAGGACAAAAACAGCAATGAGAGACGTCACGGTCACATTATAACAGTCGACACTTCAGGATGGGGACAATACCTGACTGGCACTTTTTTTAATCTGAATGAACTTTGTGACCATCGTTTCCTCGTTGATTTGAACAGTTGAGATTGCCAATTCAGCATTGATATCGGGAAGTCGGCGTCGATGTCACTGACCCAGCGCCGTCGTTGCGAGGTCGTCAATGTCACGCTATATGATGCGCACATAAAGGTTGGCTATCAGGAGGGATCGGCACGTCATGACGAAGGTGAGTCCTATGTGATGCTTATCAAGGAGTAATGAAATTTGGTATGGATCACATCAGCGTCAAAACGAGAACGTTGGGGCCTTCAACAAGCTTGTATATCAGGACTCCAGGATGCACGTGTAAAGAAGGTTGGGATACCAGAACAGTTGAGCGGTTCATGGGTCCAGATGAGTATATGTTTGTTTGTTGCTTTCTTGTTAAGCAGGAGTGAAGATGATATTCACATGTCAGCCTTGATCTTGCCAAGTCAGCATCAGTGTTGCCAAATGAGCATCAGTGTTGTCGAGTCAGCATGAGTGTGGCCAAGTCAGCGTCGGTGTGGCCAAGTCAGAGTCAGTGTGGCCAAGTCGACACTCAAGGATGCACGCATAAAGAAGGCTGGGCCAGTCAGGTCAGATCAGCGCTTCACAGTGCAGGTGAGTCTGTACGATGGTTTATTGTATTGTAACGCAGGAGTCCTGAGTGAAGTTGATAAATCCGCATCAGCGTTGCCGAGTAAGCACCAGTGTGCCGAAGTCAGCATCAGTGTGGCCAAATCAACACTCCAGGACACAGACTGTGTGGACGAGTCTGTATGATGCTTTCCTGTAAAAGCAGGAGTCCTGAGTGAAGTTGATAAATCCGCATCAGTGTTGTCGAGTCAGCATCAGTGTGACCAAGCTAACACTAGAGGATGCACACATAAAGAAGGCTGGGGCAGTCAGGTCAGATGAGCACTTCACGGTGCAGTTGAGTCGGTACGATGCCTTCTTGTCGCCAAGTCAGCATCAGTTCAGCCAAGTCAGCATCAGTGTCGCCAAGTTAACACTACAGGATGCACACATATAGAAGGCTGGGGTGGTCAGGTCGGATCAGCGTTTCGCGGTGCAGGTGAGTCTGTACGATGCTTTTATGGAGGACTGACATTTCAAATTTGATATTGCCATAGCATCAGTATAGGGAAATCAGCATTTCAAATTTGATATTGCCAGGTCAGCGTCAGTCTTACCAAGTCAGCACTCCAGGATGCGCGCGTGAAGGTTGGCGTGTAAGGACAGACGAGCGCTTCATGGTGCAGGTCAGTCTGTATGAAGCGAAGCAATCCTTGGCTTGGAGGGGGGGGGGGGAGGTTGGCGTGCAAGGACAGATGAGCGCTTCATGGTGCAGGTGAGTCTGTATCATGCTTTTTATCGAGGACTGAAAATTTCAAATTTCGTCGTGAAGGTTGGCGAACTTGGCATGTAAGGACAGATAAGCGCTTCATGGTGCAGGTGAGTCTGTATGAAGCGAAGTGATCCTTGGTTTGAAAAAAAAAAAAAGGTTGGCGTGTAAGGACAAATGAGCGCTCCATGGTGCAGGTGAGTCTGTATGATGCCTTTTATCTAGGACTGAAGTTTCAAATTTCATATTTCCGTGTCAGCATCAATAGAGGGAAGTCAGCATTGATCTTGCCAAGTCAGCATCGGTGTTGCTATGTCAGCACTCCAGGATTCACACCTGACGGTTGGCGTATCAGGATGAATCTAGACTCAATGGTCAACCGGATGAATCTAGACTCAATGATGGGCTGGATTGTGAAGTTTGCAAGGTGCCATCAAGCTATACCATCACGTCCAGGGCGGTAGGTATTATATCAGCAGAAAAAGTCATAATGGCATATCTCTCCTAAGTACCCAAATTCATGCCGCGAAATGGAAGGCACAAAATCAAGTCTCTTGGGTTATGGATGTAGGATCATTAACCCCTTTTCTTTGGGCTTGTGACGAACGAGAAAATTTGTTAGAATTTTACGAAAGAGTTTCGGGAGCATTCCCTCTGAGGCCGTACTCACATTAGCACCATCCTAAATGTATCTGATCACATTTACAGCCAGGCGTGGACGCATCTGACCGAAATAATAGGTATTATATCAGCTATGGATGTAGGATCATTAACCCCTTTTCTGTGGGCTTTTGTGACGAACGAGAAAATTTGTTAGAATGTTACGAAAGAGTTTCGGGAGCATTCCCTCTGAGGCCGTACTCACATTAGCACCATCCTAAATGTATCTGATCACATTTACAGCCAGGCGTGGACGCATCTGACCGAACATTATCGAACGATGATTCGTGGCGGAGAGCCGTATGATGGGAAACGATCACTTGCGGCTCGGAGGGTGGGAAAAACACAACTCCCGACCCCTATCTATGATAAGTAATGGAGTTCTTGGATTTATTGTGTGCGCTCAAGATGGGTCCCTCTAAAGGTAACCTGAGAGAGTTCAGTCACTCCGCGATATGCTGGAAACGCCTTCCGAGTTGGAACTTCCAAACTCAAAGGTCAATCAGCAGGCTCAAAAATAAGCAAAGAAGTCCTACCATAGTGTGAGTATGGCCCAAGGGTGGTAGGTAGATGATTGTGTCCCTCTCTTTTTTTGCATCAGCCGCGAGCGTTTCTTTGTTTTCTTTTTGAAGTCTGTTTTCATGTCGTCGTCTTGATGGTGTTTCTTTTTGTCGCGTGTGGTTAGTCTCGGGTTGGGAAGAAGAACACACTCGTTTGAATATTTTCGAGGCAGACACTTCTTAGGTCTGACTCTAGTTTTTTTTGTTTTTGTTTTTGACTGACCTACTGACTCTTATCTTTGAATGCCCCTCTCTTTTTTATTTTTTCGTTTCCTTTTTTTCATTACGCCCTTGTAGTATGGAGGTTGAATACCAACGGGCCTAGTTGCAGTTGTTACACCGTACACCCATGAAGTGGTGAAATGCATACCTGAGTTCGAATCCAGATGGAACTGGATGAATGAAAAAAAAAAGTATGGAAGGGTCAAACCGTTCGGTGCGGCTCAGGCGCCCGCCGTCGTTTGTATATAAAATATTATAAATATATCGAAATGTCAGGATACATGAACTGGTAAGGAGACCCACAGAGGAGCGAGGGTAATTGCTCAATTCGCGGCGCGAGGCGTCGAGGGTTCATCCAGCACAAGAGAAACGACCAAGCGTTGGGATTTGTTCCTGTCTCCCTTTGGTCGGGAACAGTATTCCTTCACAGGTTCAAATCCTGTAGGATGCTGAATTCTTCGGGAGAGTGGCCTAGTGGTTAAAAGCGACAGACTGATTTCTTTTCACCGTTTTCGGTAATAATATGGAGTCAATCGATGGGCCTAGCTCAGTTGGTACATTAATGAACTGTTGGAATACAGACCTGAGTTCGAGTCCAAATGGATGATAGTCAAGCGATGAATCGATCGGAAGGGGGAAGTCTACTATCAGCCGAGGAAGATAGGTGAACAACATCACACGAACGGAATGTTAGACTAGAATCACTAGATTGCGGCTGATTGTCTATCCGTTTGATTTTCGTACTGCTAGTTATCTAACAAAGTTTGAATTCCTTTCGAAAAGCAGAGTTGGGACAGGTGTGTTTGTGTGTGTGTGTGTGTGTGTGTGTGTGTGTGTGTGTGTGTGTGTGTGCGTGCGTGCGTGCGAGCGTGCGTGGGGGCAGCGGGGGCGTTGGGAGGTGTTGTTTTGGAGTGTGGAACAGGCCTGAACATTGTGTCATTGACAATATTTTGTTCAGATTATTCACACTAAGGGTTTGGAATTTGAATGCGCTTTGACTTTTAAAACTTGACTTCACTAGTCGTCAGCAGTGGTTCAGACACTCCGTTTATTGTTGGCTCATTTTGAATATCATTATGGGTCTGATCAATTCTTTCAATCCTAAATTCTTATAAAGAAAACAGTGGGCCTTGCATGAGTCTGTCCTGCGAGACACTTTCCCCACTGGGCCCAGGTCCACGCGCTTTTTTTCCCCTTCAGCTTTGGCGCCAGACCCGACGCAGCGCCCGCATGTAGACACGAATATGGCGTGGTGCAGAAAATTGGGAAGCGGTGGCGCGGGGCTTTGACCTGTCCTGTTCAGGTGCTGCACGCGGTGTTCTGTCCTGTTCAGGTGCTGCACGCGGTGTTCTGTTTTGTGTTTTTGGGGTGGCATTGGGCATGCGCCTCGTGGTGTTTTCCTTTGTGCTCCCCAGGGGATGTCAGGAAATAGTGCTGTGGTGTTTCGTTTTGCGCTCTCCATGCGCCGTCGCTAAACCGGGGTTGAGCAAGAGTGCTTCTGTGCTTGCATTTCTGGTATTTTGAGAAAGTGGTTTAAATCTCTTAATCTGTCCCGGGGAGGTGGAGGAGGGGAAGAGGAAGAGGCCGATGAGGAGGACATGGCGAAGAAACAGGGGTTGGTGGACTTGGAGGAAGCAGAGGGGGAGACGTATCGAGCACAGGACGGCGTGGCAGAAACGGGGGGAGATGAAGGGGAGGGGCATGGCCACATCGACCACGACGCCAGGAGGAGGAGGAGGAGGAGGATAGACCCATCCAGCACAGAACCCCACAGGAAGGGGGAGGAGGAGTTGGTGGGTTGGAATGGCGAAGGAGGAAGAGGTGATGGAGATGGAGGGATTGCGGAGGAGCAGGAGGAGGAGGAGGAAGAGGAAGCGGGTTGAACTCTTAATCTGTTATCGTGAAATCCTGACAATGAGGTGGAGTCTATGATCTTCCCCCGACTAGAACGCATGTATAGACGTGCGGCATCAATTGTCTTCTGCATATGTGTGGGAACGTTTAGCTTGCATACAGCAGCAACAGTAAATGTGTGTTCTTCTCGGGCGATGACGGCCCATGGCCACCAGAAAAAAACTGCTTTCTCTCTGTTCTCTTTCCCTGAATGGATCACATGTGCATCATGACAGTCAGTGGGAAAAAAAGGCAGAAAAATTGCACATATACTATTACAGTAAATGTTCCCAACATACTTGAAAGTTGAAAGCAATAAAAAAGAATTCCTGCGCTCATGTTTTTTTTTTCGCGATTCGACAACATATCCTTTTCTCCCTTTTTTTTTTTATTATAAGAAAGCTCGAGTCTATTTGTGGGAGGCAGCAGAAAGCGACAATGGCTGGAGGGCATGGGGAAGCCGGGAGGGCAGACGTCACTCAAACACAAAGAGCAGGCAAGGCAGAAAAAAAGACAAGTCCCAAAAAAGCAAAGACCAAAAAAAAAAAAAGGGTATTAACATTGGACCGACCGATCGGGAGGCTGAACCCTCGACAGTCTACGGAATCATGAACCCTCTGACCCTTGTTGACCGCAAACTGTCCCCAGGTGGAACATAGCAGCGCGCAGTAACCCTGCGAAGCACCAGGCAACGCAGCAGAGGCAACACGACTGCTCAACGCCAAAACGACTGCAAGGAACGACAGGGAAAGTGGACGAGTGGGACGGCAACAGTGCAGTGAAGCACAAAGCAACACCAACACAGCAGCCACACTACACGGCACGCAAGCAAGGCATGCGGACGGGAAGGCAAGCGGATGGGCAGCAATGAAGCAGTGCAGCGAAGCATGGGCTTGCCCATGCAAGACCACACAGTGAACACAACAGCTTGCCAAGAGCGACATGTGAAGCAAGTGGCATGGGCGGCAAGGCAGCGGCGGAGCGCAGACGAGGCAGTCTACACATCCTGCACACAGAAAAGCGGCACATGACCTACTCACATCACAGTTGAACCCCTGCAGACCGTTGGTTCCCACCACCGCTGAGCCAGGGAGTCACTCGGACGGACATCCGTCATCACCCACAGACCAGATGCACCACACAGACAATGTCAGACATCATGAACAGAGTGGTTCCCGTAAGAGTCCTGCCGGCACTCCGGACAATGGACCACGTACTGTTTAGCACTGCTTAAAGGTGCTCACTCAAACAGACGAAAAGTACTTGGACAAAAATAGGAGGAAGGACAAATGACAAGAGCAAGAAAGACAGATACATAAAACTGATCTTGTGTGTGTGTGTGCTTTGTGGTGTGTGTGTCAAGACACTTGATAGTACGGGAACCATACGATATGGGGTACGACAGTTATGACGGCAAACCTTGAGGGAGTCAAGTGCGGGAGTAACATCACTCGCAACAAGACTCCTCCGGTACCATGACCCAATTCTGGACACTTAGCAGCTTTTACCATACCCAGCAGGCTCCTTCTCATAGTTCCTAGATCAACCCCTTTTTTCACAGATCAGAACTAGACAAAAATGAGATTGACGAAAACAACTTCAAGAGAGACAAAAATGAGATTGACGAAAACAACTTCAAGAGAGAGGAGAACTCCCATTCGTTTGTACTCTGCCTAAAACGTAATCAGGGGGAGGGGTGTGAACCCCTATGCTATGGTTACGAGGACAGCAATGAAGGAGGATACACGATCCCTCGATGGGGTAGATGCAGCTGGTTTGCGTTTTTACATCCATTCTTTTGGGGTTGACGTGGCCTTTGTTGCTGCGCCTTGTACTAAGCGGTATCTCCTAAGTTTATAGGTTTATCGAGTCTTCCCTTGTCCCTTGAACCACCACTCCCCTCGACGTACGAAATTCGCCTTTTCGGGCCACATGAGCCGCGTTTGGGGGGAGGTCGACGACTGTTGTTGAAAAAAAGAAAAATGTGTGCGAAAGAGGAAAAAAAAAAAAAACGAACGAAAACAGAAAAGAACTATTTTTGGGCGTATTAAGCCTTGATTCATCATTGAACTGACCCAAGAGGAAAAGAACTCACCTCCTGTTGCTGAGTGAATCTCCAGGCCTCGCTGAAAAAGGGTGTTGCCACACTGCGCACCGAATGCACACAAGGGAAAGAAAAGAAGGCAGTGTATGTTCTTTCCCACAGAGAGGACGATTCATTCCCATTTCGCAACTATGGTGAGGAGTGGGGTGAGGCTCGGAGATCTGTTGCTGCCTCCTCGTCATTCATGGAATGGGAAAAGGTGTCGCTCCGCTGCTCACATATGTGCAAATGGGAATGAATCTTCCGCTAGAAAATGGAAAAAACTCGCCGTGGTATGATTCAGGGGTGACTGAAAAAGGGTGCCCCGACACCAGTCACCAATGCAAAAAAGAAAACAAAAAGGTTGTGCATCTTTCCCATATTAAGCGGAAGATTCATTCCCATTTTGCATATATCTGTAGTAGTGTAGCGAGGCTTGTAGATCCGTAGCTGCGTCCTTGTCTGACATCCCGGTGTCGGACCAAATACCCTTACAACTCATAAGGGTGTTTGCCCATGTTTTTGCAGGGCACAGAAGCTGAATCTGCAGTGGCAATTGAGACAGTGGTACGCCCACTTTTTGAAGCGGCAGCACTCGGTTTTCAGCAGTTAGGGGTTAGGGCGCTGTGACTGAATTAGATAGTGTGTGTGGGTTCCCCTTTTTTAAGGCGCATGTGGAATGACTATATGAATGCGGGTCAGTAGAGGTGCCGGCGTAGTTGTGCTTGCAGAAAAGTTTGCCATCGGTGCGACCGTCATCAAAGTTAACTCGGTCTTTAATTGTTGCCGCTCTTGCGAGTTGTGCTGGCCTATGTAGGACGGTGCCTGGGTCGGTAGACATTGGGTTAAAAGACGGGTCTTTTGCGTACACACCATTCGTATTATTTTGTTTGGCCGCCCGACCGTGGTAAAAACAATTGCGTGCAGCAGGTGGCCGAAGTAGCGAGGATGTGGCCTTTTAAAGTTGGTCGCTTCAGGGAGCTTGAGGTAATGGCGGCGCGTCGTCGGTGCAATTGCCGTGCAAGGGTTCGGCGGCCGCAGGTTCGGCCGATAGGTCAAGGTGCGGTCTTGCTCCATTTTTACAAGTCTGGCCACGAGGCGGATACCATTCATATGAAATCTGGCGCCTGAAACCTCCAAACTTGTGCCTAGCCCTATATATTGGACTTTCATTTAACAGATGTAGGGATCAAGGTCAGCGGGCAGCAGCGGAGCGAAAGAGTGTGATGGGAGAAAGCTGAGGGGTTGATGGTCCCGCATGACTATTCCCCTTAGTTTTTTTCACTTGCCCCCCCGTTCGTCACTGGTCCGATATATGGGACTTTGGGGGTGCCAACGGTTCCTTTTGTCTTTCTCTATTTTTATTTTTATTTTCTCTTACCTTTTTCAATTTTTATTTTTAATTTTTTTTTGACTGGGCCCGGCGTTTGTTTCAGGACCGGCAGTAGAACGGTACTAGAACCAGTTGGCCTAGCTCAATTGGTACACCCATGACCCGTTGAAATACAGATTTGAGTTCGAACTCGGCTTGAAGCAGCAAATGAGTAGAGTTACCGACGGCCGGTCAAGTTTCATGATGATATCCCGAAACTGTTTCACGGTCTGTGTCCTTCGAGATCCAAGTTACAATTGGGATGAAGTAGCGGATATTAGTATGGCCCCAGTGTAGAGAGGCTGAAGTCATCGTTATTTTTTTGTTGTTGTTTTCTTTCGTATTTAATGCCTGATTGTGGGTGGATGGGTGGCAAGCCGAGTTGACCTGCACCCGCTCGTGTGGCAAACCGTTAGCCTATAGGTCACAGCGGCCTGACTGCTAATGGGTTGTTTTGAGAGCTAGGAACGTGAGTCCGAGTCGTTTGGCTACGGGACTGATATAGGCTCATATAGCGCTGTTCGAGGAGATCGAGGGAAAGGAACAGGGAGGCGTTAACGAGGCTGACGAGGACTAAGACAAGGTAGAGGGGATGGAGGAATGAGAACAAACACGGAGGTAGAAGGTCGACAAAGGAAGAGGAAGAATGAAAGCGGGGGTGGCGCAGATGGAGGGAGAAAGAGGACCGATGAGGAAGGCAACAGGAAAGGAAAGCATGCGAAAGGAGGGAGTCATGCTATAATGGCTGCTATGCACTTTCGTTTGAGGTCGTTGTGGTCACCTTCAATTTGCGGTCGTCCTCTCCCCCTCCATAATCGCCCGGCTAATCCACTTCATGGTCATCCTTGCTTGTTTGTGATCATGTTCGTCCCCTCGCTTCGTCGAGGCTCGTTGTGCCTGCGTTCAGGCTTCCAATTTGTGCTCCTTGATCGTGCTTGCAAGAGTACGTGTATTTGGTCGGAGTATGAGCCACGTAGTTGGAAAGAGGGAGATGTCGAAGACGAACGGGGTGGGACGGGGAGAGTAAATAAGAGCTAGCGAGATCAATCCTCGCCCGTTTTCGTCGAGGAAACATTCGGATCTAAGGTTTTGGGAGTGGGCGAGTCCAATTCAGAAGCTTGTTTTGCCATTAGAGCGCTCACATAAGCACCCTGAGGCTCATAGGCTGCGCGCGCGAACAGTGAGGACAAGCGGGGCAAATTGGCGATGCGCCTTCCCATGATCTAGCGGAAGGTTCATCCTCAATGGGGCGAAGTATTTTTCCATGTACTAGTGGAATAATCGTTCTCATTTTGCACATTTGGTAAGTATTGGAGTGGTTCCTTGCGGTGGTGCCAACTGCCTGATGGAAGGTGGTGCTCGAGATAGCCATGTTGCTCGTGTTCGTGCTACTCGTGTTCGTCGACGGATCCAAGTGTTGCTCGTCATCACATCTTGACGGTGCTCGTCTCATTTAGGCGGTGTTTGTGGTGACATCGGCATTCGAAGTAGAGATCCTCTCCTTGTTGTGGTCATCCTGGTCGCTGGTATGCAATGTTGTTGTTGAAGTTTATACTGACGGGCGAAAAACAGCACCTCATCTTTTGGGGGTAAACGGCGGGAGTAACTATGACTATCTGAACTTCGAAAGAAATCAAATTCCTCTTTTTTTTTCAATCAATCAATCAATCAATTAATCAAGCATTCAAAGGTCCGCCGATTTCGATGGGTTGGATCTTTATTCAATCAAGATCCGTCGAAATCGACATATCTTGAATGAATGACAGATTGGTTGATTGATTGATTGATTGATTGATTGATTGATTTTAAAAAAACAAGAAGGAAGAGGAGGAAGAAGAGGAGGAGGAAGACGAGGAGGAAGAGGAGGAGGAGGACGACGAAGAGGAGAAAGGAGGGATGAAGAGGAGGACAAGGAGGTGGAAGATGAGGAGGAGGAAGAGGAGGGGGCGGATGAGGAAGAGGAGGAGGAAGAGGAGGAGGAGGAGGAAGAGGAGGAAGAAAAGGAAGAGGACGAAGAGGAGGAAGAAAAGGAAGAGGAGGAAGAAGAGGAGGAGGAGGAGGAGGAAGACGAGGAGGATGAAGAAGAGGAGGAGAAAGAGGAGGAGGACGGAGAAGGGGCGAACGCGGAGGAGAATGGGAGGGAGAAGGAGAGAGAGGAGGGGAATAAAGGGGGGTCGAGGGGGGGGGGGAAGGGCGCCGAGCCAGGGGAGTGTGAGGCAGATTGTCTTGCCTCAACCCCCTCTCACCCACTGTCCAGCCCCCTAACCCACTTTTTTTCCCCCCCCCTAAATCAATCATTCAATCAATCAATCAATCAATCAAACAAACAAACAAAAAAACAAAAAAACAAAATTGTTATCTAATCGAAGGGGGATACTATAATAGATAGTCGATGTGTTTTTCGCAAAAGATTCTCATATTTGAACCTGTGGTAGCCCTATGTAAGCGCAAAAAAAAAAATATATACATATATACTCCGACGAAACAGTTTGTCACAGCCCCTCGTTTGTTGTCCTTTTCTCTCTCTCTGCCTACGGTTTACCGGGCAGTTCTATTTGTGACGATATATATATATATATATATATATATATATATATATATATATATATATATATTTTCGGACATTTTTCGTTTTATCCGGAATTTCGGATAAACCAAATGCCGGATAAAGCGGTTGGATATTTTGGTCAATTCATCCGGATGGAAATGGTAAACAACTTAGCTATTATGGGGTGGTCCGTTGACCATTGCTGCTACTGCCGGAGGAATCCAACTTATTGTGGATGTTGTTAAGGGTTGTAACAGATTTTTGATGCAGAATTAGCCACCTGTTAAGGTCAATTTTTGTGAGTGGCTACCATTGCAGGGCCCTCAAGAGTTTGAAGGCACCAAGGCCCTCTTCACGCGAGTCTGAGTGACCCCTTTTTGAATCTTGAGTGTTTAAACCCCTTTCTCTACCTTTTAATACTCCTAGTCTAGTCTGTTGTTCGGGGGAGGAAGGCGTCGGGTGGGATTGCAATCCACAAGATCGCAGTAAGGCAGTGTGGGGGAACTGCCCACTAATTGTAGGAGCTCTGTCGGAGCGCAGGTGAGGTTTTGGAGGCGGGAACGCTCAGGTATTGCGACGTTTTACGCAAGTGATCCTGTATTTTTATAGTCGTATTGCCTTTTAGCTATTTGAAGTTTGATTGAGTTTTTTATTATTATTATTGTTGAATAACTTTGTTTCATGACTTAATTTGAAATTGGATAAAGGAAATGTGTATGAAAATCCATACAACTTACTTGAAAGCAAAGAAAACAAATTTGCTATGCAATCTGCTTGTGTTTTAGACGCTATGTCTATCTTATGTTGGACGGTTTGGTCCCACGATTCTTTTAGGGTTGTTGAACGGAGGATGAACCTAACCCTAAGTTGGGTGGTCCAGAATCTCCTAAGTTGGGTGGTCCAGAATCTCCTAAGTTGGACGGTCCGGACGCATGATTTTCTTGAGGTAGGTTGAACGGAGCATAGGTTTGAGTATACGTTCGGTGGTCTAAAATCTCTATGGTTTTTTTTTTTTTAATAAAAAGCGTTGAATTCACTCTTAAGTTGCGTGGATCCAGCTCTTTGCTTTATGCTGAGGGGGAATCAGGCAGAGACTAAGCTACCCCTAAGTTAAGGCGGCCTAGTCGTGAACTGTGAGTTTGAATAAAATAAAAGTATAGGATATGAGATAACATATATTATTTATTTGGCAGACCAGACGTACCTCTAAGTTGGGGTGGTCTAGAAAATAAAGCAGAAAAAAACAAAATCATAGTGTAATAGTGGAAGTTGAACGTGAACGGACTGAATGTACCCCTAAATTTGGGCGGTTCAGCGTTACGCCTGTGATATCATAAAATGCAGAGAGTTAGTATAAAAAATATTTATTTTAATGTGAGTAATGCAGGATTCGAAACCTCCCTAATTTTGGTAGGTGTATTGTTTGCCTAGAAGAGATAAATAAGTTGTGAAGTTAATTGTTAAATGTTGAAACTTGATCGTATCCTCAAGTTGGGGTGTGCAATAATGTGACTAATACAGGATCCAATACCTGATTAAGTTCGGTAGGTGTATCGTCTGCCTATTCGAGATAAAAAGTTGTGAATTTAATTGTCAAATGTTGAAAATTGATCGTATCCCCAAGTATGGGTGCACAGTCTCGCGTCGTCAGGCAGGTTAACCATATCCTTAAGTTAGGGTGTTTTAGTCATATGCTATATGTAACTATGTGGGAAGGCTAACCATATCCCTAAAGTTAAGGAAATCCAATTATTTGTCATATGTCAATTGTTTATGATGATTAGTCTTATTTCAATCGTCAAGGCATTTGTCCTATGTATATTGTTTACGTAGACGAAATATACCCCTAAATTGGGGCGGTCTAGCCACAGATTATGGTAGGTTAAATATGTCCCCAAAGTGAGGCGGCTTGATCCTATGCCTTATGTAAGAAAGGGTAAAGGGTAACAATTTATAGTTGAATGAGTTTAGAGTGTTTTGGCAAAGGAATTTGAGGGTTGGTGAGAGATATTATTATGCGCACTTGCGTCTCATGTGAGGATTGTTTTTTTTATTATCTTTTTGATAGTTTAGTCGTTTTAGATACTCGCAAAAGAAACAACTAAAGAAATATGAAGAGAGGGGGAGGTTGGGATAAGGTAGGCTGACCTTATCGATGATAAGAGTTTGAGTTAGTTTATGATACTCTCATAAGTTTATCCCAAATTTAGTTGCATTGTGCTTTCTATATTTGACTTGGTAGAAATTTTGGTAACCCACTTTCTTAGAGAAAGTGTTACCTAAATTATTACTAATTTAATGGAGGTAGTCAAATTCTGCTCTTGCGAAGTCAAATGTAATCTGATGTTATTTATTATCCAGTCAAAATCTATAAAGTCTACTCTCCTAGAGGAAGTGGTGTGATTTTTTTCGCTAATTCAGGGAGGGAAAAAAAAAATACCTTTGCCAACGCTTAATAGCATTTCTGATTTTAAAATTAACCTAGTAGAAATTTTGGTAGTTTGCTTGCATAAAGGAAGTGCTGCCGAAATTCATATGAATAGGAGTTCAATTTATGTTTTATTATAATAATTTTGGCAATTCACCCAATGTAAAGGGGTGTGGTGTCGAAATGCTTATCAATCTCTTAAAGCAATTAGGCAGAGGTGAGAAAAAGGTCAGTAGATAAGTGAAGCTATGATATATAGTACACCGGGAACTACACCCTCCATTTGTCTTAAGCATCGTGTTTCTGACCTGTGTTGTGATACAGGTCTACTTCGACTAGTTTGGCTAGATCCATCAAGATATGTTTTATTATTATTTTTTTTATAACAGGTCGGTTACAACTCTATTTGCGTTTGCGCGTCAACCTAGTGCCTTAGCCCCGTGGGTTTAAATGTTTATTGAGAGTTTCACCAAGAAATTGTCATTTTTTAAAACATGGGTATCTTTGTTGTAAGATGGTGGAAAATGGTGGGGGCTTGTGTGGGTAAGGTGGGGTATGTGTTGCAAATAATGATAGACCTCCATCAGTGCGTAGCATGCAGTAGTTGATTTTATGAGAATGCAAGTATGAGTGAAGATATATAATTTTAAGGTTTAACGATTGATATGGTTATTGGCACGTATTGCAATGTTAATGGATGAGTTACACTTATGACAGGGAGAGGGACGTATGTGATGTCTCACAACCTTATGTCTAAGCTACTAAAACAATTTCTTTAGCGCAACCGTTGTCGGGCCCACCCTCCAATTTATTTGGAGTTTGGGAAAATTGCCTGTTTTTTTTATTTTTTTAATACTGATCGAAATATTAATATTTAAACAAAAATGGGGGGAGGGGGAGGAACTAGGCTTTGTACCACCTGGGTTTTGGGTGGTCAGCCCGTGCAAGGACGAGGGAAGGTCCCAGCAAAAAAAAAAAGAAAAAAAAATAAAAACCTCGAAAGAAAACTATGTTATGCAGCAAACTAAACTGAAAAACTTTTGCTTTAGTGTCAAATGAAATTCTTCACCAAATTTAAAATAAAAAAATAAAATTTTAATATAATTTTTATTATTATTATTATTATTTTTTTGCCCGGTCGGGCAAGTAACCCTGGGCCACTTTGATAACCCAGGAAAGAAAAGGCGAAAAAACAAACGAAATTAGAAAAAGAAATAGGGGAGGGAAAATTATACAGGACCGCGGTTAAAAACAAAACGGACGCTAAGGGGTGGAAAATGAATTGTGGAACCTTTCTCCTGAAGGTTATTATACGGGACCGCGGTTAAAAAAAAAAAAAAAAAAAACGAATTGAAGGGGGTAACTTTAGGCTTGTCCAATGTGCTGTGTGGTTAAGTGCTTACTAATTTGATCTGTTTGAGGGGAGTAGGGTTTGAAAATTTTCAACCCGAACTCTACCTACGGAGGATATCTTTTAGCTTCGGTACGTCATTACCTCTTGTTTCTTTGGTGGACAACATATAGACGGAATTTAAAAATAAGAAAAAAGAAAGAATAAAGCAAAAGAAAAAACGGAAAGGGAAAACTGGAAAAGCAATTCATTTTGATATATGGGTATTTTTCTCAAACCGGATATGATGTTCGGTGCTTTAATTTTACCTTTTTTGCATGTGTGCGTGTGAAGGGTTTTGTACATATGTGCCTTCCATGACAAACATTATCTGTCAGGCAGGGTTTCGGTATGAAGATCAGCACATCGAGAGACCCTCTAGCAGGATAGGATACCTAATGACAATATATGCACCTTGACAAGGTGTAGCCGAAATGTTTCATACGCTTGGTGGAACTCCCTGTAGGCGCGAGACAAACACATCCGTTCGCGGAATGTCGAAAAAAACTATGCCAGAGCATCTATGCCTCCAATGCAGTTGCGGTATGACCCAGAATAAACACAAACTAACAGCACAAGCAGACACAGAAGAAAGGAAGGAAGGTAAGATAATGAAGTAAAAGGGCAGGGAGGCAACGCATGTTGGATAATAAGCCACAACATGTCACATAGATAGGACGGTACATAAGGCAAAAGCAAAAATGTTGATACAAATCATAGGATGGAGGGCACGGGGGTGTAGAAGGGTAGATGATAGGTAAGCACATAAGGCAGCGAAATGACATTTACCAAAAAATTGAAAAAAATACAAATTGATGATGATAGATTGCTTCTCCAAGTGGCACCTACTTAACAGGAGGTTGAACCCTCGACAATTTTTGGAATTTCCTTAGTGATGTTATCAATCATGAAACCTTTAACCATTGTTGCAGGTAGATTATGCACAAGTATAACGTAGCAGTGGACAATAACCTCAATGAAGCATCAGACAATGCTGCCATAGCAACTCAACTGCACAACATTGAAGCAACACAATTGCACAACATCAAAATTACCACAAGACTCTGTATGGAGTCTGCCCACCGATTGTGGGAGCTCTGCCGGAACCTAGGCGAGGTTTTGGAGGCAGGGAACTGACAGGTATACCTTTCTCTATCTGTATGACCCCCACTATACCTCTGTCTGACTACTTCCCTTTAGTTTAATTGATGTATGTTTCTGTTTCCCCTATGATTTTGCTTTCGTTCAGGATTAATAAGACTGAGTGGAAAGAATATGTGTGGAAAACTTAAGTTTCTATTTATTCTGACTGGAAGCAGACTAAGGGATGAACTGGGGAGAATGGGAGGAAGGCAGACTGCATGCGCTTGATCGGGTCAACCAAAGACCGGACATTGTTTCTAAGCTGAACGGCACAGGGCTAAATGGTGAGGGCTATGTTTTGTTTGGCTGTTTTCTGAACGGTCTGACATTGTTTCTAAGTTGAATGGTCTAGTTGCCGTGTATATTTGACTGTTTTCTGAAAGGGTCAGACATTGTTTCTAAGTTGAATGGTCTGACAGTTATGTTTATTTCTCGGGGTTTGTCTGATTTAAGGGTTTAAGTTCCTGTTTCATTCTGAGGGATTGTTTTTAAGCTGAATGTTTTAGCCTGAAGACCACGCACATAAAATTAAACTGAGTATAACAGAAAGTACATTACTTATATTTTCAGGTGAACCAGCAGTTGGACATTGTTTCTAAGCTGAATGGTCCAACGATAAGCCATATCACTGAGAAAAGAAAGGAAAGTACTAAATATAATTGGAGTTTGATTAAAGGGTTTAAGTTCCTGTTTCATTCTGAGGGAGGATTTCTGGTTTAAGGCTAAGCATTGTTTCTCAGTTGAATGGTTTAGCCTGAAGACCACATACAAAAAATTAAACTAAGTACAACAAAAAATACATTAGTTATATTTGCATGTGAACCAGCAGTTTGACATTGTTTCTAAGCTGAATGGTCCAACGCTAAGCCATGTCACTAAGAAAAGAAAGGAAAATACTAAATATATTTGGAACTAATTTGGGCAAGTTTAGCATTGTTTCTAAGTTGAATTGCTCAGTCCCCTCCCCATATTTTTATGTTCCTTTTTGAAAACAAAGTCATCTGAAAGATTCATGAACTATCTATGTGGATTTTTACTTGGGGATGATGAAAGTACTTACGCCTTGTGGTTTGGTCATGCATGTGGCTGAGTGAGATTACTACTTGGTCTGAGTTTCAGTTTGATAGATAGTTACTTTAGATGTTCGTCACGTGCTAGAACCATATGAATTAGTCTCAATTTTTGCATTTTCTTAGCTAAGTTTTTTCACTTCGATCAATTTTTGCATTTTCTAAAAACTTTTATTATACTTGGTATTGTATAAATCTTGGTAAGTCATTTTCTCGACGGGAATCGCTACTGAAGTTTTTACAAAACCAAGGATTTAGTCAGAAAGAGTCCAATTTTTCTGACTTTTTGACTTAGTAAAAACATATGAAAAACCTCATTTTTCTAAAGGGAGTGCTGCCCAAATTTTTGCCAATCCAGGTAGTTAGACAAAATTGGACCTTGAAAAGTCAAAGTCACTTCAGATTTTTAATTTAGTTTTGTATAAATTTTAGAATAAGCACTTTCTCCACAGGAAGCGTTGCCGAAATTTCTACAAATTTAAGAGATCAGTGAAACTTTCGTCTTGAAGTCGAACTCAAGTCTAGCTTCCGAGTTCTTATCAGACTTAGTATAAATTTGGGAAATCTACCTTTCTAAAGAAGATGTTGCGCAAATTTTTACTAATTTAGAAAGTTAGACAAAATTTTGACTTTCCCGAATTAAGGTTTGGTTTTTGTTTTCATATTTGAGTTATTATAAATTCTAGAAAAACATTTTTTCTACGGGAAGCATTGCCGAAAATTTTTTAGTTTAGGGGAGTTACATTATATTGTGACAGGTGACAATTCTGACAATCCATTCTGTATAGAAGAGATTCTACCAAAGGTCTACCTTTTTGTTAGATACTGACTTAGGGGTGCAATCAGGATTAGTTAAATAAAATGATTCTTGGTGAAATTGTGATATGGAGATTACCCTTGATTTGGACTCATAAATTTAGCTTGGGGATTTGTCTGTCTTGTGTTACAGGTCCTCTTGAACATTTGATTCGAAGCCAGAACTAGATTTAGCTTGATCCTATAAGGATTACCTTCTATTATCACTGGTAACAGGTCGGTTGCCGATTCGTCGGTCTATGACTCAATTCCAACTCACCCTCGATACTCAACCTAAAAGGGCTAGCCCTGGAAATTTTTATTGTTTTATTAAGGTTTTCACCCGGATTTTTATTGAATGGTCATTTTACAAAGGTGCTAAGTATTTAATTATGGAAGGTTGGACAAAGGTTGGGGTTTGCATGGGTAAGGCGAGGGTATGAGTATAGAGATTGGTTGAGGTCGACTCTGTGTAATGTGTGAAATTTTGGTTGATTCTTTGATGTGATTGTAGGTATGTTCTGTGGTTCGGATTTTGAATTTGACTGCGTGCGATCACACATGTATATATGGCTATTAGGAGTCTCAATGTGATCGTAAGAAGTGATCGTCATATACTTATCACCCTTTTACATATATGTATGTATGTACTTATATTGGGTGTTCGCGTGGCTTGAAAGGCCTTTGCTTAAAGGTTTAATTGGGGTTGAGATTGGAAAAAGGAAAGAAAATCCTTCTTTTTTGTGGTATGCTTTTTAGTGATTTCTTAGTTGCGCGTTGGTCCTGCGCCTGGATTCAAGGTTCTTGTCGAGGACATTCCAAGTCCAAAACTCTGCATGGAAGGGATTTCCCCCCATGCAGAGCTTATTTGACCTGCCTGTCGAGACATTCAACTAAAGGTTGGAGGTGTCTTGGAGGCCGCACGGCTATTCCTTCAGCCGTGCAATATCGTGAAGGTATAGACTCTCACGATACTTCACACTTGAGTGTCATAAGCGGTACTCGGATCCACAAATGACCGTTTGATTATGGGCACTACAGAGTACGCCATCATTGCGACTGCTTGCGTATTCATGCATTGCTAGTCGATATGGGAAGACCTTGCACCCGCGCAGTTTTATACAAAGTCTCGCGTGCGACGCCTATCCGATTTCCGCAGCATAGAGTTATGGGATGGCTACTAAGGAACCAGGGAGTGTTGTCGCATTGTTTGTTCTGTGTCGTTCTGTATATATATGTATATGTGCGTGCGTGTTTTTTTTTATTTTTATGTTCTTTAGAGTGGAGTACGCGTAGATACGTGGGATACGTCCTAGTCGACCGGCGACGAGTCGCGTTTGGGACCTCAGCCTCCCAAAATGTCGGTTTTTGTGCGGGTTCGATAGAGGCGTAAAACCACACGTACCCTCTATGCTACAGCGTACGAGAAACGTCCTCGGGTGATCTACCTCTGTGATTGCATCTGATCAACTTTCATACTGTGGACTGGTAGCTCGGCGGGGATACGCTCACCGAAGGGAGGTGACACCTCCCACAAGGTGGAGGTAAGTTGTGCCTCGTGTAGACCCTATCCTGTCGTAGGGGATTATGAGAGGTATGGTTGACACACTCAATCGAAGAAGCTTGCTGAAGCTCCATGTGTATTCGCGACGAGGATTAAGACAAACTCCTGCGTGACGCGGCCAGGAGGGTTCCGCCCCGTTTTGTGTGGTGTCGGACCGAAGCGCTCGATACCACGACTCAAAAGTATAATCCTCAAACAAACATTGTGCCTCGATTTCAACGTTTGACCTTGACATGAATGAAAGTTTTGACCTTGACATTTATGAATACCACCTCGAAAAATGAATTATCTATTAACAATGTAAAAATTCACGGATTTTTTTTTTTTTTAAGCTTAACCTATTGCAAAGAAATTTCATGTGTGAAAGAGAGTGTACAATGATTATTTCATTGTTTGTTTATTGCTTTCTTAAAGATGACCCAATTCAAATTGTTTGTTTTTATTTGCAATAACAAAAGTACGATAATTGAATACCTTACGTGATACTAAACTTTCGTTGCACATTCGAAAACTTAACACTTCAAAAAAAAAACACTGCACAAAAAATAGTATTCTTAGTTGCTAACCATTTTGTGAATCATTAATAAGTCGAATACGTTGCATGGGAGATCAGCAATAAACGTTGTGTTAACAAACTTAACAACGTTTGATAATGCATACTTAGAGTGAAGAAATATATATGCTTATAAGAGCAAATATAACTTCTGTATATTTTTTACATTACTACACTAATTAAAACTTTCACACTTTAAAAACAAACGAATATAAGATTGTTATATTTGACGTTAATCAAAGTTAAATAAAAACCTTTAATGTTTTGATAGTATAACAAGAAAATCCTTCAATATATATTTAACATTCGGAATACCAACCTCATAATAAAAAACTAAAGTAAAAATATTATTTTATGTTTTCCTTGTATTTTTAACGTATAAAATAAAGTTTATAAATTGTGCAAGATATAATCCATAGAAAATATAGGAAATAAGACCATCTTATAAATGTTTTCGTCAACACTAACTCATCGGTTTTCGTACCATCATTTTAAATCATTATTATAAATCTTTAACTTTGTGAGGTAAATGCATCGTTGATGAATAAAGGTTTAGGAAAGGTTTAAAAACACAATTTTTGTGAAGGTTTTGATTATGTTAATAAAAAATGTTTTTACCTATGATGTTTTTTTTAGCCGCTCGGGTACCAAACTTATGTCGGGTACCCGCCTAAGGAGAATTTTGAAAAGCCTCAAAGTAAAAAAAAATAAAAAATAAAGTAAATAAATAAGTATTAAAAAATACACAAAATAAATATATTATGTAAAATTGCAATACAAACGACTTTTGCCTCTTGAGGATGAGTTTACAATTTCTCACGGAATCGGAGATAAGAAAAAAAAACAAAATCAAACTAAAGCACCCTCCTTAAAACCAATTCATCGATGTTTATACCGTTCAAAATTAAGTTATACCCCTCTTCCCACCCCTCATAAACTATTTCGCAGAAAATAAAATAAGCCCGGATTTGGGGTCCTTTGAAAGGACGCAGAATATATATATATATATATATATATATATTCAGGGTTGTCAGGCCGAACGTACGGAGGTCCCTAAGCTGACCCGCGAACGTTCGGGTGTGCAGCTCCCCGTACGGGGCCCAAACTTGAAGGTGTTTGGACCCCGCAAAAGAATACTTTGACACCTAAATATTATTATCAGATTCTGAATTTTATTTTGTGAGTTCTATTTGATGTAAGGTATGTCCCTCTTAAGTTTTAAGCCATTTTGTCGAGCCTAACAAAAATGAAAAATCCTCAAAGATGGTGGTGTCAAGACTTGCTTGCCCACTCACTAATTTGTTTTTTTTTTCTTTTCATATTTTGTTTTTCCTTTATTTTGGGCATGAAAAAAAAATAATATTTTTTCAAACTTTATTTGTAGATTTTCTATTATGTAAGATATGCATATATAAATTTTCATAGCATTTGTCAAAGCTAAAAAAAAATGAAAAATCGCAAAGATGGCGGTGTAAAAAACGTGCTCGCCCACTCAATAATTTCATTATCGTTTTATTTTTTGTAATTTTTATTTATTATTATTCAATGTTACCAATCGTCCGATGGCCGGACGTCTCCCCCAACCGTCCGGTAGGGGGGTTGTCCGGGATCCCGGACAATCACGTTTTGGCATTTAAAAAAAAAAAATAGAAAAAAAATAAAACAGTGTTGCGCATGCTATAGAGAACCCCCATAAAAAAATTAAATTTTTTTTTAGCATTTGGTGATAGGGTGCTATTTGGGGTCGGAGGGGGGTACGAGGGGTTTTAGTGGGGATAGGAGGGGTATAGATGACGATTAGAAACTTCGAAGATTTTTATCTGTTTTTCTACTGACTCAAATGAGCGAAAATTTTGGTGGCATACACCTTGTGCAAGGTAGTAG
>BFEA01000242.1:782996-809369 GCA_003427395.1 Chara braunii
CGCATTGAGAAGAGGTACCAAATGTTCGGGCGTTCGGCCCGTCCCGAACATCGGCAACTATATATATAGGGTCACCAGCCCATACGTACGGAGGTYCCCGGTCCGAACCCGACGACGTTCGGCCCCCGCCAAAAAATATTTCGGGGCCTTAAAATAATTATTTGTTTCTGAATTGTTTTTYGTAAGTTCTCTATGACGTGAGGTACATGCCTGTAAATGTTCATGTCATTTGGCTAAGCCAAATAAGAATTAAAAATCGCCAAAGATGGCGGTGTCAAAACGTGCTCGCCCACGTATTTTTTCAGTTTTTTACTTTTTGTTTTCACTTTAGTTCGGGGTTTGAACAATTTTATTATTTTTCGAAACTTTTTTAGTGGGTTTTGTATTCTGTGAAGTACACATCTGTAAATTTTCACGGCATTTAGCTATGTCAAAAAAAAATAAAAAATTGCCAAAGATGGCGGTGTCGAAAACATGCTCGCGCACTCACTGAATTTAATTATCTTTTTATTTTTTTTAATTTTTATTATTAGTATTTGTTTTTCGTATTTTATTTTTATTTCAAATTTGGTATGGAATTCGGATATAATGCTCAAGAAAATCTTGTTGAATTTATTTTTCTCCATAACATTTTTTTTTTTTCAGATTTTTTTTGATGACGTTGTTTTTTTTTTTTTTTTTGGGGGGGGGTCTGCATTCGGCCCGAACGTATGGGACCCCTTGGGCATGCGTTCGGCCGTTCGGGCCGAACGCGGACCCCCCTCCTCAAAAAAAAAAACAAACAAAGTTTTCAAAAACTTCCTAGGCTACCAGAGTGGCCCGGGGTTACTTGCCCGGCCGGGCAAAAAAAAAATAAAATAAATATCTTTAAATTTTATTTTTTATTCTTAATTTGGTGAAGAATTTCAATGTGACCCTGGCGCAAAAATTGTTCACTTTATTTTTCTGCATAACATAGTTGTTTTTGGGATTTTTTGGATTTTTTTTTTTTTTTTTTTTTTTTGCTGGGGCCTTCCTTGGTCCTTGCACGAGCTGGCCACAGGGGACCCCGGCGGCCCGGCTGGTAGCCTAGAAAACTTCCGAAAAAAAACTATGTTATGGAGAAACATAAACTTAACAGCATTTGCCTGGGCCCTACATCCAAATTCTTTACCAAATTTGAATTAAAAATTCAATACATAAAATAAACATTATGATAAAAATAAGAAAAAATAAAAAAAGAATTAAAATGAGTTAGTGTGCCAGCACCTTTTCGACACCGCCATCTTTGCCGATTTTTAATTATTTTTTGGCATTGACAAATGCCCTGAAAACTTAAAAATATGTAGTTTATATAATTAATAACTCATTAAAAACTTTTCAAAAAATAATAAAACTTTTTAGGCCCCGAAATAGTTTTTGGCGGGGGCCGAACCTTGAGGTGTTCGGCCCCCGAACGAGACCCCGAACGCCCGAACGTTCGGTCAGGTAACCTTGTATATATATATACAGTGTTGCCGGCTTTCGGGATGGGCCGAACACCCGAACCTGAACGCCCGAACGTTCGGGACGCCCTCTCGACGCGTTCGGACGTTCAGCCGAACGCCGACTCAAAAAAAAAAAAAAAAAAAAAAAAAAGAGTTTCCAAAAGATCTGAAAACAATATATGTGATGTAGAAAAATAAAGTAAACAACTTTTGCCTCAATAGTACATCCAAAGTCGTTACCAAATTTGAAATAAAAATCAAATACGAAAAATAAATAATATTACTGAAAATAAGAAAAAAAAAAACGTGAATGAAATTATTGTGTGGGCATGGACGTTTTTGACATTACCATCTTTGGAGATTTTTCATTTTTTTTTGGCTTTGTCAAATGCCATGAAATTTTATACATATGTATCTTACATTATATAGAACTTATAAATAAAGTTTGAAAAAATAATAATTTTTTTCATGCCCCGAAATAAAAGGAAAACAAAAAATTAAAAGGATAAAAAAACAAATTGGTAAGTGGGCAAGCAAGTTTTGACACCACCATCTTGGCCGATTTTTCATTATGTTTTGGCTTCAGAGAATGCCTTGCAAATTGACAGGCATGTAGCTTATATAACCAAGAAATCACCTAAAAACATTCAGAAAAAAAAAAATAATTTTAGGTATCAAAATAAGTTTTGGCGGGGTCCGAACCCCTTCGAGTTATTGCCCCGTACGTGGACCCGAACATTCAAACGTTCGGGGGTCAGCTTAGGGGCCTTCGTACGTTCGGCCTGGCAACCCTATATATATATATATGCCTACGGTTTACCGGGCAGTTCTATTTGACGATATATATATATATATATATATATATATATATATATATATATATATATATCTTATGATGCAATAACCAACTCATTGATCGACACCTCCTCTACCTTTATCCCACTATCGGTTATGTTGAGGAGACCACCCTACAACCATTTTAGACATTGCGCTTCTATGCTACCACAACCTCTAACTGGTCAATAAATCTTGTGGTGTTAAAAAAAACTTCACCATCATCTCGTCCACAGGGAGAGGAATTAGAGGTCCTATCCCTTTGTTAATTATTAAAACACACGATTCTTTTTCCTGTCACTACCTTATCGACTTTTGACGTTTGTATTTTCAACCTCTACCTCACCCTCATCAGGCAAATATAATTACCCTCCCTTTTTACCGCACCATTTTTATTTTAATATCATGCAATGATCATATATATGTTAAATGATTACTAAAGTTTTTGTAATTTCACCGTTGACGATGTTGTACACGTACTTGTCGAAGCGCATAAATTTTTGTTCTTCTTCTTGCATTTTGTTCACTCATACCTTGTTAAAAAAAAAATGGATAGATAGAAAAGTACATTAAAATAAAACAAGATAGATAAATAAAAAGGTGGAAAAAAATATTCATATAAAAAATAATAAACATATTGACGGAAGATGTGCAATCGTGGGTACTCGGGCACTTAGATAGATTCATAGATAAACATGTATACAGGTTGTTTTCCAACTGTATAAAGTTATTACAAATACATTTGCATTCGTTTCAATTGTATTATTTTCCATTTGATACATTACATGTGCATCATCGATAGTACAACTTAAATAGTTAGAGAAAAATAATGAGATTATATCACCCCCGAAGTAATATTGATAGTAACATCCGGGATACATTAATAATTAAGTTTAAAATCATAACACCCTAATTACCAAAACCATGAGGAGGCGGCGATGTTTGTTGATTGTTATAATGTTGCCAACAATCTTGCATATTAACAACTATTTCTCGGAAATACAGTGTGTACTCAAAAAAAAGTCACAAAATGCTGTGCAAGATTGAGATTCATGACCTTAAAAACGAGCAAACACATTATTATATCTTACTACATTGATGCATCGAGGTTTTAACTCGTATGGACTTGACCTTCTCTGTGGGAAGAGTGCGAGCCGACGAGTTGAACTCGTCATGTATATGACGCGACATGTTGATCCCCTTATTTTTTACCACATCAAATAGGTTATTATCCATTTTGTTCTCCATCGGAAATATCCACTATCATCATTTTTCGTTTGTTTTCTTAGCATATAAAGAATGGGATAAAAGGGTGATGATATTTGTGCCCTTGCAAAATGTGATTTTTTACTATTCGAGACAACGACCTTAAAATAAGTGACAAACAAAAGAAATATCATGTTTATTAGGACCACGCGAGATGAACGAGCGGATTGATACATTGATCGATCACGAAGTTTTTCATGCTAAAAAAAAATTATCCACAAACATTGTGATATTTGTTGATAAACAAAAATAGATTTTGAGATGAATGGGTAAAATGATGAATGAATTGATATATAGGTGCACAAATTTATGGATGAATATAAAAATGGACGAGAGGGTGAATGAATGTATAAATGAAAACAAACATGAAAGATTTGAACGAATTGAATATGATCGGGACGAATTGGGTGGAATCGGATTTCATTGCATCATATTGCATCAAATCGGATTCGAGTACAAGAGATTGTGGTGGATAGTGTACAAGTGGATGAAATTGAATTATGGTAGATTTGATTGCATTTAATGCGAATTGATTGTACAGGGTTCAATTCGAAAGAGTAAACTTATAATTTTTTGGTTTCGATAATTGGTATTAGTTTCATGTATGAATGAATTAATGAATGAGTGAATTGAGATATATTTCATCGGGTCAAGTTCGGTTGGAAACATTTGGAAATAGGGTTGATCATGATCGTTGAGTTTGAGGATTGATAGAATTGAAGTGAATTGAAATTTGTTTAATTGGGTAGGATGCTTACTCAGATCAGGTACAGTTGAAGTGGGTTGGGTTTGATTAGTTAGATGGGTGTAAATAAAATGGATTGATGGATGGATGGTTGGATAACTAGATGGATTGAGGGATGGATCAAAAGTAGGATGAATGAATAAATAAATGGACGGATGGATGCATGGATGGATGGATGAGCGGATGGCGAGATCGATGGATTGATAGATTGAAAGATGGATGGATGAAGGGATAGAGGAATGGATGGATGGAGGGACAAAGGAATGAAGCGATAGAGGGATACATGGATAAATGGATGGATGAGGGGGGTAGATAAACCAATAGATGGATGAAGAGGGTAAATAAATGAATGGATGAATGAAAGGTAGCAAGGAAGGATAAATGCATAGTTTGATAGATGAATGAAAAGAGGGATACATTGTATTCAAGCTGATGTGAAGGTCGACATATTTTAACATTTTTCTTATTGAACCGTATGACCTAATGTTAGGATTTTGTTTGTCTTAACAATTTGATTACAAGATGGGAAACTTCTCGTACATTGTTTGTTGTGATCGTTGGGATGAGTAAGGCCCTCTGGTCGAGAGAAGGTTAACAACAGTCGTATTTTTCATCACCACTTCAGGACACCCTTCACCACTTCAAGATGTATCCGGCCTAAACATGTGGTTTTCAGGGTTTTCGTACCTTTCACCACTTCAGGACCATTCAGGTTTGAAAATCCTGAATGGTCCTGAAGTGGTGAAAGCTCCGAAGACCCTGAAAACCACCTCTTTAGACAGGCTGCATCCTCAAGTGGTAAAGGGTGGTTTTCATAGCCTTGAGACCTTTCACCGCTTCAGGACCATTTAGGATTTTCAGACTGCCCAAAACTCTCACTTGGCCACTTCAGGACACCCTTCACAACTTCAGGATGAAGCCTGCTTAAACAGGTGGTTTTCAGGGTCTTCGGACCTTTCACCACTTCAGGACCATTCAGGATTTTCATGCTGCAAAAAACTCTCACTTCAGAATTTTCATTTCTTAATTTTCGATTACCCGATAACCGCTTGTGCTCTGGTCAAGCTTAACTCGAACCACAGTTGGGCATACACAGTATCTAACAAATTATGTGTAATTTTTATTTTGGTTGTTGTTTAACATTTTACATTTTTGTAGATGACTTGTCACGTAATTACAATTTTTTCCTTCTTCATATTTGTTATTGATTTGTTACGTAATAATAAAACAAGTGGAGGAAAGGTGATGGGAAAATCGACAGGTTTGGATATTGTCAAACTTGAACAACATGAATGAATGTTAAATTATGTTTTCATGATAGCATTCGATTACAAGTTGGAAATCGAATAAAATTTTCCTGATATCATTTGCTATGGTTGTTGGGATGGCATTTGTTATGGTTGTTGGGATAAGGAAAACTTCATAGTCAAGTCTAACCTGAACCAAAGTAAGGCATAAACCATATGAATTAAACTATGTATTATGTTTTATTGTTGATTTATTACATTATCATAAAACATTATTTTTTGTATTATATTGTTGCTTTGCCACATAACCACAAAATCTTGTTTTTCATATTTTGTTGTTGATTTATCATGTAATCACAAAATAAGTGGAGGAAAATGAAAAAAATGTAGAATAATATTCATCACACTTATCTTCATCTTCTTCTTCTTTTGACGTATTTTCAAAGTTATATGAGTTTTGTGAGTTTTAGTGAAAGCACATAAAGGCATGAAGGATAGAAATGAGCAAAAAAAAACACAAGTCGTGAAAACGACGAAGAAGAAGTGCATGATGGAAAAAATAAAACGAAGATGAGGACGACGAAGAGACATAAAAATAAAAAGTTTGTTTTTTGTCATTCCCATATTTTCCGAACAATAGAAAGACATGACGGAAGTAGAAGAGAAGCACGAGTCTGGAAAAAAATATATAAGGAAGTAGAAATACAATAAGTTAAAATAGAAGAAGAATTCTAAGTAAAGGAAGACAAACAAGAATGAAAAAAAAAAATGGAAAAAAAAATAGCTAAGAAAAATAACTATCTGTCTACTGCCCGAAAGGATGAGGCAGAAGCGTGATGCTACGACATTTATGGATGTGCGTAGTTCTCTTTATTTTATACTCTGTGTACTCCACGAAAAGCGATTAAACCGTCACTCCCCCCTACAATAGAAAACCCTCGGCAAAGTGAGTTAAGGTCGGGTTCTACGGAGGGGCGGCGACCGTTCATCACCGACGGGTCTAATCCCTCCATTTGAAAATCGCAACTTTAACGATTTTTCATGCTCGGAACATAAAATCATTTTGATTGTGAAATAATCGCCTCACCTATTCGGCTCATTCCAATTTTCTTATGCAAATTTTATTTTTTCCGTTTACCTAATTTTTTACTCTATGCTACTCCTACCTCTCATAAAACGGCATTACCAATCCCCCGAAGTGGCAGAGTGGCGATCTAAATTTTCAAGGTTTTTTCACGGTCATTTTAAGAAGCATCCCACACCTTTTAAGTGAGAAATGTCACTTGTCCATAGAGTGGGAAAAAAAAGGATTACAATGGCCTTAAACCCCAAGGTAAAAGTTTGTTTTCATGCAAAATGCATTTTTTTCAGTTTTCAAGATTTTTAGGATTTTGAAGGTTTGCCTAAACAGTTATTTTTGAAACTCCAACATACACCAAACTTAGTACACGTAGACCTCGACCGAAAATAAAATAAGGGGGGGGGGAGGAAGCCGAAAAAACTTATTCCCAAATGAATTTTTTAATGTTGGCCTATGCTACCAGACTGGCCGTCTGGGTCGCCATGTTTTCCCAAGTGGCCCGGTTTGATTGTGAAATAATCGCCTCACCTATTCGACTCATTCCAATTTTCTTATGCAAATTTTATTTTTTTCATTTACCCAATTTTTTACTCTATGCTACTCCTACCGCCTCACCTATTCGACTCATTCCAATTTTCTTATGCAAATTTTATTTTTTCCATTTACCCAATTTTTCACTCTATGCTACTCCTACCTCTCATTAAACGACATTACCAGTTCCGCGAAGTGGGAGGGTGACGATCGAAATTTTCAAGGTTTTTTCACGGTGATTTTAAGAAGCGTCCCACACCTTTTAAGCGAGACATGTCACCAGTCCATAGAGTGGGAAAAAAAAAGGATTACAATGGCCTTAAACCTCAACGTAAAAGTTTGTTTTCATGCAAAATGCATTTTTTTCAGTTTTCAAGATTTTCAGGATTTTCAAGGTTGGCCTAAACAATTATTTTTGAAACTCCAACATACACCAAACTTAGTACACGTAGACCTCGACGGAAAATAAAACAAGGGGGGGGGGGGGAGGAAGCCGTAAAAACTTATTCCCAAATAAATTTTTTAATGTTGGCCTATGCTACCAGACTGGCCGTCTGGGTCGCCATGTTTTTCCAAGTGACCCGGTTGTGCAAGGACCAAGAAAGGTTTTAAAATAAATAAATAATGATAAAATAATCCAAAAATAAATTATGTAATGTCAAAAAATAAACTGAACAACTTTTGCCTCAGGTTCACATCGAAATTGTTTACTAATTTTTTATTATTATTATTTTTTTGCCCATTCGGACAATGGTCCGGAGTCATTTTGGAAGTCGAGGTGTTGTGGGGATTAACCAGGTCTAGAATGTGGGGATCCCTATTAACCACATGTGTTTTTACATCCTTATGAAGTGTGTACTTCTTTTTCTTATTCTTTAAATAACAAAAGAAAGTTATAATTAATAAAAAAGAAGAAAAAATACAAACCATATGAGAAGAAAAATAAGTAGAGGTGGGTCAAAAAATAGAAGAATGAGAGTTATCTTCCTTTATACATAAAGTGTGTACTTCTTTTTCTTATTCTTTAAAAAACAGAAAAACGTTATAAAGGATTAAAAAAAAAATAAAAAAAATCATATGAGAATAAAAATAAGTATGGGTGGGGCAAAAAATAAAAGAATGAGAGAGATATATATTTTTTTCCCTTTAATACTAGGCTACCAGAGTAGCCCGGGTCCACTTACGCAGCTGAGCGAAAAAAATAAAATAAAATTTAAAAAAAAAAAAAATAAAAAAAATTAATGTTAATTTTGTAAAACATTTGGGTGTGACCTTGAGGCAAAAGTTGTTCAGTTTATTTTTCTGCATAACTAAGTTTTGTTTTTCAGATTTTTTGGATTTTTTTTTTTTTTTTTTTTTATGGGACTTTCCCTGGTCCTTGCACGGCCGGGTTGCACGGGAAAATAGGGTGACCCGGGCGACCCGGCTGGTAACCTAGCTTTAATATATATATGGTTTCTTTTTTTTTTAATAGGAAAAAAACCTCAAGGATAGGAACAATTCATGAGACAAAAAAAAAAAAAAGATGTAACAGTTGAGAAAAAAATCAATATTAAATTCCCCCTAGGCGGGAGGTGTCTCTTTGTTGTAGAATGAAATCTGCGTTGTGCATATGCATAGACCCTTTTCCGATTACTGATGAGATTACAAGTGTTTTCCTATTACTAGGTCCCTTTCGGGTTAGGCAGGTACTATGGGTCCTCTGAGGTGTACGATTACCAAAATTTGCCTTTGTATTTGGTAATCTTTGAATTAAATTTTCTAAATTGAATATAGTTTGATTTTTTTTTTTTTTAGGTAGCTCGGTTGGTTAGAGCAAAGGACTTTGAAGACTGGTACTTGAGAACATATTGATGAAACAAACAAAATACGAACAGTTAACAAAATATAATCATAAATCTTCGGTTGTAACTGAATGTGTAGTAAATTCATAAATGTTGTATTTAAGGTAGACAACAAATTTCAAATAATGAGAACTACGCTAAACGATTGCAACGAACAATTGACTTTCAACCTAACACTTCGTTGATAGGTAAGGTAGAAAGAATCAAACATGATCCAAATCGTTCTTTTTGGATTGCCCTGGTACGTTGGTACTCTGGATCTACCCAACCTCAACAAAAAAGTAAATAACAGGGAGTCTATTGTACTAATTGTTCATACTTCCTTCGCAGTGTGCCTCTGGTACTTTTTTTTTGTATAATTTTATTTGTCTCATGTATCATTACAACTATCGGGTGTCCATCACTAACTTACGGGACGTATGAACACAATGTTGTTCGAACTCCTACAGTCCAATGACATAACTTACAAAAACTCGATAAACGTGATGAGTATGAAAATGGTGAAAAAAAAAAAAAAAAGATTTTCAACTAACTCTTGTTTAAATAACATTAATGACCTATAAAAAAACAGAAAAAAAAAAAAAATAATAATGATAATAAGAAAAACAAGTATGAATAATGTAACACACTATGCATTATCGATGTACATGAGTATGAAAAAAAATAGGAAGAAAAATGAAGAGAAGAAGGAGTAAAATGGAAAAAAAAAGAAAAAGGAAGTAAAAGAAGAAGAGGTAGACACATTATACTATATAAGAAATACACTGTTAAAACATTAGTTTTTTTCATTATCGAATAAAATACACAATATGAAGATGAAGAAAAGAAAAGAAAAAGAAGCAATAACAACGAAAAACGGGGAAAAAAAATAGATAATTTTTATGAAGAAAATATATTGTTGAAAATTAAAATACTATCATTTTTTAATTGTTGAAGAAAACAAATATAAGTATGGTATTGGGTTTTCTGTTGCAATCTCTTTAGGTATCCGACGAAGTAAGGAAAAAATTAGTGAAACTTCAGTTGCCCCGAACAATGTGAGGTGTCCTTACTAATCACTTCGATAATAATAATATTAAGTCATACCACGTATTGCAAAAAAAATAAAAACAATTATATGAAAAAGATTGGGATGACATAGTCATACTTGCATACCACTTCACATCCGTTTCCTTGCGACTCTCTCTCTCTCTCTCTCTCTCTCTCTCTCTCTCTCTCTCTCTCTCTCTCTCTCTCTCTCTCTTTCTCTCTCTCTCTCTCTCTCTCTCTCTCTCTCTTTCTCACTCGGATATAATAAATATCACTTTTATTGCCTTCGTTACTGTCATAATTTTTATTGTTGTCACTTCCTTATTTGTGACAATACAAGTCGATCATTGGCAGGTGGTGGATCTAACCATGGATCAACATGGTTGTACATTGTGGTGATGAGTGCCCCGCTTTAGGGTCCATAGGTGCGGACACTCCATCGTTGGATGCACTGAGGTTTGTCCCCCATCCATCCACCCCATCCCCAACCTCGATTGACATCCAGAGTTATGCGGATGCCACGAACACAATCGCACCCGGAGTATCCTCCGAACCTGTTGTCCAGCGCACCAGTCCGGCACCGCACAAGCGGGGCGGGACCCTCCCGACCGCATCACGCAGGAGTTGGTCTGATCCTCGTCGCAATGCACATGAAGTTTCCACAAGCCGCTCCGGCCGAGTGCGTCAGCCATACCTCTCGTGAGCCCCTACGACAAGAAAGCGTTTACGCGAGGCATGACTTATCTGCACCTTACGGTGATTGTCACCTTCCTTAAGTGGGTGTATCCCTGTCGAGCTACCAGTCCACAGTATGGAAGCTAATTAGCTGCAATCGCAGAGGTGGACCAGCCGAGGGCGTTTCTCGTTCGCTATTGCATAACTTTATCGGACCCGCACGCGAACCAACGCCTTGGGGGCTTGAGGTCCCATTCGTGACCCATCGTCGGTCGACTAGGACGCTTCCCACACACCACGCGCACACCACTCTAAAGATATAAAAATTAAAACGCACACACACACACACACACACAAAACGACACAAACAAAACAACGCACACAATCCTAGTACCTTCAGTAGTCATTCCTTAACTCTCGGATGCGGAAATCCGATATGCGACGCGCGAGAGACTTAGTATAAAACCGCGCGGATGCAGGGCTTTCCCATATCGACTAGAAATGTATGAATATGCAAGCAGTCGCAATGATGGCGTACTATGTAGTGCCCATAATCAAGCGGTCCCTCGGTGGGTTCGAGTACCGCTTATGATACTCAAGTGTCAAACTCTAAGTATTGTGAGGATCTACATCTTCACGATATTGCACGGCTGAAGCAACAGCCGTGCGGCCTCCGTGACACCTCCGACCTTTAGGCTAAGTGTCCCGGTGGGCAAGGCAAATAGGCTCTGCGAGGGGGGTGATCCCTTCCATGCAGAACCTAAGACCTGGGATGTTCTGGAGAAGGAACTCGAATCCAGACCCATGACCAACGTCCGACTACGAAATCTTTAAAAAGCAACCAATCAGTAATGGGAGAGAATTCCCCTTCCTTTCTCAGCCTTGACCTCAATTTAACCCTTAAACGTGGGTCAGTTAGGCCACGCGAACCACCCAAACATAGGTATGTACATGTACATATATAAAAGGGGAATAAGTATATGACGATCACTTCTCACAATCACAATGAGACTCCTCACAACCATATATACGTATGTGGTCGTAGGAAGTCAAATCCAAAGTCCGAACCAGTGAACATACCTGCAATCACATCAAAAAGTCAACCAAAAGTCCACACACTACACGGAGTCAACTTCAATCGTTCTCTATACTCATACCCCTTGCTTTAGCCATACAAGTCGCAACCTTTGTCCAACCTTCCATAATGAAATACTCAGTACCTTTGTCAAATGACCATTCAATAAAAGTCCGGGTGAAAACCTTAATAAAACAATAAAAATCACCATGGCTAAAGCCTTTTAGGTTGAGAATTGAGGATGAATTCGAGTTGAGTCGTAAACCGACAAATCGGCAACCGACCTGTTATCAATGATAACAGAAGATGACCCTCGTGAGATCAAACTGATTTTATCCCAGATCGTGAATGAAATGATCAAGAGGACCTGTAACACAAGACAGACCAATACCCAAGCTAAACTCATAAGTGTATGGAGAATAACGCTCCGTAGCACATTCTCACCTAAGGTCCTCCTACAAGCTAAGCCTAGGCCTACCTCTAAGTCAGTACCCAACGCAAGGTAGACCTATGGCAGAATCTCCCCTATTCAGGGTGGATTGTCAGAATTGACAGCTGTCATAATATAATCTAACTCCTTTAAACTAAGAAAATTTTGGCAGCGCTTCTCATAGGAAAAGTGTCTTCTCAAAATTTATACTAGCCCGAATATGAAAACATAAAAAAATTTTAACTCTTGAAAGTCAAATTTTGTCTAAGTCCCTTAATTAGTAAAAAATTAGGCAACATTCCCTTTAGAAAAGGAGACTTCCCAGAGTTATACTAAGTCTAATTTGAACTTAAAAAACAAACTCGAGTTCAACTAAGACAAAATTTAGCTAACTCCTTAAATTTGTAAAAATTTCGGCAGCATTCCCTTTAAAAAACTGTTAATCCAAGATTTATACAAGTTAAGTTCAGAATCTTAAAGTGATTTTTGACTTCTCAATGTCGAATTTTTTTTAACTACTTGAATTAGCAAAAATTTTGGCAACACTCCTTTTAGAAAATGAGACTTTTCATATTTCTACTAAGCCATATATAAAATTGAGACAAGTTGGACTTCGAAAGGTCAAAATCGAACAAACTCCTTGAATTTGCAGAAATTTCGGCAGCGCTTCCCGTAGAGAAAGTAACTTACCAAGATTTATACAAAGCCAAGTATAAGAAATGATCCCAGAAAATGCAGGAATTGACCTAACTAAAAAAAGTTAGCTAAGAAAATGCAGGAATTGAAACTAACTCCTAGAGCTATAGAATGTGGCGAGCAACTAAAGCAACTACCTATCAAATTGAATATCAGACTAAGTAATAATCTCACTCAGCCACATGCAAGACCAAACCACAAGGAGTAAGTACTCTCACCATCCCTAAGTCAAAATCATTATAGATAGTTCATGAATCTTTCAGAAGATTTAACCCTTATACCCAGCTTACATATGACGTCGTGCTAGACCATTCAGCTTAGAAACAATGTCTAGCCTTCCTTTTGGATATACACGAACAGGTTGCACAACTATGACTAGACTATTCAGCTTAGAAACAATGTCTAGTCGCCCTGAATTGTTTAATATTCAAAATTTAATAGTTTTTTGACTTTGTTCTATAAAGGAAATGAAAATATGGAAGGGGATCGAGCCATTCAGCTTAGAAACAATGCTCAGCTCGCCTATATTATTTCCAATTATACTTAGTACTTTCCTTTCTCTTCTTAAAGATATGGTTTATTGTTGGACCATTCAGCTTAGAAACGATGTCCAACTGTCAGTTCACATGCAAGTATAGATAAAGTATTTCCTGTTTATAATCATTTTATACTTATGTGCGTGGTTTTCAGCCTAAACCATTCATCTTAGAAATAATGCTTAGCCTTATACCAGAAATCCTCCCTCGAAAATAAAACAAAAGACTAAACCATTCATTTTAGAAACAATGTTCATCCTATCCTCAAATCATTCAAAACAGCAAGTTGGATTATTTATTTCAACTTCAGTCAAAAACCCCAAAAGAAACAGACAGACCAAGCCATTCACTTCGAAACAATGCTTGGTCTCAGAGATCAGTTAGACAAACCCTCAGAAATAAACACAGCAACCAGACCATTCAACTTAGAAACAATGCGTGGTCCTTCCGAAAACAGTCAAATAAACATAGCCCTGGGCCATTCAACTTAAAAACAGTGCCAGTTCTTGGTTGACCCGGTCAAACGCATGCAAACTGTCTTCCTCCCACCTTCCCCCAATTCATCCTTTAGTCTGCTTTCAGTCAAAATAAAAAAGAAACTTAGGCTTTGCATACACATTCTTTCCATTTAATCTGATAAAATCTTAAAAGAAAGCAAAATCATAGAGGAACACATGCATACAACAGTCAACTGAAAGGAGATAGTCAAACAAGGGTATAGTGGGTTCATACAGATAGAGAACGATATACCTGTCAATTCCCTGCCTTTTGAACCTCGCCTAGGTTTCGGCAGAGCTCCCGCAATCGGTAGGCAGACTCCCCACAGAGTCTTGCTGTGGTCCTACGGGTTGCAATCCTGCCTGCCGCCTTCCCCTCAGAACCAATAGACCAGACTTAGAGTCAGAAGGGAAGAAGAAAAAACTTTAAGACTCTCAGATCCATGAGAGGTGGCACGAGAGGGCCTTCGTTCCTTCACTCGCCGGAGGGCCCTACAATGGCAGCCAAAATACGCAGCAACTTGGTCAAACTGAAGCCATACTGCTGATCGTTGACCTCCCGATGACCCCCCTAAATCGCAGCAAAGTCACTCTCGCTGAGCTCGCAACTCCTAAGTGCATTGGCCATAGGCAAGTCTGCCTTCCGCGGATGGCCTTCTGCTACACAGGTTGGTAGGACAAAAGGCGTACTGGCCAGTGGGCTGTCCTGAAGTCCCTGCAACTTGCTTCCTCTAGTTCGCTTATAACGGCGTACCAACCAGCAAGGAAGCTCCTAGACCCCGCAATTCGTCCGCTGCCACAGCGAGTAGCGTTTTGGCCACACCGGTGATTCTTCAGGTCTACTGCTCTGCCCCTTCGCTCTTTCACCTCAACAGGATGAGCACAGCCTCGGCTAATAGACAGTCTTCAACTCAGGCCAAACAGGGTTAATGGCACATCACACCACATGTGAGTCTCTGATCTCTGCAGCTGCTCTTAGCTGTTTCGATCGTTTTGGCTGAGCAAGATCGGACTGAATCTTTCGCTAGAACGGGGAGTTATGCAACTAGATGTTGCTCCTCCCTGGTCCTCTTACTAGCAGCCCGCACAGTTTGGCACCGTGGCTTTGGCATTCGGTTCACCCTGCAATAGTTGCTAAAAGCCGCTCGCGCGTGATTGGTTGAGAACTGCCCGCCCTCGCTCGATTGGCTGCGGACAACCCCCCTTCTCTCTCTCTCAATGTGCGATTCTCCGCTGCTGGCCTCACACTCGCATCATCGTTAAGACGAGAAAAATTGGAAAGAATCTCCTACCAAAATCCGGGTAGGCTCCCCCCTCAGCGTTCTCCCTCTTTCATGCAGCTCCTGCACACCGCACCGTAGTATTGCAACTCAATACCTCACATTGTCATCGAGATCGCGATGTCCCCAAACCCTTGGTTCGGAGTTCTGCCTTGCCCGTGTTCGCTTGCGAACGGGTGAGCTTCACTTTTGTCGCTCCGTCCGTATATCGGCGTTGACTTATTTTGTCGGTAAGTGCCCGCTGTCCCTCCCCTTCTCGACATAGCACAAACCTATACTTCCTAATAATAAGATCTACTTATTGACCTTTGATTTTGAGCATACCATCGTTTTCGCCCAGCTTGATAACCCCGGAGTCGTATCCTCACTCACCCAGTCCCGCTAACGGGCGAGTTTTATAGCTTTTCTTGCCCCGCTATCTCAATTTTCTCTAATAACCTCGCGCATGCCTTTTCTTCACTGACTTCTACTCCACTAACATTCGACCAAAACTAATCTCGTATATGAATTTGCCAGACACAAAAATCCCTAGTTGACTCTTCCCCACCCACTTGCTTCGCCATGGCTCGCTCCTTCCCTGCATGCACCCGATGTAGCTCCTCGTCCAGGCTCACTTTCTTCGTTCGCCTCTTCTTGAATGTATCTGGCGCAAAATCGCACCAAATTTGGTCCTCTCTTTCCTTACTACACATTCCCCGCCTTTTTCCTTTCCTCACTCCATCTTCGTAGCCTACCCTCCTGTCTCCTCATCGTCTTCGCACTTCCTTGTTGACATCACACCGCTGGTCGCCTTCGTCTTCTTTTCAGTCCTTACCTCTCCAATTAGCATTGCGCGTCCTACTCGGAGTTTGATCCAAAAGTGTCATCAAAGGGAATACGAGAAAACAGGATGGGCACCGTTGACCCTTGATTTATATGGGCCCTTGCACAGGCCAAAGTAATCTTCTCTGTATCGTTCCAATTTTAACGGATGTCCTGAAGGACACGAACAGGGTCAAAATCCGCGGCAGCCACCAGGGGCTTAAGCGGCCCCCGGATTCGGACTCAAGCTTGCACTGCTACAATTTGTGGTCCTGCCATTGGGCTTGGCCGATCAGTACTGATATTGGCGGTTGTCGCCAGCCTCTCACTACCATCTTTCGGACTTTTCGCACTCAGGCACAACTTCACCCTTCTTGGTTTTCAGTGAACAGACCCACACTCAAATAATAGTTGCGGGTCAAAGGCACGCGCTTGTTGCATACTTGTAGCGTAGCTCCAGGTAGAGCGGACCTCGACACAGGTCTTCGACGGTAATAACAGATACTCACATGAAGGCTTTGAAGCCCGAAGTGGACACAGGTTCCACATACATGTGGTTTCCTCCATTGCGCCCGAGACTGATCCGCCCAGACACAGTTCGCCACCTCTCGGGTCCCAACTTGAACGGGTACGCTCACACACAAACTTCTCACATTCGCATGCAAGTTGTACTCCTCGGCCTGCGTTCCAAGACGGTTAAGGCGCAAGAATCTTGCCAGCATCCTGAACACGCAGATTCCGAACGGTCCCGTCAAAAGGGGCGTGTACTTAAGGCCCTCGACCCCCGTGACGACCGCTAAATCCGGCGTTGCGTCCAAGTTAGCGGAGCGCCAGAGCAAAGATAAAGAATAAATAATAAACATATTTAGAAACTTTTAACCGTCAGAACACGCCGAGCGAGGAAGAAGAAAACATTAGCACCGCTCTGTCGCCGTCGATGGAGAAACCAAGAGGGATAGCCCCGTCGAGCCCTCAAACCCTCGGTCCCTTTGCGCTACTCTGATATCCCCATGTCGTCGCCGCTTGACCTCGATCCTTGAATCTCCTCGATGAAAATCCAACACCGAAACCGAAAGTGCTAGGCCCGAAGCTGTGTCTAGCTTTGACGGAAACCTAAATAAACAAGTATTGCACATATCCTAACTTAATCAGAAATAAAAATCTGGTCGGCGATCACGTCGACCTTCCAATTATCAATAATAAAAACATCACGCACGCCTCAAGCTTGCGCGCCCACCCACTCTCTGCTTCAGTCAATCACCCAGTCAATGTAAACCAAGACTACAGAAGTACCTCGCGCGGTATGCTTAAACTTTAAACCAAGCTTAGTTTTTGTCGTTTGCAAAAATCCAGGGCGGATACCCTTGTAAGGGTATTTGCACCGACACCGTGGACAATATGAATAGAGCAGTTCCTAAACATGGCACTTGGTGTTCGACGATGCTCTGTTACTGACATCATCCACCATCCTTTGTAAGGATCTCTCTCTCTCTCTCTCTCTCTCTCTCTCTCTCTCTCTCTCTCTCTCTCTCTCTCTCTCTCTCTCTCTCTCTCTCCACCGCTAACACGAAGGTCGGCAACACTACCACGTCCCATACTACGATGGCATACGAGGGGCCACCAACCCTCTCCCTGTCTCTTTTTGTCTCCTTGTTACAATGGCAAAAACTATTGGGCGTGCGGTGATGGAACGCATAATCGTCGACACATGGTCCGCTTTGAATTACCTTTTTATACGAAAACATTATAAAGATGATACCCATAGTCGAGAGCCATAGAAGTCGACGTCATCACATGCATCTTCACATACATGAGTTGCAAGAACGATGAGTGATAGTGGAGGGGTGTGCCGGTGATTGGATAGTCGACGGGGGAGAGAGATTCTTTAGGGAGGCGTGGGGTTAGAGGGGGAGTGCAATAGGTGCATTGGGGGGAACGAGGGTGGTGAGGGGGGTTAGTGTGTGCCAACTATGGATTGGTTGTAACCTCCCACAAATAAACACCCTCCCATAAGAAGAAATCGGTGCCAGTGAGAATACCCTTACAAGGGTTTTCACCGCAGTTATTGCAAGTGTTAGAAAGTAAAATTGGTTCAAAAGTTGGGTGTGTCGCGCCTCGGCCAATTTTTTTTGTTATTATGACCAACTGAGTGATCAAGGGCAAAATAGGGAGTGTGTGGGCGTGTTGTTTCGAGACGCGCATGATTTTTATTGTTGATATTATAGAGTCGGCGCAACTGCTGGTCAACTTCTTACCTTTGGTTGACTTAGGACTTAACGATTGTTATTCCGGTCATTACGTTGGCGGATTCAAGTTTTGTTATGACTGACGTCAAACTTTAATTGTCAGGGCCACGGGTTGAGGTGGCTTATTTTTGTTCTTGTTTTGAAAGGATTTTGGGGTTTGTATAGTACATAGTATAGTAAGGTCGGCATGACAGGTGGTAAGTGCGGTGTCCATGAGCAGAGTCTGACCCTTCGTACAACAAGCGTGGGGAGGTGGCGACTATAAAAGTTTAACCGGTAGGCTAAGGTTTAGCCTTGGTGTGCTTCGATGGGCCCACACACCGCGCGACACTAGTTTATATAGGTGCGTGCTAGTGCTTATCCCGGCCTTGGGCTTAGCACTATTGGGTATAGCAACAGATTTTCACCCTGCAGATATGGGGATTGAAGCCAGCTACCAGCACCGATGGAGTGATGGAGCAGCGAAGGGAACCAAGGGGTTTAGGGTCCGCTAGGACTATCCTGCTTAGTTTTATTGTCAATCCCGAAAATGGGTTCGATCGGTGGGATAGAGGGAGTGCCAAAGGTTCCTCCCCTCCCTTTTCTTATGACTTAAAAAATATATATATTGTTTTGTCCCTTTTTTTTGGTACAAATCTCTCCTTGTTCTAGCGGAAGATCAATCCTAATTTCTTCATCCGGTTAACGTGAGTAGCCTCGCTCTATCTTTCTGTACGCATGGCTCGGAAGCAATGCATATTTTCATGTTCTAATGATAGATTCATCCCGATTTTAATTATCCTATCTATGGAAGTAGCCTCTCTCTGTCTCTTTCGCGTAGGGTGACATCTGCATCTGACAGCTCCCCAGTCCATACTCACACCAAGACGCATTTTCAATGTATCTGTTTGTCGCATTGTATCTTCCTATGTTCTAACGGAAAATTCATTTTCATTTGAAGATAGCGTAGCATGCTGTTGTTACTCGCATTGATCGGATTCGCAATACGACTCATTGTAATCATAATCCCCATACTGTTCTTCACAGCTGTCATCACCGCTCCTGCTAGGGTTCGTAGCCTTCGTTGTGGTGGTGACATGTCAGTAACGGGTCATATGAGTGTGGGAAGACGAGCGGGAAGAAAACGAGGAGGTTGGCCAAGGAAAGCGGGAAGAGGGGAATTTGACGTCGGAGGAGGAGGGACCATCGGAATCCAGACGGTGGGTTTGGCCATATGCATGAGGGTAGCGAGGTACGTACCTAACCAGCTTCCTACAGAAGGTTCATTTATATTTTTGCACACCCTGAAGAGTGACGGGGCACTCGTGCTCCTGGTGGTTAGTGGTCGTGCAACTGCTACTTTCCTCCCGCAAGGATATCAACAGGCTCCGAGGTACTGCCTTGACCTCTTCGTATGTGTGGAGTCGAGATCTTGACCAAGTATATTAACGGAAAGACGAAGAGGTAAGTGAAGAATTGAGAAGAAGAGGAATACGACTCCAGGGGATTAATTGGGAAGAAAGGGATCGAGACCTAACTGTGGATGGGGCTATTGTGCACATCGTTTGTTCAAGGATTATTGTGAGCTCACAATCCCAGTGTGAAGTGAGCGGGCGTTCATTCACAATCGGTCGAGCGAGCAAATGCGGCAGGCTGGGAGGAGACCTTGCGATAATTGATACTTCCACTACCTAGTTGATCCTACCAGTGACCATTTTGCTTGTCTCAAGGACTAAGTCATGCTCGTCTGAGTGCGTGCACCCTGCACTATGAACTTCGAGTGACTCATTAAAATTAGTTGTTTTTTTAATTGTTTTGTTGTATTTTTGTTTACAATAGTCTTCTTGCCACCCACGTAACTGTGTAAATCCTAGAGCTAATACATGCAACATATCTCGACTTCGGGGAAGGAATGGTCGAGGGAGAGAGGAAGCGATGAAAACACTTACCTGGTCTTAGCGGCAGCTTGCCTGGTTGACGTTTGCCTATATTTGGTGGATGCTACGGGTAACTTCAGTGCTTTGCCACTATAGTTAGGAGCAGGGTGATTGGGTGATCGTTGTCTGGGCACTAAGCGTCATGAGAGGATAAACTTATTCGTACTTAGGGTAATGAGGAAGTGTATGTTTTCAAATTGACAAATATGTACACTGTTTTGGTTCTCCTTCAACTCTTCATCCAAGTATTTTTGCTTACTAGACAGCATCAATTTGCACATTCTTACTCTCGATACGTGTCTTCGACTATCGTGTCTTCGGTGTGTTCTTGTGATCTGGAGCTTTGGTTCCACTTTGAGCCAAAAGGGCAGCGGTTTCTCCGTGTGCCACCGTATGAAGAGTGTGGTGATCCAGTGATCCCGAGGTGCAATGTGGGTAGGTACTGCCCACTTTCAATCGAGCGAGGGATACTGTTGTTGTGTTTCACCGTGTGTGCTGCTGCGCAGCACTGTAACTTTGTTGTGCATTTTTACGGTGCACTCCTAGTGTTTTGCTGAATTTGTGTAGTGCATTCCGTTGTGTATCTGGTGCATAGCATTGTGGAGGTGTTGTGCACGGAGGTCAGGCATCTTGTGGAGCATATTAAGTCTCACTGAGTTGCTACGTTCCACTGAGGGGTGTTCAATATTCAGACATAATGTCTAGGCTGCATAATGACGGTGTCGAGCCTCCCGGCTCCCACCGTGGGAGCCCTCCCAACCATGTCACGCAGGAAAAAAAAAAAAAAACCAAAATAAAGAGACAACTTGGGATGATGCATAAATAATCACACGAATCGTCGAGATGGACGTGGTCGCATCGTTCCTTCGCCGCTCTAGCCGGGTGCGCCAGCTGTACTTCCCAGGGTCCCCTACGACATGATAGGTTCTCTCGAGGCGCATTTTGCCTTCCCTAAGGGGCTGTCACCACCCTCACGGGTGTATCCCTACTGAGCTATTGACCCACGTGCGAAAGTTTTTACATGCAATTGCAGAGGTAGGTCAGTTGAGGACGTTTGCTCGTTCGCTAGAGTATAGGTACGCTTAGTTAACGCCAAGTGGACCTGAACATTATCTGTTTCCTAGGGCGCTAATCTCCTATGTACCAAACGAATGTTGGTCGACTAGGACGGTCTCAACTAAATGTGAAACCCATAAAATAATCCTAGTCCCTTTATAATTCTCTGATCGTAGAATAAATAAAATCAATACACTTTTATCAAATCGCACAAGATATGATTTTGACTTGATGAGATGATCTACCAAGTTATCATTCCCAGCCTATATAAATGAAGAGACTATTGTACCGCCGCTTCTGAGGCAAAGGCTCGGTATTGACGAAAGATTAGGAAAGGACAATCTAACCTTTGACTTATCGTTTAGTCCATCAATGCCACCCAGCCAGAAATGACTTCTACAAGTAATTTTCACTGCTACCATGCAGATCAACAAGTGATCACGTTCCTGACCAAAGTTTGAACTCTCGGTTTGGCCACACCTCCGCAACATATGCAGCTTGCTTGGAGAAAAGTATTATCTAGTGAATAAAAATTTTATTGGTCGCTTTGTCCCCCTGGGCAGTAATTATTTTTTTCATTCCTCGAATGATGTTTTTATTTTCATCATCAGGTTATTCAAAACAAAATTATAGCCGTTATTACTGCGCAAAAAAAATCACCTTCTAATGGGCTGGAACTTCTTTTGTCTCCAATTTTTAATTTTAACGGTGGCTCATAAGGTGACCACCCGAGAGGATATGAATTCAATCCCCTCGTCGCCCAGGACTCGACGAGGGTTAGTCAACTCTGCGCCATCACACCCCCAACCCTGTAGGAAGTGGTCTGCGGATACTCCTTTCCCTCACCCGAGCCTGAAGACTCGGATCTCAAAGGTTGGGCCGTCACCACCGAGTCGGCGAAGTACCACCTTCGAAGAATTGGGTTCACTCCAAGTCGATAACAGGGCCGGCTTCAAAAGCATACGAACCCCCGCCCTGGATGCTTCCTAGAAAGAGAAAATACGTCCACCACATGTAAGTTTTGACTGTATTTGTCTTTGGAGGTTCAAAATAACTTGGACAAGGGTATACAGAGGAGATAGAAATGAGAACCGTTTAGACAGGTATAGGTAGATAAGGCCATTTAAAATTAAAAGGGTTAATTCTCGAGAAAAGGCTAAGTCTATTTAACTTTATCTGCTTCATTTCAATCGAATTCGTTTCACGGTACACACAGAACCACAGTTTTTCAAAGCACCGATTTCTTTTTTTTGTCGTGCAAGCAGCTGACACGTAAAAAAAATCAATCCTTTTCCATTTCTCCAACAGGCACAATCAATCTCCTTTGCAAACATCCTTCTACCCACCTGCACAGACCAAAGAGCAAAACAAACAAGTTCAAAGGAAACAAGTGCAACCCCATACTCCAGTCAGACTTTTTCATTCACATGCGAACTCACATTTCCTTTGCCTTTTCAATAAACATTCAATTAACAGGGTCAAGCAAGTGTGGGTTCACACAGGTGTGAAGGAAAATATGAGTCAATCAACTGACTGACTGGCTGACTGACCTTGAGTGAAGTTTGATCTGGCTCACTCAAGAAAGCCGATTAATACTCCAATCAAAAGAAAATGATCGTCATAGAATATGAAAATATGCGGCTCATAACTCCACAAGTTGTGGCCTCTCTCCTGAATCACGATCCGCGTCCTCCACCAAGTGTCCACAAAAAAACAACGGTGGACCACCACTCGTCACAACATTAATCGGTACCATGGCTGCCCTGCAGCACCACCGTCAGATCACACAGAAAAAAAAACGGCTCGACGGCGACGCAAAACATCCTCAACATTTTCCTTCACAATTATGTCGCAAGCATGCCGCCAAACGAACAACATTCCCTCCACAAAAAAAAAATATCCACGTCCCCGTTTATTTCGGCAGCATGACCTCACCGGATACATTGTCGTTGTCGCGCCGCTGATCAAATCATAACCCCACGCACATTAAAAAAGATGTCGGCGCCGTGCGGCAAATTCGACAACACATTCCCTCTAAAAATAAGTTGTCGCCGAGTCAAAATTTCGGCAGCGTAACCCCAACACGTCACCAAAATGCCTTTTACTGCCAAAAAGAATCGGACAACACTACCGCACCACTGTCAAAAAATGTTGCCAACACCACCGAAAATCGGGCAGCGCTTCCACGCCGCTGCCAATAACGTTGCCGCCGTCGAAAAAAAAAATTTAAGCAGCGCTTTCTCGCCGTCATCGCAGTTCTGCAAAAACAAAATATAAAAAAAACAGCAGTACCTTCCCCACGGCCGTCGTCATGGCTGCGGCTATGGTAGGCAACACCTCCACCCTTGCTGAGATGGTGGTTATGACAGTCTCTTCTCTCATCCTCCACTGCAGCTCCAACAACTCCTCTCACCAACTGGCCTGCACTCAAGTAGAGTGTGGGCAGCACATCAAATGTGTGAGGCAACTGCTGGTCAGCCCAAGTTTTATAGCTAGCCAAAGGCTGAGGGCAGTTGCTTGCCCTTAGCCAAAAATCGTAATTGGGCCCAACCCTTGATCAAAAACGAGATCAAGGGTTAAAATCCTTGATGTTCCCCTAGGAACACTAGATTTTCAGCCCCAGCAATGCACCTGGCCGCTACCGCAGGCTAGGCGCAGATGCAAATGGTTGAACTAAGTCATTTACAGCAGACTGTTTGAACCCAACATTTTGCCGTCAACTCATGATCCAGATGCTTCTTTGCCCTGCATTTGGTCTTAGACCATTATCAGATTCGCGACCGACTTTTTTTTTTTTTTTTCCTAACTCTTCTTCTTCCTTTCGTTACTTTGGCAGCCTTGTTTTTCCCCAAAGGAGGGAAGCAAAATAAATTAAAGAAAAAAAAGAAAGAATTAATTAAAATAAAAAACCAAAATAAAATAAAACTATCTTGTTTTCCCTCAGTCCTACTTTACTGGCAGTGTGTGCTCAACAGTGCCCGTTGAGCCACCCCACCTATTAAAAGGCAGTCCCAAGTTCAGACCCCATAACAATCAAGTGAGGGTATCAAAAAGTACCCCAATTTTGATGATTTTTAATTAAAAACTCGCTATATAACAAAATCTGAAAAAAATCAAGCGCGTGGATTAGTTACCCACGCATCCACAGAAAAAAAAAATCAAAGTCGCAAAAACTCATTTCGATCATCAAAAAAATGTTGACGCGAACCAAAAAACAAACACAAATAATATAATTGTTTTCCCCCAGGTGCCTTGCCAACGAGGCAGGGCAAATCTCATGTGAGGCATCAACTGCCTCACCCACCTCAAACTCACACTAATGTTGTAATGTCTTGTATTGGGCTACAATCATAGCAAAAGAGATGTTTTATTGTTTGTTCTCATGGAGTAAAACCAGCAGCCCTCTTATATGAAGGGCTGCAGCCCAGTAGGTCGCTCAATACAGCCTTAGGCAGGGTCCGCCTGCCCCCTTTTGCAACCCCAGCCGCATTGTCGTCGACACGACGGCCGCTCAGTTCCACGACACGCATGTCGTGATCACATACATGATATGGTCACCATGTATAACTCACCTGGACCCAGGAATGCGCAACCTACGTCGCGCAACATCCTTTAGGTAGGGTCGTCTGGTTATAGGTCTTCGTCGACCGCATACCTCCGTGGCTTCGACAAACGCGAAGCATTGCCAATTACTATCGTTACCCTCGAATGCCACAATCGTACGGACTAAAACTCAAAAACTTTTAGTCTCTCAGTCATGGTTTAGATCTGAATATACTTTCGGCAGATAACTTATCTCATCAAGTTATGAAGCTCGGATAACCCTTTACTAAGTCAGACATCGTCCGACATTTAAAAACACGGGGCAGATACCCTTGTCAGGGTTTCTGCACCGACAACAGTTTGGTCTGAGGTGAGACGTTTCGGATTAGATGGGCGACCAGACTCTTACAAGGAGGCCATTGTTGTGACTTGGAGGCCGATTATAGTGTTTTTACGCTGTTTTTGGACCGTGGCTTAACCGTCTTATTGTGATTATGGTCGTCATTGCGAGACTCTCTAGAGTTTGAAGATAACAAGGCTCTCTCGCGCGAGTTGAGTCGTCCCCTTCCTATATCTTGAGATTTCGAAACCCTTATTTTTGTCCTTCTTACTCCCAGTCTAGTCCTTCAGCTACGAGAGGAAGTCGGCAGGCGGGATTGGAAACATGTAGGACCGCATCGAGGTTTTGTAGGAGTTTCACCTCACCGATTGCGGCTTGAAACGTGAGCGAGGTTTTGGAAACAGAGAATTTTCAGGTATATCTCGTGTTTCTATGTGAGCCCACTAAACCCCTATCAGTACATCTCTCTATTTTGTCTATATGCATGCGTCCCGATGAATTTTTGTTTCTTGTTCAAGATTTAATCCAGATTAAGTAAAGAAAATGCATGCGTGAAAATTCATTTATTATTTTTGTTTGTTTGGATATAGACAAAGAGGGATAAACTGGGGGAAGGTGAGAGGAAGTTGGTTTTGTTTGTGTTGGCCGAGTTTTAAATAGTCAAACATTATTTGTAAGATGAATAACTTTATCGTTTTGTTTATTATGTTTTTTAAAGGACCAAGCATTGTTTGTAAAATGAATGACTTAGTTAGCTTGTTTTTTTACTTGTTTTCTCCACAACCAGGCATTGTTTCTAAGATAAATGGTCTGGTTGTTGTTTCTTTAGGACTTTGACTGCTTAAACTATTAGAGTCAGACATTGTTCTTAAGATGAATGGTCTAACCACTGTTTATTTATGAGGTGATTTCTTAACAGACTTTGAGCATTGTTTCTAAGATGAATGGCCCAAGGTACTCTACTTTCTTTGATACTAAAAAAAATAGTTGACATTGTTTCTTATATGAATGACTCAACTCTTTGGATATTTCTTCCAAGAGAGGTTTAGACCAAATGACTAAGCATTGTTTATAAGATGAATGGTTTAGTCTGAAGCCACAAATACTTAATGAGAACTGAGAATAAGACTCTCTATATTTTTACTATTCACATATATACAGGGTAACCGGCGTTTGGGACGGACCGAACGCCCGAACCCGAACGCCCGAACGTATGGGACCCCTTGGGGATGCGTTCGG
>BFEA01000242.1:809602-820525 GCA_003427395.1 Chara braunii
AAAAACATCTGAAAAAAATATATGTTATGGAGAAAACTAAATTAAACAAGATTTGTTTGAGCATTACATCCGAATTCCTTACCAAATTTGAAGTAAAAACAAAATACGAAAAACAAATACTAATAATAAAAATAAATAAAAATTAAAAAAAAAAAATTAGTGAGTGCGCGAGCATGTTTTCGACACCGCAATCTTTGGCGATTTTTTTTTTTTTTTTTGGCATAGCTAAATGCCTTGAATTTTCAGATTTGTACTTCACATAATACAAAACCCACTAAAAAAGTTTCAAAAAATAATAAAATTGCTTAGACCCCGAACTAAAATGAAAACAAAAAAGAAAAAGTGAAAAAATACGTGGGCGAGCACGTTTTAACACCGCCATCTTTGGCGATTTTTAATTCTTATTGGGCTTAGCCAAATGACTTGAAAATTTACAGGCATGTACCTCACGTCATAGAGAACTCGCAAAAATAAATTCAGAAAAAAACAATTATTATCTGGCCCCAAAATAATGTTTCGCGGGGGCTGAACGTCGTCGGGTTCGGACCCCGTACGGGACCCCGAACGCTCGTGCGTGCGGAGGTCTGTCTGGGGACCTCCGTACATACGGGCTGGTGACGCTGCATATATATATACATATATGTATATATATATATGTATATATATATCGTCACAAACGGAACTGTCCGGTAAATTGTAGGCAGAGAGAGAGAATAGGACAACAAACGAGGGGTTGTGACAAACTGTTTCGTCGGAGTTTCACCGATTCATCAGGAGGCTGAACCCTCAATAGCCTGCAGAATCCCCTCACTGATTACACTGTAAATGATAATCTACCTTAACCAAAATCAAAGTAGACTATCACTCACCCACACCAGATGGAAAACTCTACAGANATAATCTACCTTAACCAAAATCAAAGTAGACTATCACTCACCCACACCAGATGGAAAACTCTACAGACTGTCGGTTCACACCCCATCACAAGCCAGCAAACATCCACGAAACAAAGAAAGGTTTGTTATATATATATATATATATATATATATATATATATATATATATATATATATATATATATATATATATATATATATGTGAACATGGTAAGTCGAGCATTGTCTTACGGTCGCGTTGGACATTAAGCACATAAAGATATATATCATCTGATCATTAAACAATTCAGGCCTGACTATGCACTATTTTTAAGATAAATGATTTAGTTATATGCTCAATGAAGAGAGACCTAGTTGTACAACATGTTCGTGTATCAGTAAGTTTTTGGTTGGGCATTGTTGCCCTATGTAAGATGGGATAAAGGATTAATCAATTGAAGGTTCAACCAACTACTTACATAAAATATAACTTGAATTTTTTTGTGAGAGACTTATCTTGGTTGTATGTGTTAATATAATTTTTAGTTTAGCTTAAGTTATTTTATGATAGGCAGTTGCTTTAGATGATCGCCATATACTGGAATTACAGGAGTCTCATACTTGTCTTTATATAAATTTCGGAAAGACACTTTCATTAAAGGAAGTGTTGTCCAAATTTTTACAAATTGAAAGATTTAATCAAAATTTTATTTTTACAAACTCAACATTTGTTTAAATTCATATTTGACTTAGTGAAAAACTGAAAAGCTCACTTTTTTCTTGCAAATGTTGCCCAAATTTTCGCTAAATCGGAGAGTTAAACCAAATTTGACTTTGTGAAGTTAAAATTATTTGTTTATTTATATTTATTTTTTTATAAATTTTGGAAATCATTTTTTTATAGGGGAAGTGTTGTCGAAATTTTTATAAATCTAAAAGGTTGATCAAATTTTATCTTGGCATAGCTCAAGTTTTATCTTTGAATTTATATCTGACTTGGTATAAATATGAGAGACCTACTTCTCTAAAGGAGATGTTGCTCAAATTTTTACTAAATTAAAAAGTTGGACAAAATTTGTCTCTGTAAAGTTAAAGATCGTTTTCAAATTTTATATTCAGTTGAGGGAGTGCTGTTGATTTTTTTTTAGTTTCAAGGAATTATATTATATTTTGATAAGAAAAACTTTGACGATCCATCCAATATAGGGGACGCGTTGCCAAAATTTTCCTTATTCTTTTTATACTCATTGAGAGATTTAAATTTAGCTTTATAAGAATTTGAGTGAGATGTGATAGGGGGTTTTATTCTCCATACACTTAAAGTTTAGTGTTGGGATTTGGCGTGTACTGTATTACAAGTCTTATTGAGTCACCTTGATTCAATATTTGACTAGTTTCAGGTCAATCCAACATTGATCGTCTTCTGTTATCTTTTGATAACACGTCAGTTTTTCGGCTCAACTCTAACTCACCCTCGCTGCTCAACCTATGAATTTAAAAAGGGTAGAGTATTTTTTTTTTAAAGGTTGGATAAAGACTGGGGCTTGTGTGGATAAGGCAAGGGGTATGAGTGCAGGGAGTGGTTGAACTTGGCCCCGTGTAGTGGGTGGTTTGTCGATGATTGAATTTTTTATGTGATTGCAAATTTTTTTGGTGAGTTGAAGTTGGGATTGACTTTGTCTCCTCTCATGTGTATATTTTGAAGGGAGTCACATTGTGATTGTGAGAGTGATCGCTTCGTGTCTTATAACCCCGTTATAACTTTATGTTGCGGATTCCGAGAAGTCTACTTCCAAAAGATTTGTATTGAGAGGAAGAGGAGATCTTTTTTTACCTTTGCTTCTTTTGATTTTTTTTTTAGTTGGACGTTGAGGTATGTGGCGACTGTCAAAGTCAAACCCCTTTACCTGTTTCCATACCTCTGAAGATGGAGCTCTTTTTTCAGGGACATAGACGTTTTGTCACCTCAAAGGTCCGAAGCCCATCTACCACTCCTTCCTGTAGGATCCAGAAGAGGGTAGGTCTCACAATCGCACTTGCGATTGTCAAGCGTCAAGAAATTAACCTTTCAAGAGATGTGTTAGCCGACGCTTAAGTGTTGAAAGCAACCCTCAAAGTCATCGAGGGCAACATGATTATAGGTACCACATAGTACACCATCCTCGCAACTGCTTGATTAGCCATGCATGGCTAATCAATATGACAAAACCAACGTCGCAGCGACATTTATTAAGAGTCTCTCGAGCGATGCTCATCTATCGTCTGTTATCAAAAGGTTAGTGGTTGGATACGAAAAAGGGACTAGGAGTGATTTACGTTGGGACTCTGATTTTATTGAACTATACCTCGTGGTTAGATGGATCGTCCTGGTCAACTGACTTAGAGTCGAGTTTGGGAGATTTGGCCCCAGAGCGTCAGTTCGCGTATGGGTCCGATTATAGCATTCGGCCGAGCGTACCCCCTATGCTTCAGCGTAAGAGAAAACGCCTTCATATGGGCCACATTTGCAATTGCACTCTAGCAACTTCCGCACGTGGTTCGGTAGCTCGGCGGGTATATGTCTATCCAAGGGTGGTGACAGCCGCTTGGGCAGAGGTAAGTTGTGCCTCGCGTGGCCCCTATCTTGTCATAAGGATTCGTGAGAGGTGAGGTTGGCGCACTTGACCTGAGTAGCTAAAGCTCCCTTTCGATAAAAGTCCTGCGAAATCCTGCGTGACAAGGCCAGAAGGGTCCCCCTGCGGGACCGATGATCTCGACAGTGGGAAGATGGCGAAATACATTCCGTCTTAGGAAAACAAAACAATAAGTCATTTCACATATAGAGGTTCGTTGTTGTACTAACCTCACAATTGTCGTGATGGATGTAGCCTTTACAATGATTAGTTTCCTTGTCGAAAGTGACATCCAAGGTCGAGATTGGGTATGCGCAGGGATAGATAGAGAGAGAGAAAAAAAAAAAAAAAAAGAGGGAGACGTGTTGTGGGAACGACAGAAAATGTTCCCTCCCGACTGCCATATCCCATCGAGACCGCAACGAAGTTGACAGACCGACATCCTATCCGTTAGCTTTTCATCGCGGTATCCAAAGACTCACAAGTTGATGACACTAATGTAGTATACATACACATAGAGAGAGAGAGAGACAGAGAGAGAGACAGAGAGACAGAGGGAGAGAGAGAGAGAGACAGAGAGACAGAGAGAGACAAAGAGAGACAGAGAGAGACAGAGAGAGAGAGAGAAAAAAAAAAAAAAAAAAAAAAAAAAAAAAAAAAAAAAAAAACCTTGACAGGGAGGTATATCGATGTGAATGAGAGGGTATAATGAAACGATAACAATCCGTTCACAAGTGGAACAAAACCTATTTTGTAAATGGTCGTGGTAAGAATATAAAAAAAAATATATTAATAATAAATGAATAAGGAAATGAGAAATGAAAATTTAAATAAGCAGTACGAAAATAAAAAGTATGAAATGGGTCTAGAAATAGTAAAGAAAAGATGAACCATTTTTTGTTTGCATTTTTTTTTCAATAAAAGGCAGGATATGTCGTCCAACCGGAGGTCGAAATTCAAGAAGCCAACTTTGGATTTCAAAAGGGGTGATTTCGTGGGTCCCACAAAAAAAAACTTTGGTGTCAATAAATTTTGTTCACCTACCGCCAACGTAAATGTCATTTTGGAAAAACATGCTACCGGTCCCCTTTAATTTTTGACGGTACCACCTTTCACGGACAAACTTCGAACTTCCTCAGAATGCGGTACAACCTATAACGCATCCTCCGGAGGCTAGGCGCCACCAGACCAAAAAGGTTGGTGGCACCAGGCAAAATAGAAAAACAAAAAGTAAAAAAAAAAAATGTTTTGGCAAAAATTGGCGATACATGCATGTGACTCCCCGTAAATAAGTCATGAGCTCAATCCCCTCATTGTAACATCTATTAGTGGCTCAATCCCCCCTATTAGTAGCTCAATTCCCCCACTGTGTATGTAAAAGGGAAAGGTCCTCGCGTTGGAGTTATGCCAACTGTGTCATCTCAAAATGCCATGCTCTGTGAAAATAATAAGGTTTTTCTTCTGCCACATCATGTATCTGTTCTTTTTAGTTTTTCTTTTTAAAAATATCCCTCTTTTATATGTGGTGTTTTCTGAATGTCGCCCTTATACCTTCTCTCAATTCCTCCCATTGTCTTTCAATGTTCTGCATGCCGTCTATTTTTTCTCTTGGTAGTTTTTTTTGTTGTTTTATTTTTGTTTATTGGATGCCGCATTCGAAGGGACTTGAATCGGGCAATAAAAGAAAAAGTCCACAGCCAATCAGATCGACGAAAACAACTATTTCTTGCCAATCGCAAGAGCAATCCCTTGGCGTCCCTCAATGCATGCACTAGTGAAAAAACAACGAACAACGTCTGTGTCATTGGTCGTGGGGTAACGTTGTTGCTCTTTTGTTGCTCATCGAGCCCTTTCAACTACCGCGAGTCATCGCCTGATCGAAAAAGTCGCATCTCAAGACCGGAAAAATAAAAAACAAAAAATGGGAAACACACCGTTTATGAACAAACGGTAGAGTTATATACGTGAAGGCGGTTTCGAAACCTGAGCAATCGAGGTCATTCCCGGTGCGATTTCCGCACCTTGTTGCCAAAGAGGGGAAGAGTGGCTTAGTCCGTGCCAGACAAGAGAAGAATGATCTACTGACTGTAAGATGACCTTAATCTCTAAGGTGGACTATCGTTCACTCTTTCTGAACCGAGGGAAATATTGCCTTGGGTATAGAGTCCGACATCGCTCTCATTGTGAAAAGATACGCTCGCTTACCAGACCTGCCCACCCGCCTACCCTCCCCACGGTCCCTACATCAATACCAATTGAAAGTCGTTTTTAAACCGTCAATACATTTTTCATCCAGAAAAAGAAAGTATGCCAGTTAAAATGAAAAAAACATGTTACCGGTCCCCTCAATTTTTTTATGGCCCTACCTTTTAAAAGCAAACTTCGAATTTCCTCATAATGTGGTATAACCAAGAGAAGGTTAACAACAGTCGTATTTTTCATCACCACTTCATGACACCCTTCACCACTTTAGGATGCAACCTGCCTAAACAGGTGGTTTTCGGGGTCTTCGGACCTTTCACCACAAATCCTGAATGGTCCTGAAGTGGTGAAAGCTCCGAAGACCCTGAAAACCACCTGTTTAGGCAGGCTGCATCCTCAAGTGGTGAAGGGTGGTTTTCATGGTCTTCGGACCTTTCACCACTTCATGATCATTCAGGATTTTCAGCCTGCCCAAAACTCTCACTTAACTTCTTCAGGACACCTTTCACCACTTCAGGATGCAGCCTACCTAAACAGGTGGTTTTCAGGGTTTTCGGACCTTTCACCGCTTCCGGACCATTCATGATTTTCAGACTGCCCAAAACTCTCACTTCATAATTTTAATTCCTGAATTTTCAGCTACCCGATAATCGTTTGTGGTATAACCTATACCGCATTTTTTAAAGGTTGGGTGTCACCGATGTCGAGTGCATCTGTCCCGCATGGGGACCGCTCCGGCCGCGTCATGCAACATTTTGACAGTTGTGTACGCAGAGCGTTTAAAAGGAGCATTGTCGCCTCGACCGAATGCGCTTGCCACGTGAACCCCTACGACAGGATGGGTCACAAGAGGTACAACTTACCTTCACCTTCGGGATTTGTCACCATCCCTTAGGTGGGCGTATCCCCATTGAACTTCCGATCTACTTGCGAGAACGTTTACATGCGGTTGAAGAGGTGGGTCAGCCGAGGGCATTTCTCGTTCGCTGTAGTATAGGGGATACGCGTGATTAATAACCGAATCGGACCCTATACCTTAGGCCGAGTCGCAAGCGCGAGTTGAAGTTGAATCGTAAACTGACCAGTTATAAAAAATAACAGAGTTTGATCCTTACAAGATCAGGTCGAACTTGTCAACCATTGAGTTGCTTTGAATCAATCGTAACATCTGCATCACAACACAAACCAATGTCCAAGTTATGCTTCATTTAGTGCGGGATGACATGTTATCAAACATAAGAGTGTTGATCCTTACAAGATCAGGTCGAACTTGTTAACTCTTAAGTTGTTTTGAATCAGTTGTAACAATTGTATCACAACAGAGCAATGTACAAGCTACGATTGAGTAAGTGCAGGATAATTTTATCCTCCTACCTTATCCTTAACGTTTTTCAGAAAATATTAAAAATTTTGACAGTATCTCTCATAGGCAGGGTAGATTGCCAAGACTTTTAAAGTCCGAAAATATTATAATTCCTTTATATTTCATGAAATTTTGGGAGCGTTTCCCGTAGAAACGGTGTCTCCTAATAATTTATATAGACTAACTATAAAAAATCCAAAAACAAAATTAACTTATAAAATATCAATTTTTTTATATAACTCCTTGGATTAGCAAAAATTTAGGCAGCATTTCCCCTAGGAAAGTACTACCCAATAAGTTATACTAATCCAAAATTGAAGTTTGATAAAATTCATAACATGTTCAAAAACGAAATTATCTAACTTTCCGAATTAGTGAAAAATTGGGAAGCATCTCCTTTCGAGAAGGTAACTTCCCATATTTATACTAACTCATATACATGAGGTAAATAAAGTCTATAACTTTTGCTTATACAGTGCATTTGCCTACTAGAGTCAGGTCGCCCTTGGGGGGATGACCCAATAAATTGCACCTCTTGGGGTAGGCAGTTCTTGATGAGAACGAAAGGGTTGTTTGCACACCTCAGAGGGACTAAAAGTGACGCTTGTGCAACTGGGTACCGTAAAGGTCTGCCGGTGTGGGATACTCTTAGTTATTGACCCTGAGATGGGATGGGCTGGTACCTCCGCTCCTGAGATGAAATGCCAACTGCCCTACCTCGAACGTGTATAATTTTTTTTCCAAAAACAAATATAAAAAAATTGTCTAACACCTTGCATTAGTAAAAATTTGGGCAACATCTCCCCTATGAGAGGTAGCTTTCAAAATTTATAGCAATAACAAAAATAAGTTAGATTATATAACTACGAAAAGTTAAAAAAAAAAAATCTAACCCCTTAGATTCTATAAAAATTTAGGTAGTATCCCTCTTAGAGAAAACGATATCCCTAATCGTACAGGTCTAAGTCCTAAAACAAGAAATATGCGTAAATTAAACTAACTCTTATTACTCTAGCGCATGGCGAGCATGTAAAACCACTACCTATGAAAAGACAACTCAAGCCAGAATCACAAGCGAAACACATACAATGAGGATAAGTACTCTCACGTAAATCCCAAGTTTTTTTTACAATATTACTTCATTCACTTTTCAGGTGATTAACACTTTCACCCTTGAAGTTCACTTATATATGACATAAGAAGATTAAATCAAAACTTGTAGCTACATTGCTTAGTCCTTGCCTTTTTCATACACAAAGAGAGGGCACAACCACTTTTGTCTTTATTGGGTTGTTAACTAGACAAAACCTTGTGGTCACATTCTCTAGTTCTGCCAAGTGTATAATACTCAATTTATAATATATTTTTGAACCTTCAATTTGAAACAAGTTAATATTGAGTCAAACGTTGTGGTCACATTGCACAATTTGCTTTAGATTACCCTCATTATATTCTTATTAAGTACTCTTTTCCTTTTGTGATAGGCTATAGTCAGACCAAACATTTCGGTCGCATTGTCTAACTAAAATTGTTTATATAAGAAGTATATTATAAACTTTTATAGTGAGTCATATTCTCAATTTATCATTATGTGCGCGACTTCATACTGAGTCAAACCTTGCGGCTACATTACTTAGTTGTCAGTCTAATTTTCCCTCACAACACAAAAAAACTATAGAGTTGAGTCAAACCATTACGACCACATTACTAAACTCCTAAACCCGTTCAGCAAGAAAATAAAATAAAAAACAGCAACGGGAGCACATATCTCGACCACATGGTCTAGTAATGGACAAACGAATCACGAAAGCATGATAGAAACCAGACTAAACCTTGCGGCCATATGGTCTGACTGCGAAGAAAAAAAGTCAATAATAGTACAACAACCATTCTAAACCTTTCAATTATATTGCTTGGTTGCAGAGAAAACAAAAATTAAACGAAGCGGTCAGGTCAAACCTTGTGGCCACATTACTTGACCCCCTAGGGACCCAGTCAAACACAAACAGATCACCTTCCTTTCGTCTTCCCCTAATTCATTACCCGTTTGTTTGAGTTCAGACAATCAATTGAAGATGGCATTGTGCACAGTTTCCTTTAATTTAGTCTGATTAGGTCATGAAAGAGAACCAAGAGCATAATAGGATGTAAGCAGGTAAATCATTTCATCGAAAGTTGTACAAAGATGGGTTTTAGATGGGTTTATAGAGGGAGAAGGAAAGATACATGCCGATTCCCTGCCTCAACAACTTCGCTAAGGTTCCAACAGAGCTCCCGTAATCAGTGACCTAACATCCCACAAAGTTTTGTTGTGGTCTTGTGGGTTGTAATCTCACTTGCCCGCTTTCTCTCGCAACCAAGGGACTAAACTAAGGGTAAGAAGAACAAAAGGAAAAACATTACTAAGACTCTCAAGATATATGACGGATTCACTGAAACTCGCAAAAGAAGGCCTTAAAATCTTGAGTCGCCTGAGGGTTCCAAAATGATGGTCAGAAACGCTCCCTCAATTCGCAAAGTCGTTCCTCCTTACTAAACCGCCACTACGCAGCCTAAAAAAGATGCGTTCAAATATAGCACAGCCCCACTGTGCTCTATTCGAAATGTAGGCAATAAAAATATTGCGCGCACAGCGAGTGCACTGGAATGCATTCAGTAATATGCTTAACAAATGCACAGTGCAAAACACAACAAGCTTGCCTAGCAACCCAGCGAGGCACTACGTGCACAACAAGCCTTGCGAAGCAACGCGCGATAGTGCACAACTCTTGACTCAGAACCAGTGGCAAGCTGCCCAACACAACAACAAAATGCTTAGTTCAGCGGCGGCACAACGAAGTTACTACAATACGATGCAGTGTGGTGTAACGAAAAACACAACGAAATCGCTGTGTGACAGCAACAAGCGGTAAACAACAGTGATCCCTTCTTTACTCAACGCTCAGACTTCAATCCCACATTCGCTTCGAAACAAACACGGATGTCAACACCAACAACTGAAGTATACGAAGATACCAGTCACACATACCATCGCCATGACCAGATACGTGTCCGACAATCTATATTCGTACAAAGGATTTTCAATCAAGCCAGTCAATAAGCCACGTTTTCATAGTCTGTATTCGTGCTATACAACAGAAAAAATGTGGAAAAATTTCATCAAGTTTCCAACTCGGTCGCCGCGCCGGACCAGCATTGGAACGACGACAAATATTGTGGCCAACCGTTGGAGCATCACCGTTTTATGTTTCCAACCGTTTGATCAACACGAGGCCGGCGTGTTTCCAACATTTGTTCAATGTTGGTCCAACGTCTTTCCAACACGTTTCCAACACGTGTGCGTTGAAACAAAAGTGTTATCAGGTTCTCATCACTGAAGTTGGCTACTGCGGGCCAATTTAGGCACAATCGCATTGAATCCACCTGAATTGGCCCGCAGTTGTCAACTGGTGGGTTTGGAGGAGGTGCGCGGGTCAACAATTGTGAACGCGCACCGAATACATCAAAAAATTGCAGCCCACGAAAGAGGATCGCAACCCCGGGCAAAGGAAGATGAGGCCGGCCGTAGTTGAAGGCCCGCGGAGCTCCCTCCGCGGACGATTCTGAATCCTGCTGCATGCGCAGTGATGCGCTCGAGCCTCGGAAGGGGGCGAACGGTTCGCGGCTGTTTGTTCAGCGTGGAATGAGATGGTGCCCATGCAAAGGAACTGCCCCCCGCACTTCCTCCTTTGTGCACATCGCCAAAAAACCCTAAAAGGAAAAAATGAAAAACCAGGTAGGCGAAGGGAAAACACCGACGACTACATAATGTGACGGAACGACCTCCTTGTGGTTGGTCCACCCACGCTCCCATGCCCATCGCCCCCTTTTT
>BFEA01000242.1:869190-882813 GCA_003427395.1 Chara braunii
GAGAGAGAGAGAGAGAGAGAGAGAGAGAGAGAGAGAGAGAGAGAGAGAGAGAGAGAGAGAGAGAGGTGGGGAAGAGGTTCGTCCTCGCCAGGAGAGTGTAGTTTTAGGAGGTAGGTTATTAGCGGACGAGATAGGTCGCGATACGAATATGAGTACTGAGAGAGTTGGAGGTTGGGACCACTCAGCCTGAGATCGGCGAAGGTGTGTACTTTGCTGTTTTGCATCCTTGATTCCGGATGTGGATGTATGGTTCTTCTATGCCTTCATCCCAAAAAAGCGCCTTTTTGTGCTTCCTTGTGTCTGGCTCCATGCGCGCTTGTCTTACCCAGTGTTTCCGTTTGTCCTGAGATCTCTCTCTTTTCTGAACACTGGGTGCCTTTTCATCTTTGCTCTCTGCTTTTCTGAAGCCGAAGTGAAAACGTGCGTTTTCACTTTCGCAGGTAAAATCTGTTACCTAACGTATTTGCTAAATGCTTTTTAAACTGAATTTGTGCGTTCCTGTTAGGTTATCTTTTTTATTTTATATTTTCAAATTTATTTTTTGGGAAAATTGTTGAAATACAAGAGTTTTTTTTTTTTTCCCTTTCGCTTTGGGTATTTCGTCAGATACCCGTAAAACACAGGGTAATGCTGAAATGCCCCAAACTTTTGCAACTGCCCCCGTCCCGCCCATCGGCAATTTTGCCATATGCCCTCGCCCTCGGCTGCAGGGCCGTGCATTTCTTTTGCAATATTCAGAGTCCAACGGTCAGAAATACGGGGGCATATAGACAAGTTGCCCAGGGCCCCCAGGGGGGTATATGTGAAAGATGACAGGTCCAATTGGCGGGCGAGTGGGGTATTTGGGCAAGTTTCCCTTCTGTCGTCATAGGGGCATTTCGACATCCCCATGCCATTTAGGGGTATCTGACGAAATACCCCAACTTGCGAGGGTATTTCAACAATTTTCCCTTTATTTTATTCCCTTTTTCTCTTTTTTCATCTTTCACTATCTTCACTTGTCCTACGGTTGCTGAATCTTTTATTTTATCAGTTTTTATGCATTTGTTTTTTATTACGGTTGTTAAATCTTCCGTCTTTTTTCGTACTAACCAGGTGGGATACGCAGATTGATTTTTTTTTTTTTTTTTTTTTAATACAAAAGATCACTTTTATTAAAGCAAAATCACAAAAGGAGGCCGGGAATCCCTCCACAAACAACCCGGGAAACGGGCTGGGACCATTACCCAGCTTAGGTTCAGGTGACGGACCAAAGTGATTCTGCTGGGCAGTATTACCGTCTTCCCCGTAATACAACGTATCCTCATGAAGACTGTAAGCACCCTAATGAAGACTGTATCACACCGGAAAGATGGCTTGTATACATTCATGATGAGCATGCGTTGTGTTCGGGGGAAGACGGTAGTATGGCCTTTCAGTCAACACGGGTGTGAGTGGGTTTTGTGTGGGGTGTGGGAGAGTGTTCGCTTCAGACACTTTTTTTCTTTCTTTCTCGATTTATGCGTGTCATCCTTGAAAGCGCAGGGGCAAGGCTAATCTTCTCTGTATCGTTGCAGTGTTAACCGATGTCCCGAAGGACAGCAGACACTTCTTTCACTCGATGCGCGGTGGGGGTGGAAGACGGAAAAAAGGGAGGGGCAAAATGCTTGTTCTTTGCCTTGGCCGGGCCCTCACCGGCGGGCCCAGGCTATCCCTGACTACGGCTGGCAACATGAACCCCTTTGAATTTTTTGAGGCACCTATGCTTGCACGGGTTACCTTTACATAAACGGGGCAGGCACTTATGCTTGCACGGGTCACCTTTGTGAGGCACCTATGCTTGCACGGGTCACCTATGTGAGTCACGTGTGCTTGCACGGGTCACCTATGTGAGTCACGTATGCTTGCACGGGTCACCTTTATGAGGCACTTATGCTTGCACGGGTCACCTTTGTGAGTCACGTATGCTTGCACGGGTCACCTTTGTGAGGCACTTATGCTTGCACGGGTCACCTTTGTGAGGCACTTATGCTTGCACGGGTCACCTTTGTGAGGCACGTATGCTTGCACGGGTCACTTTTGTGAGGCACGTATGCTTGCGCGGGTCACCTTTGTGAGGCACTTATGGTGCTAGTGGTGTCTGCTGCTCTTATCAGCAGCACTAACACTGGCGGGGGCGTGTTTCCAGGTCGTTAGGGTACAAAGAGCGCCCTGTTCGTACTGGTAGCAGGCAGTGCCACGTGTCTTGTGCTCCCCCGAACATAGCGCATATGTGTTGTAGTCGAGTTTCGAGTTTCCAAAAAAATTCGGTGATTCGAATAGAACGCATGTCCGTCGTATTCGAATACATGGGCTGTTCGAATAGAACATCTATGTGTTGTATTCGAACAGAAAGCAAACTGTGCGTTGTATTCGTTTGCAAATGCGTTGTATCCGTTTGCAACCCATATGATTTATGTTCGGGGGAATACGGTAAGTCCTACGCTAAGGACGAGATCCCACTGGCAAAGAGGATGCGAAAAAGCGTCTGAATCTGTGCGTGTTTGTGGAGATGTGCAGAACATTGCGACTGATCTGCTTTTCTGCATCTCTGTGTGGAACACGTCCAGATTCGGCCACTTTTTCCAATGATTATCCTCTTTGCCAGTGGGATCTGGCCCTAAGTCTGCTAAATTGAAGATTCATTTCCTAATTATTTTTCCCAACCTCTTCGTCCTACTCCAACTCAGGTCTGTATTTTTTTTATTTTTTTTTTTCGGTCCAGCTCTGTATTTCCACAATGCAGGCATGTGCGATTTGTTTCTTATTGTCCAATAGGAGCGCGTTTTTTCACCGCGTCGCTCGGCACGGCCTTAGGGCATAATACTTGACACTCGGAATTTTCCCCGGCTGCATCTGACCGGAATTACAACCGGACCTACATGTATCTGACCCTAATTATGTCCAGAGCTGAGTCGGAAAGATTCTAGTTTTAGTATGTTGTTAGAAACATCGTGGAGAAGTGTAGCAGGGGTTTCAAGTTTTTTTTTTTTTACCCCCCCCCCCCCCCCCCTCAGCCCCCAAAAAAAAAACATTCATTATGTACCGAAGTACCTTTGCCCCTTGCGCTATGCTCTTATCATCACTCCTATCTGGGGCCAAGTCCCACTAGCAGCGTTGAGCTACCTCAACGCCTGAATCTGGACGCTTTTGCAAAGATGTGCAGAAATGGTGTTGAGTTTCCTGAACTGCACGTCTTCACTAACACATCCAGATTCAGGCGTTGAGGTAGCTCAACGCTGCTAGTGCGACTTGGCCCCTGTTGTTGCGGGTGTTTAAAAGAAAACGAAAAAAGAAAAGGAAATGTCCAAGTCAAATATTGCAGTGTATTAGGAGTTCACTCGGACTCAGACTCAGTACAGTGACTCAGTACAGTGAGTACACCTCGACGCTTTACGACACCCTGCGACACTGTCATCCTCAAATATTGCAGTGTATTAGGAGTTCACTGCCTTTTGGAAACCACCACGTCACTCCACCAACTGAGTTTATACGCCCATTCATTGAAGCCCAGCGTACTTACGAGTCTGGTCCAGCAGGCTCAGTATGCGCACGTTCCTCGATGGTTTTCGACCGCCTGCGCCTGTGCCTGGGCCTGCGCCTGGGTCATCCTCAGGAGGCTGTCCACATGCCCGGCTTTCTGCAACCACCAACCACATCACTCCACCAACTGAGTGTAGAGGGCAGTCACGGCCTTGTTGCCCTGTACATGCGCATTCATTGAGCCCCAGCGTACCTACAAGCATGCTCTGGCAGAGACTCAGTACTTGCGCATTCCTTGACGTGTGGCGCACTCAGTACGCACACCTTCCTCGATGTGTTTCTACCGCCTGCGCCGCAGTCATCCTCAGGAGGCTGTCCGCATGCCCGCCTGTCGGCATTTACCACATCACTCCGCCAACTGAGTGCAGAGGGCCGTCAATGCCTTGCCCTCCATATATGCGCATTCATCGAGCCCCAGTGTACCTACGAGTATGTTGGCGACTTGTCTGGTCCGGCATCTACCCCCCGTGTCCAGGTTCGGGCGCTGAGTCCAACCCTCTTTGTTAGTGGGGCCTCACTCTGGTCGCCTGAAAGTGCGATCTTTTCTTCTCATGTCTCACTTAATGATGGAAGCTCTCAATTCTTTTTTTTGTAAGGTAAACGCTCGTTATATTGGAAGAACTGAAATCGAGGACCCGGGTATTATCCTGGCTGGGAGCATTACCCAGTTAACGCTTAGACTGGCTGATGCCATGTCATGGTCACATATCTGCTCATACCTACTGCTAACTTCTTCCTACCCTTCCTATCCTCCCTACTTCAATCACTCACTGGGTTTCGTGCCGACACCCGCGGGCTGATGTGTGGTTCTACTGGTGCTTTAAACCACCAGTACTTCCTGGAGTCGTGCCTGTTAACGCTACGCGATTTTAGGAAACGTACGGGCCACTACAGGAGCACCCAAATTCATCCAACTAGAAACGTTTCTACTCTATTTTTTTCCGCGGCCGATAGCTGGGCCCAAGTACTGGTGGTTTAACTCGGACTGACAACCAGTCTACTCGACTGGTTGGAACAAGTGTTCCTCTTTACCCCTGACACTCTCCTCCCTCCCGTTCCCATGTTGGCCTACCGTGACCCCGGGTGGACTGCGTGCCCTGGTTTGGAAGAAAAAACTCAGCCTCAGGGGCCTGCAAAACCCCACGAACCAGTAATTGCCATTTACACCAAACTGCCCATCAAATTTGTTGTTGTTGTTTGTTTGTTTGTTTGTTTGTTTGTTTGGAATGAACCTTCTACCTCTAAACTACCTCTCCCACGATTGAGAAAAGATCAAAAAAAAAAAAAAAAAAAAAAAAAAAGATCAACCTCAGTAACTTTGGCTCCATGACGGGATGCTGGACTCGGTTGCCAGCAGGTACAGCAGGTGCAGCTCCCCACCAATGGAACTGAGCCATCAATGAGCGGGAATGGTGGAGGAGGTGCTCTGGTCTTATCAGCACGTCCCCCGCAGCCGGAATGTAGAGCACTTTTATGTCCAGTTGCTTGCATTATAAGATGCATTTGGACAGCTGGAGCAGATTCTGAGACTCTGGGTCTAGCAAGGCCAATCCACCCTGGTTTCTAGGGGTGCACAGCGTGTCCCAAACCTCTTTTGCAATGTAGCTCTCAAACACTCGAACACATAAAGTGAACTTAGAAAGAAACCTAAACGAGTTGTGATCTTCTATTAAACCGCTAGTAGACGGTCCTAGCCCTGCAGAAAACATTTTGTCCCCACGGCACTGTAGCACTGCAACAATCGGAGTCGGGTCGGCGCGTGCCGTTGGTCGGTGTTGTGTTTCAGGCCTCCGAAACTTGCGGTGTCAGGCCCCAAGCCGTTGGTCGGTGTTGTGTTTCAGGCCTCAGGTACCTGTGTACTGGTGGTTTGAGGGAAACGAAGTATATTGTAGCTTTCAAAATTGAATCACTAAAAAGTAAATAAATAAATAGAATCACTCGGTTTGATAAACACATTCGGAACTCGTTACCTTCTTCATGCGAATAGAACACATCGTAATTATAGCCGTATAGAGTCTATACACTGAAAGTTCCCCCACATACAGCGATACTGACTGTGTTTTCTGTTTAGGAGAAGACAGAGAAAGCATTGAGTATGGGGATTGCCTTTTAAATCTTTTTTTTTTGTTAAAAAAAATAAAAAAATACGGGGATTGCCTTTTAAATCTTTCTTTCTTTTTTTTCTTTTTTTTAATTTTTAATACGGGGATTGCCTTTTAAACCACCAGTACTTCCTCGAGTCGTGCCCGTTAACGCGCCATGATTTTAGGAAACGTACGGGCCACTACAGGAGCGCCCAAATTCATCCAACTAGAAACGTTTCTACTCTTTTTCTTTTCCGCGGCCGATAGCTGGGCCAAGTTCTGGTGGTTTAAACCACCAGTACCTACCGCGTTTTTAGGCATAAATGTGGTGTATGAAATGGCCTACCGTGTGGGTCTGAAATTCATTTTGCGTCAGAGGCATACACGGGAATCTCAGCAAGGCATGCATCCCAGCAGAAGGACGCAGAAATCAGCACAGTTCTCAGTCTGTGATCTTGCAGGTCATTACAGTGTCAGTTTTGTCCGTCACCGAGACGTCACATGAGACGAGATCTGTACCCAGCTCATCTGGCTTAAGGGGTCACTTTTCAAATCCTGATGGAAACAGATGAACACCTGAATTCAAATCCCCCGATGGAGTCGGATGAATACCTGAATTCAAATCCCCCGATGGAATTGGATGCCGACGTGAGTTCAAATCCTTACAGAAGAAGATGGATACATGAATTCAAATGCTGATGGATTCAGAGCATCCTGGCACTGGTACTTTCCTGGATGAATCTGACAGGATTCTCGGCTTATAGCGCGCGCATATGACCCCAATTACTTCCACAGATGAGTCGAAAAAGTCATGGTGTGAGTATGGCTTTAGATGAATATGTGAATCTGAAATTCAGTTCCCCTGACTAAATCAGATGGATATACCTGAATTCAAATCCTGATGGAGGAATCAGATGAATACAAATAATGTTCGGGGCTTGCACCCATTCAAACCACCAGTATCTTTCCCATATATCGCCCACGGGCCTAAGTTCGCCCTTCGCGCCAAAGAATAACGAACCGTGGTGGATCTATCTCGCTGGCGCCGCCAGCCATTTCGACTGCCTGCGGAACTTCCAGGTAACCCGCCGCGGTATTTTTTTCAAGCGGGGAAACGTACTGGTGGCTTAAACCACCAGTACTTGGCCCATACATCGGCCGCGGGCGTTTCCTGTTAACGCGCCATGACTGATGGGCTTCGGGCTACTGGACGACCGTTTCGAGTCTTTCGACTGCCTGCGGAACTTCCAGGTAACTCGCCGCGGTATTTTTTTCAATCGGGGAAAGGTACTGGTGGCTTAAACCACCAGTACTTGGCCCATACATTGGCCGCGGGCGTTTCCCGTTAACGCGCTGTGACCGATGAGCTTTGGGCTACCGGACCACGATGGCTGGAGGCAGCTTCGGGCTACTGGACGGGCCGTTTCGACTGCCTGCGGAACTTCCAGGTAACCCGCCGCGGTATTTTTTTCAAGCGGGGAAAGGTACTGGTGGCTTAAACCACCACTACTCGGCCCATACATTGGCTGCGGGCGTTTCCCGTTAACACACCGTGACTGATGGGCTTCGGGCTACCGGACCACAATGGCTGGAGGCGCCAGCCAAAAGAAAAACGAAATGACGTGGCGGCGGCTCGGCAAAACTTGGCGCGCAGGGCGTTTCCCGGTTCGGCATCAATAGCTGGGCCAAGTACTGGTGGTTTAAATAAACAAAAGAAAGGAGGGAGAGAAGAAAGAGGAATTATCTTGCTATCTATGGGGGCCTCGCCTCGCCACCAGTAGAAATCATCATGAAAAAAGGAATTTGTCTATGAACCTGGTCAGTTCACAATGCAGAATGTGTTGCCCTGTAACCTGCTCGTCGGAGGGGACATGATGACTGGTAGAGAGATCTGGGCATGCTTTGGGGGCGGCATCTTAAACCACCAGTACTTCCTAGAGTCGTGCCCGTTAACGCACCGTGGTTTTAGGAAATGTACGGGTCACTACAGGAGCGCCCAAATTCATCCGGCTAGAAATGTTTCTACTCTATTTTTCCCCGCGGCCGATAGCTGGGGCAAGTACTGGTGGTTTAAGGGAAAGCTGGGGGGTTGCTGTCAGGATGCTTCGCGGCCGGAGCTGGGGCGAGTCGTGTCGTCCTGTGACTTACCAGGTTGGGGGCTTGCGGCCTGGAAGAGCCTGGCAGAGGGTAGGATATAGTTTTGGTGAGCTTTGGATTGGATCTGCAGGACAGCTCTGAGAGTTGCAGATATAGAATGGAGGATGCTGGGGATTGCAGGTTGTGGTCAGTAATCCTAACTTGGTCTCAAAAGGATTTGTGTTTTTTTCTCATAATCTGTCGTGTGATTCAGTTATGTTTATAATCATACAGGATTCTCTCAGGCAAAGCCGGGTAGCGGGCCCAGTACCTCCAATTGTTCTATACGAAGTTTTCATATGGGACGCTGAGTCCAGTTCGCAGCACGTGGTGCCCCCCATGAATAAATTGGAAGAGGGGGGGGGGGGGGGGGGGGGGGGGGGGGGGGGGGGGGGGGGGGGGGGGGAGGGGGAAGGGAGGGGGAAAGACAGTTCACAATGCAGAATTCAAGGATGAGACAACACCATTGATTGCAGCTCAAACAGAAGAAGAACCAAATAGCCTAAGCTCAGTTGGCTCAACCCTGAACTGTTGAAATACAGACCTGAGTTTAAACTCTGCTTGAAGCAGATGGGTAAAATACTGCATGCAATTCTGATCCTGGGGGGTGGTATGAGCATCCGGCCAGGGTAGGGTCCTGTGTCGAAGGCCCCAGTCCATTGGTGCGTAGCTGCACCTGCGGGAAACCAGGTCCAGCGTCCCAATACGGAAGTTGATTTTTTACCGGGGCCACTACCCGGTTTCAGCTTTAGGTCGTCTGGAGCTAACCTGAACGACCTCCCCCTGTCGATCCCACCAGCATGGCCTGCAGTCCTAGCAAAAGATAGAGCTTAAGAGAATCAGCCTTCCAAAAAAAAAAAAGAAAAAAAAAGATCGAGCCTGGACAGCGGGGGAACGGGCAACTTGGGACTGGGAGTACCTTCCCTCGTTCACTGGCCCTGTCCTTTATCGACAGGGTTGTTCCCAAGGAGGAGTTGGGACTAATGGGGCTAGACGATGTACAAGATGTGGGTCAAACAACCAGTGGCGTCAGCAAAACCAGCCGAGGCCAGGTGGCGGTAAAGCTCACCTACCTCATGAAAATCAGAGCTGTGGAGGACGACGAATACCGCAACACGGAGAGTAGCATGCCTGGATCCCTGGACTGGCTGGCTAGGATACCCTGGAGTTCGGTCTTGGCAATCCGCAACCCCTGGTTGAGAAGTATGCAATGGCTGATAGCATACCAAGCACTCGCGGTCAACAAGTGGTTAAGCAGGCGCAGGACGCAAGCCAGCGGACAGGCATTTGCCGACCTCTGCCCGATCTGCAAGAAAGGGGTGTTGGAAGACATTGCCCACTGCATGCTGCTCTGACCGAAGGCACAGCAGCTGTGGCACCACGGCAAAGAGCTATGGCGCGAGCTCACAGGCGTATGGCTTCCAGCAACCAAGCGGACTGGACAAGTGGGCGCAGAAGGACTTTCAAGCTGGTGTTGGATACAGAATTCCAAGCAGACTGGTAGAAAGGATTAAAGCAAATCAAGCAAGATCCGGAGAAGAAGCAAGACAGCACAGATAAATTTGTGAAGGACTACCTGGGAAACAGGAAGTTGGGAAGGATAGAGGGAAACTGACAAAAGTGTATATGGAGGCAGGGCACGGAGCGAGATGCGAGTACAAGCCAGCTAGACAAAGCCCGGTCTGCGCCGAGTGGGGCGGTAGTTGTGGAGGCCAGCATAGCATCGGACTGAGCGCGCCGGCTTATAGAAGATAACAGGGCACCATGTAATGCCATAGTAGCCAGGGTAGTAGCCAGGGTAGGGCTAGGAATCAAATTCTCCCATGCCAGCCAGGTAAGTGTCGGGACTCGGCCGTCCGTCTGCTGAACAGCTAGTTACCGATAGTCTGGGCACGCAAACCCCTCTGGTACGCCGGGGGGATAGCACACTGTAGTGCTGGAACCGGCACCCGGGCACAGAAGGCTAGGAGTACTCTGGCAAGTCTAGCTTAGGCAGGGGTGAGGAATGGTAAATCCTTCCCATTGGGAGAAATCGATGCTGTCCACTTGGGCCTCCCAACCATAATGGGGAGGAGTGTTGGGTGAGTAAACTGTGTACCTGTCAGACTTGCCGGTGGAATAAGAACGGAACTGACGCTCCCCAGAATGGATATGGAGCCAGGGCTGTAAGGCTCTGTTTTCTTTTATAGAAAAAAATCAAAAAAAGGCATAGAAGGAGGAAGAAGAAGAACGAAGAAGAAGAAGAAGAAGAAGAAGAAGAAGAAGATAAACACAACCTGGAACCATATTGCGTCCAACAACTCGCCTCCAACATCTCACCCCTCGTCATCACCTCAAATAATAGTAATAAGCAAGAACAATGAATGAGTGAGGCAGAACCAATGGCCCATTGCTCCCCCTTATTGCCGGCCTTGGTATGGCAATTGGTGATGGGGAAGATCCAAGGCCACCTTGGATGTTCAAAGAACAATGCAAATGCTCTCATGCCCTCTCAGTCATCTGCCACCGAGCCCACTCTCCCGGAGGAAGTCCATATCCAACCGGTACCACAACATTGGCCTTCTTGACGCAGTGCCAACCTTGGGGATGAAGATGCATGTCCGATATTGCTGAAGTAGTTCTCTTCCCCGTTCTGACCTGCTCCCTGGTTCCTCAACCCTTACTCCACCATATCGCAGCTGGAGGTCCTTCTCCCTCGCCTCCATACGATGTGACTACTCCGACCTCTCCCGACTACACGTCCACAGTCATCGAGGTCATCTCTTCGCCCTCCAGCTCCACCTACGACCTCCAGGGTTTTGCCACTTCTCCCTCTTGGTGGAGCAGCAGCACGACTGCTGGGTGAATGAGCGGACTGCTCATTGCACCGGATTATATAGTGACTTGCCACACTGCTCTGAGATGCTGAACTCTGTTTTGGAGTGCTCTCGAGCCTTAGATTATGGGAAAACCTGTTTGAGAGCACCCTTTGCGCTCTCTCAAATTCTCCTGAGGTTTGGGAGGACATTACAGGAAAGGCAGTGTGAGGAAATCTGAGGTTCGAGAGCTTGTCTGCCCCGTTCAGCTCATGATATCCAGTGCGAAGCTAGTTGTGCCTCAGAGGTCTCTCTCGAGTTTCCTGGAGTTGCAGGTAGGCACTCCGTAGAAATTTGGGAGCGCTCTCAAACCGGCCTGTCTGACAGCTGCCGAAAAATTTGTGAGCTGGTGTCGTGACACCATGTCTCAAAATCTCGTGGTTTGGGAGTGCTGTGGTGAGGCCCATTCTTTGGCTGCACGGCGTCCATTACCTCTTGGGTGGGCAATACCTGCCTCTGCCAGGCCTTATTGGGCGCACGAGGCCGACCAGTTGTTCCTTCTTTTTTTGGTCGAAACATCCTTGCAGACTGATATCTACCTACAGTCCCTGAACCTAGACTTCCACCAGCCTACATTCACGCCGTGGATCATCATTGGCTCATGCACATCTACTGGACCCTTTCCAGGCCCAACAGACTTGCTGGGAAACCCCTTCCGGGCTTCCGACCGTTAATGTTCTGTCCTGTGCCTGGCCGTACCCCTATTGCTACTTTGTCCCTGTCCGAGGAAACACATGCATTAGTGGTAGTCTGATAGATCACATTCATACTCAGAAAACACAGCGAAATCAGGCAACTGAACAGGGTCAGAAAAATAAAAATAAAAATAATTAAAGAACAGGCTCAGAATCAGGCCGTCGCCTTCTCCTGGTAATCGTGAGGCCGGACATACAGTTGGAAAGGCTAACTTAGGCAGAGGAGTCCAGTTGCTACACTCTGATCCGGAATAGCAGGTTGGGATTTTGAGCAGGGGACACTGGACGGAGAAGACGAAGAAGAAGAAGGCAAAAGAAGAAGAAGAAGAAGAAGAAGAAGAAGAAGAAGATGATGAAGAAGAAGAAGGAGGAGGAGGAGGAGGAGGAGGAGGAGGAGGAGGAGGAGAAGAAGAAGAAGAAGAAAGAGAAGAAGAAGAAGAAGAACGGGAAGAAGAAGAAGAAAAGTATGGCAGTGCCAAATAATACTAGGCTCTCCTCCAATGCCCTACACCTCAGCTCCAGTTGCCCCAACTGTGGAACTCAGATCTTGGACCAGGGTGCTACCGCAGAAGCAATGTCAAGTCTCCAATCCCCCCCCCCTCCCTCTCTCTCTCTCTCTCTCTCTCTCTCTCTCTCTCTCTCTCTCAGAAGAAGAAGAAGAAGAAGAAGAAGAAGAAAAAAGTCATGGAGGACAAGCGGAAGAAACATGGAAGTCTCTCTGTCGCCAAGCCTAGCTGGTCTTCGTCTTCTCTTTCAAGGTACCTGCACTACATCAGCGCCTCAAGGCTCTGCCTTTCACCAGTTAGTGTCATGTGTGTGTGTGTGTGTGTGTGTGTGTGTGTGTGTGTGTGTGTGTGAGAGAGAGAGAGAGAGAGAGAGAGAGAGAGAGAGAGAGAGAGAGAGAGNGAGAGAGAGAGAGAGAGAGAGAGAGAGAGAGAGAGAGAGAGAGAGAGAGAGAGAGAGAGAGAGAGGCCAAAATTTTCCTCTTCTTCTCTTCCTTTTCTTTTTTCTTTTCAACCATTTTTCTATCAATTTCTACCTGCTGGTCAGCTGTATATGGCTGTGTGGTCCCACCAGACCTCATGGTTATGCTCATACCGCACGTTGGGTGGAAGCCCAGAGGAAATAGGAAGCGGAGGAGTGCCCCCCATAGCACGGACTGGGTCAAGAGTTCGAACATTGGGTAGTCGTCCATGGTAATCAAAAGCACAGGTATGTGACCTCCACCTCCTCACCACGTAGACCTACCCCTCAACATTTAGCCTGGCAAATTTTATATTGGAGTTTGGCCTGCGTGAGTTCTTCCCCCCCACAGTATCTACAGCAACCCTGTCAGGCTGGTGGGCAACCAGCAATTTAAGGTCAGCCAACAAGGACCTCCGAAATTCTTTAACGATGCAGACAAGACATGCCCACCAGGTTCGCTCTCAAGACTTATAGCTCCTCACTGCGTCAGCTCTAGTTCGGTCACTTGTCGGTCAATACCGGTTTTAGGGCTAGACGAGTTGTTTTACGAGCGCTCATGCCCATGCTGTCTACTTTCGGGTGAGTCATCCAGGTGCCAAGCTTCTATCCTAGACACGACCTACTTCATGCACATGTGTCTGACCAGAAGCTGATTCAAGGCAAAATCAGATATGTGACCAAGTGTTTTGTCCAGCAGCGGCGACACCAAGTTGTGGGAAGGTACACACGACACTCGTTCGTCCATGAAAGCAAATGCAGGGCTTATGGGGCGATGCACTCCACTTGTGAACGTTCCGTTGAGGACGCTCCACGAATTCGCTCCACGTATGCAGGTACATACTCAACATACCCCACTCTGGCCACTTCTTCTTCAACCTCCAACCCCACTGTCAAACTCCAAATCTCATCTCACCATCACCAACAACGGATGCAGCGAGTACCCGCTCCAATACCAATTACATTAAGCCACACTGCTCGTCACCTTGAGCACACACACACATTGGGAGATCACCGAAATCCACATTGGAGACCAAAGATGCGAAGTCCAGATTAGCGCAACTTAGAAATTCCAACGGATTATCATATTAAACAGTTTCTGAGTTCCAGTCACCAAGCGCTGAACAGCACAGAGTTCAGCAATCCAAATCCAACATCCTCATCTAGGTAGGTGACCTCCTCTCTCCATTTCTCACTTCTCTTCGCTCTATCCCTCTGTCTCTCATGCATGCGCCCACTCTCTCTCTCTCTCTCTCTTTCTCTCTCTCTCTCTCTCTCTCTCTCTCTCTCTCTCTCTCTCTCTCTCTCTCTCTCTCTCTCTCTCTCTCT